>JASEVX010000006.1:72979916-73555219 GCA_031761405.1 Serripes groenlandicus
CTCAGCTTTGAACACATTTCTTAAATATTTGTGTGTATGTCTTCTATCATGTCTGATATTTTACTTGGTAATTTGCATGTACAATACAGCACTAAGCTGTATGATCATAAAGTAGGACTTTTGGACCATGATTTGAAATATGTTTAATTTAATTAAAGTAGATTAAGCTAACTGTTGTTTATCTTCTTTACAAATACTTTCTAAGAAAACAAGAGGGCCATGATGGCCCTTGAATCGCTCACCTGATTTTTTATTTTTTTTTCACTTTAGCTATATAAGCCCCGCCCCCTGGCAGCCATAGTTTCCGACCAATCAACTTGGCTTGAAGGAATCTGATAGAGGGTCACCCTAGGAACATTTCTACAAAATTATTTGAAAATCGGCCAGATACTTTTGGAGGAGAAGATTTTTTAAGTTTTCACTATAGCCATATAATGCAAAATAGCCCTGCCCACTGGCGGCCATGTTTTTTGACCAATCAACATGGCTTGAAGGAATCTGAAAGTGGGTCATCCAAGGAACATTTCTACAAAATTATTTGAAAATCGAGCTGACACTTTTGGAGGAGAAGATTTTTTAAGTTTGCACTATAGCCATATAAGGCAAAATAGCCCCGCCCTCCTGGCGGCCGTGTTTTTCGACCAATCAACATGGCTTGAAGGAATCTGGTAGAGGGTCATCCTAGAAACATTTATACAAAATTATTTGAAAATCTGCCAAGCAGTCTGGGAGATGAAGAATTTTGAAGTTTTTTTCGTTTCGTTGCCATGGAAACCAGAATTCTGCATGGATCCCAAAAATTTGAAGGAATTCTGGTGAGGTCATTGAGAGGATGCTTTCTGTGAAGTTTCATCCCAATTGACCTACTGGTTACTGAGGAGAAGATGTTGAAGATATTTTAAGTTTTCACTTTGGCCATATAAGGCAAAATAGCCCCCGCCCCCTGGCGGCCATGTTTTTCGACTAATCAACATTGCTTGAAGGAATCTGATAGAGGGTCACCCAAGGAACATTTCTACAAAATTATTTGAAAATCGGCCTGACACTTATGGAGAAGAAGATTTTTTAAGTTTTCACTATAGCCATAAAAGGCAAAGTAGCCCCGCCCCCTGGCGGCCATGTTTTTTGACCAATCAACATGGCTTGAAGGAATCTGATAGATGATCACCCAAGGAACATTTCTACAAAATTATTTGAAAATCGGCTTGACACTTCTGGTGGAGAAGATTTTTTAATTTGCACTATAGCCATATAAGGCAAAATAGCCCGCCCCCCCTGGCGGCCATGGTTTTCGACCAATCAACATGGCTTGAAGGAATCTGATAGAGGGTCACCCAAGGTACATTTCTACAAAATTATTTGAAAATCGGCCTTACACTTTCGGAGGAGAAGATTTTTTAAGTTTTCACTATAGCCATATAAGGCAAACTAGCCCCGCCCCCCCTGGCAGCCATGTTTTTCGACCAATCAATAAGGCTTGAAGGAATCTGATAGAGGATCATCCAAGGAACATTTCTACAAAATTATTTGAAAATCTGCCAACCAGTTTGGGAGAAGAAGAATTTTGAAGTTTTTTTCGTTTCGTTGCCATGGAAACCAGAATTCTGCATGGATCCCAAACATTTGAAGGAAATCTGGTGAGGTCATTGAGAGGATGCTTTCTGTGAAGTTTCATCCCAATTGACCCGCTGGTTACTGAGGAGAAGAAGTTGACGCACGACGCACGACGCACGACGCACGACGGACAAAAGGCGATCACAATAACTCACCTTGAGCAAAGCTCAGGTGAGCTAAAAAGGCATTTACATTTTCCCAGATGTTTATCCAAGGTTAGAATGGATTCAGTTCAAGTTCTGATTTATATTTCAGTTGAAGTTTTGGGCTGGTATCCTGAGGCATCTTAGCAAAATGTTCTACTTAGCTCAAGAAATATCTTAAAATTGGAAATTTTCATAACTTAATATATAGTTATCAAATTTTGATTTTTTTTTTTTTTATTCTACAAAGTGTGGGTTACAGTATGCAAAAAATAATGGTGAAAGTTTTTGCTAAGATGCTTTCAGGATATGAACCTTGTTTTATTTTTCAGTTCAAGTTCTGTTGTATATTTCATGTTTTAAAATTCATGGTGCACTTGTTCACAACCATAAGACAATTTCTGTCACACCCTGGGCCAAAGTCCTTGGCTGGTAGATTAAGTTCACACTGAGAGCTTAGATTTTAAAATCTGGTACTTACACCTTGACTGAGCTGTCACTTTGTGATGCATTGAAGAGTTTTAAAATAATTTTGTACAGCTTAAGAAGACATCATGTTTGTGTGCAAGAACTATGCTGCTTCCTGAAAGGTCAAGGTTACACATAAGAGGTTGACCTTCAAAACTGAATGTGTGGATCTGGAATGCTTTCAGCTTGACTGTTCTAAGAATTGGGATAGCTTACTTAGTATTTGTTTCTCTTAGTATATAATATTTTGTCCACACTTTAAGAGCTCTTTTATTGTCCAGTTTTGTGTGTTTCTGTCCATCATTATGTGGTTTTTAGCTTGACTATTTGAAGAATATGGAGAGCTATTACAGTCGGCGTTGCCAGCTTGGTTCAAGTTTTACATGAAAGGCGTTTTCTCAGTAACCATATATATGATATTACTTTGAAACTTCACACACTTATCCGAGTTCATCACATGACCTTGCAGGACAAGTTCGATAACTCTAGATTGGATTTTGAATGAATTATTCCCCTTTTTGGATTTAGAAAATTTGGTTAAAGTTTTGCGTGCAAGGCCTTTTCTCAGAAACCATATATGCTATTGCATTAAAACTTTGCGCATGCATCCAATTTCATCACATTACCTAGTAGGACAAGTCCCATAACTGTATATTGGATTTTGAGTGAATTATTCCCCCTTTATTGGACTAAGAGAATTTGGTCAAAGTTTTGCATGCAAGGCCTTTTCTCAGAAACCATATATGCTATTGCATTAAAACTTTGCACATATATCCGAGGTCATCACATGACCTAGTAGGACAAGTCCCATAAGTCTATATTGGATTTTGAGTGAATTATTCCCCCTCTTTGGAGTAGAGAATTTGGTTAAAGTTTTGCGTGCAAGGCCTTTTCTCAGAAACCATATATGCTATTGCATTGAAACTTCGCACATGTATCTGAGGTCATCACATGATCTAGTAAGACAAGTCCCATAACTCTAGATTGGATTTTGAGTAAATTATTCCCCCTTTTTGGACCTAGAGAATTTGGTTAAAGTTTTGCATGCAAGGCCTTTTCTCAAAAACCATATATGCTATTGCATTGAAACTTCACACATGTATCTGAGGTCATCACATGACCTAGTAGGACAAGTCCCATAACTCTAGATTGGATATTGGCTGAATTATTCCCCTTTTTTAGCTTTAAAACATGGTTATTTTTTGCATGCAATATGCAATCAAGGTTATATATATCTGGAACCACTACATACAAGAGTGTCAAATGATGAAATAGTCCAGCTTGCTGTCTTACGGACAGCTCTTTTTGCAGATGGAATATTCTGAAGGGTTTGTTTCTCTTAGTACATGTATATAATATTTTGTCCACACTTTAAGAGCTTTATCATTGTCCAGTTTTGTGTGTTTTTGTCCATCATTGTGGGTTTTTTTGCAGAAAGAATATACCGAAGGGTTTGTTTTTCTTAGTACATGTATTATAGTATATAATATTTTGTCCACACTTTAAGAGCTTTATCATTGTCCAGTTTTGTGTGTTTTTGTCCATCATTATGTGGTTTTTGCAGAAAGAACTCATTTTAGAGATTGTTTCTTTTAGTATATTTTGTCCACACTTTAAGAGCTATATCATTGTCCAGTTTTGTGTGTTTTTGTCCATCATTATGTGGTTTTTGCAGCAAGAACTGACTTTTCTTTTAGTTTATCTTGTCCACACTTTAAGAGCTATATGCATTGTCTAGTTTTGTGTGTTTTTGTCCATCATTGTGGGTTTTTTTGCAGAAAGAATATACCGAAGGGTTTGTTTCTCTTCGTATATGTTCAGTACAGCCTAAGCATTTTTGTCAAAATCCTCTCGTCTCTGTGATTTTTGTCTTGCGCGACTAGCCTTAAATCAGCCACGGCGTCTAGAGCCTAATATCTTGTCAGGGGGGATACATAGTTTTTTCCACCGCATGTGCTGGGGTTTTAACTCTCTTTTTGAATTTTGAGAATTTGGTTAAAGTTTTGCGTGAAAGGCCTTTTCTTAGAAACCATAAGAAGCTATTGCATTGAAACTTCACACATGTATCTGAGGTCATCACATGATCTAGTAAGACAAGTCCCATAACTCTAGATTGGATTTTGAGTAAATTATACCCCCTTTTTGGACTTAGAGAATTTGGTTAAAGTTTTGCATGCAAGGCCTTTTCTCAAAAACCATATATGCTATTGCATTGAAACTTCACACATGTATCTGAGGTCATCACATGACCTAGTAGGACAAGTCCCATAACTCTAGATTGGATATTGGCTGAATTATTCCCCTTTTTTAGCTTAAAAAATGGTTATTTTTTGCATGCAATATGCAATCAAGGTTATATATATCTGGAACCACTACATACAAGAGTGTCAAATGATGAAATAGTCCAGCTTGCTGTCTTACGGACAGCTCTTTTTGCAGATGGAATATTCTGAAGGGTTTGTTTCTCTTAGTACATGTATATAATATTTTGTCCACACTTTAAGAGCTTTATCATTGTCCAGTTTTGTGTGTTTTTGTCCATCATTGTGGGTTTTTTTGCAGAAAGAATATACCGAAGGGTTTGTTTCTCTTAGTACATGTATTATAGTATATAATATTTTGTCCACACTTTAAGAGCTTTATCATTGTCCAGTTTTGTGTGTTTTTGTCCATCATTATGTGGTTTTTGCAGAAAGAACTCGTTTCAGAGATTGTTTCTTTTAGTATATTTTGTCCACACTTTAAGAGCTATATCATTGTCCAGTTTTGTGTGTTTATGTCCATCATTATGTGGTTTTTGCAGCAAGAACTGACTTTTCTTTTAGTGTATCTTGTCCACACTTTAAGAGCTATATGCATTGTCTAGTTTTGTGTGTTTTTGTCCATCATTGTGGGTTTTTTTGCAGAGAGAATATACCGAAGGGTTTGTTTCTCTTCGTATATGTTCAGTACAGCCTAAGCATTTTTGTCAAAATCCTCTTGTCTCTGTGATTTTTGTCTTGCGCGACTAGCCTTAAATCAGCCACGGCGTCTAGAGCCTAATATCTTGTCAGGGGGGACACATAGAGTTTTTTCCACCGCATGTGCTGGGGTTTTAACTCTCATTAGAGAGTGTAATGTATATTTGATCATCCACAGTCAGCGGGACGAATATTTGGTCAGGCGAACTTCAAATTTTAGAAAATCGTTTAATTTCAAAATAGATCTATGTGTAAACCCAAAGTGTGATACTTTGGGAATAGATCTAGGTGATTTATCACTAAATATACAGATGTCAGCAAAAATCGACAGAATAAGCTCCTCCGCCCACCATAGTTCTGTTGCTAAACACCCCAAGTTTCCACACCACCGATCTCTTTAAAGCTAATTGACGCTTTATTTTATAAGTCGGAGAATTTGATCAGAACTGATCTAAGACAATAAATCCTAAACATTTACATTCAATAAACATATTTCTTTGGAGGGAAATATTTAAAAACAGTAAAATTACAAGCGAAATGCTGGAAATTCTGCTGCAGAAAAAGATGGAAATCATACATGTTTGCAAATTAAATCACATGCCGGATGATGTCACGCACAGTGAGCCAATCGTGCATCACTTGCCGCCCCAGCAGACACATGCAGAATGTAAACACATCAACAATTAGAATGAATTACGGCAAAGAAGCTGTTTTCAATAAAAAATAATCTGTAGCAATGGAAAGAATAAAGATCACTCATAACAGGTTAGGCGAAAATTTGATGCATTACAAACTAATAAATACAAAAACTCGATTCGACACATCAAACTTTACCAAGTTTGCTGTTGGTTTGCATCGAAAGAACCGGACCCTACAATACATGTTTGTCAAGCAGCATACACCTTGATGATGAACATTTCCTCAGTTCACGAGAGAAGATCATTGTGCAGGCTGTACGTGGACTCTACGTGCAGAGATCAGATGCGGCTAGTAGATTTTTACCATGCCGCGTATCGCACTGATTAGGTGATATGAGTCGTAGACTCCGCGGATAATTCAGCTCTCTTGAGACTCAGACTTTACTCTAGAACTGGGGATAGGAATAATGCCGATATTCTTGCAAAATGAATTCTTGCCGCTTAGAGCGAGAGGAATAAGCAAAAATCATGTAAGCTGTACTGTATAGAATGTTTTGTCCACACTTCAAGAGCTTTATAGTTGTCCGTTTTTGTGTGCTTTTGTCCATCATTATGTGGTTTTTGCAGAAAGAACATATTTCAGAGATTGTTTCTTTTAGTATATTTTGTCCACACTTTAAGAGCTATATCATTGTCCAGTTTTGTGTGTTTTTGTCCATCATTATGTGGTTTTTGCAGAAAGAACTTACTTTTCTTTTAGTGTATTTTGTCCACACTTTAAGAGCTATATGCATTGTCCAGTTTTGTGTGTTTTATGTCCATCATTGTGGGTTTTTTTGCAGAAAGAATATACCGAAGGGTTTGTTTCTCTTAGTACATGACTGTATATAATATTTTGTCCACACTTTAAGAGCTTTATCATTGTCCAGTTTTGTGTGATTTTGTCCATCATTATGTGGTATTGCAGAAAGAACTTACTTCAGGGTTTGTTTCTCTAAGTATATTTTTTACACACTCTTAAAAGCTACACTGAGCGGGTTTAAAATCACAACAAATGCAAATTGAAGAAAAAAATATATAGGATCTGACACGAGTTCGTTTTAGATAAGCTTTTCTTAACCCTTTCCCTCATACGACAATTCTGCAGCAGACAACTTTGAACAGTTTTTGTCAACAAATTGAAAATCTCTATAATTGAATGGATAACCTATGACTTTAAGTGGAAAACTTTGTGGCAAAAGTAGAAATTCCATGTTTTGTGCAATTTCTTCGTTTATCATTATGTTTTCAGAAAGCTGTCTGCTACAGAGGCGTCAGAAAGCGTCTATATAAAGGAAAGGGTTAAACGAGTCTAGAAAAAATGTGATTATGCGAGCCTCTGGCGAGAGAGCTGTGTTGTTCTTAGACAATTGTTGTTTTTATAGACACTGTATTCTGTATTTCCAGATGCCTTGCAGAAAAAGCCTGATCTCTTGAAGGCATTCAAAAGTGATATGGAATGGGCAACCAGAGAAAATTGCCAAGGTCCAAAGAGGAAAAAGAGGAAAAGGAGAAAAAAAGAAGGTAGAGGTATTGATTCTTTACTTCAACTTACAATATTTAGCACAGATATTGCTTAAGTTATGGACCTGAAAGTTTATAGATCTTCTTATTAAGCACAACCATATTAGGCATTGCAAATAGCTTTGATCAAAATAAGAGGCCAAGTTAGATCAGACACAGAGTAAGTATCTCGGTGTTTGATCTGGATCCAAGGCGTTTGCCAATAGTTCAATAGTTCTGCCAAAGGTGGGGTTTCCAAACTATGATAAAAAGGCCCACGCTTTGATTGCCATGATACTATGCATGTTGATTGACTAGGACAAGGTAATAAAACAGAAATTATAGTATTAAAATGTTGATATGGGTGTCACAGTGGCTCTGAAGAACCCCCATTTTTGAAAGAAGGGTACTAAACGAAAACTACCCTCAAATTAGCCAGACCTCAAGGTATACACATTTCTTTTAACTAAATGGAAATGAGAGATTGTAGGTGTATGTTCCATATCATTTATACTTTTATAATAAGTACTTAGTTTTGAGACATAGAATATGAAAAAAGTGAAACAAATACGGTAAATTTAAGGGAACTGCTAACTTAGGTTAGCTTTTTTATAAGTCACAGTGCTAGTCTAGATTTTATACTTTCATAAAACCAGGCTATAGGCAGGCTGTTTGTAAAGGGAAAGTTCGTAGTTTTGCATATATAACATATTGCTTTTAATGTTTCCAGGCGGAAAAGTTTGACAGATCCGTCCACATCGGGCGTTGCAAGGTCCAAATTGTGCCCGGCAATTCAAACTAGCTGATAACTGATAGAATTTGAATTTCCCCCTTCCCATCAGTGTGACAAACATTGTCATACAATGACAAATCTGTTTCTTTTCAGGTAACACTTGTGAAGCAGCCTTGGCTCCTGTCAACATTCCCGTCTCCATTGACAACATAGATAAGTCAACCTCTGCTCATGACGAAGTAGCTGGCTCATCCCTGGCTCCTGACATACATGGCTCGGCCTTGGCACCTGATAACGTAGACGACTCCTGTCTGGCTCTTGAAAACACAGGTATGGCCAGGGGTTGAAAATTACACTCGCCCGCTCGCATTGGCGAGTATGTTTTAGTGTTGGGCGAGGAGGTTTCACAAAACACTAGTCCGACATGGCGAGTAAAAAATCAACAGATCATGTTCACTAGTTGATATATAATAAGTTGCAAAATAGTACTGTATTATTTGTAGTTGCGTATTTGCGATTTAATATGTTAAAAAACTTAAAAGTATCATCGTCGGTAAAACAAAACAATCAGTGTCACTCAGACACTTGCTACCAGGCGTTTATGACTGTGACGTCATCATCGCTGAGGGTATGGAATAAAACGCGGATCACATAAAAATGTAAGCGAAAATAAACCCGCTCGAATACGTTTTGTTTTTTTGCTTTTTAAAGTATATCTTTCTAGATCATGTACAGATATTTGATGTTATGATAAAAGTTCTCAGGAATTAGGATTTTAAGATACACCGAAATAATGAAATAAAAAAAAGCACGTGTTATCCGACGGTCTACGTGTTTTATACCCGCCCATCACCAATAAACAAACCAGTCATCGCTTCGTATTTCTCCCGCTATCTGTCAAACTCAAAAATGGCTAGTAAGGACATACGATCTTTCTTTGGTAAAGCCGGGGGAGGCGATGATGAGAAAAAAGAGTCGGATCGGTCTAAACGACAAATTGAAAAACGTAAATCGGATCAAAGGAGCTATGACAAAGGAAAGAGACAACGTGTTATCCAAGAATCGTGGTTAGAAGAGTTCCCGTGGGCGGAGGTTCGGGACCTACATCTGTTTTGCGCGATATGTACCTCATACCCATCTATTGCCGACACTAAGTCAAACCTATTTCAAGGTATTTCCGTTAATTTTAAAAAAGAAAGTTTACGTTTTCATGACAAAAGTACCAAACACAAATGTTGTGTAGAAAAACATAATGCCGATACCAAATCCGGTCAGTCTGCCATGGCAAAGTGTATCAGAAAAGTTCATGAAAAAAACAATCTTAATATTTGTTCCAATCAAGTTTATTTAACAAAAACTATTAATTACATAAGCAAACATACTTTTCAGCATTAATTAATATGGCAAAGTAAATATTATATGGGCGAGTGGTTTTCAGTTCAGGGCGAGTAGAAATTTGATAGCACTAGTCCTACAGGACTAGTGGCATATAGAAAAATGTTCAACCCCTGATGGCTAAATCACTTTGTTCAACAAATTGCATGATGAGGGGAAGTCTCTCAGCTGACTAGTGGAAGATCGATGGTTCTACCCAGATGTTTAATTGAGCCCTTATAGACAGTTGGGTATCTGGGGTTTTGCGCCGTCTCTAATAAGCCAGGCGTCTCAAAATAACTGCAATACTGTTGATGCGACGTAAAACCGCATAAAAAAACAAACAAAAAAAACAAATTGCATGTGAATGGTATTGATACCTCTTTTAAGGTCTTGACATGCTAAATGTTAGAGATGGCAAATATTATTCGATTGACGTCTGAATATTCGTAAAGCGTTTCAGCATTCGAAGATTGGATTATTTAATTTAAAAAATTATGAAATATTAGTTTTAACTTTTATGTATTTTTTGAAAAATCAGTTTTAACTTTTATGTATTTTTGTTTTATGTCTAACGGCTCGATCCTGACTAAATTAATCGTTTGATCTACAGAAGCGCCTTATAGTGCCATAATCCTGCTAAATATGGAAAACAATTTGCGCTTCACATTTCCACTAGGCATTTGTTAACACGGTTCCCACCTGGGATTCTGCGGGATCTTTTCTGGTTTTAGGTATCCATATTGTGCCAGGCAATTCAAACTAGCTGATTACTGATAGAATTTGAATTTCCCCATTCCCATCAGTGTGACAAACATTATCAGACAATGACAAATCTTTCAGGTAACACTTGTGAAGCTGCCTTGGCTCCTGTCAACATTACCATCATTGTGGTTTTTTTTGCAGAAAGAATATACCGAAGGGTTTGTTTCTCTTAGTACATGACTGTATATAATATTTTGTCCACACTTTAAGAGCTTTATCATTGTCCAGTTTTGTGTGATTTTGTCCATCATTATGTGGTATTGCAGAAAGAACTTACTTCAGGGTTTGTTTCTCTAAGTATATTTTTTACACACTCTTAAGAGCTACACTGAGCGGGTTTAAAATCACAACAAATGCAAATTGAAGAAAAAAATATATAGGATCTGACACAAGTTCGTTTTAGATAAGCTTTTCTTAACCCTTTCCCTCATACGACAATTCTGCA
Organism: Serripes groenlandicus; assembly: GCA_031761405.1. Taxonomy (NCBI): domain Eukaryota; kingdom Metazoa; phylum Mollusca; class Bivalvia; order Cardiida; family Cardiidae; genus Serripes; species Serripes groenlandicus. The sequence continues at coordinate 72,990,599 of JASEVX010000006.1, forward strand.
GCAGACGACTTTGAACAGTTTTTGTCAACAAATAGAAAATCTCTATAATTGAATGGATAACCTATGACTTAAAGTGGAAAACTTTGTGACAAAAGTAGAAATCGCATGTTTTGTGCAATTTCTTCGTTTGTCATTATGTTTTCAGAAAGCTGTCTGCTACAGAGGCGTCAGAAAGCGTCTATATAAAGGAAAGGGTTAAACGAGTCTAGAAAAAATGTGATTATGCGAGCCTCTGGCGAGAGAGCTGTGTTGTTCTTAGACAATTCTTGTTTTTAGCTCACCAATGCACAAATTGCAAGATGAGCTTTTGTGATCACTCACCGTCCGTCGTCGTCGTCCGTCCACATTTCCTACAAACGACTTCTCCTCCTAAACCAATTACCCAAATTCAAAATAACTGTACAGGAATGTTCATTGGGTGGATCTCTTTCAAACTTGTTCAAAGAATTCTATTCCATGCAGAACTTTGGTTGCCACGGCACCAAAAAAGGGGAAATTAACCAAAACTTAAAAAATCTTCTTGTCTGAAAGTAGAAGGCCCCATGCCTTTGATATTTGGTATGTAGCATCATCTAGTGAACCTCTACAAAGATTGTTCAAATTATAGCCCTGGGGTCAAAAATGACCCCTCCCCGGGGGTCACTTGTTTTTCATAGACTCATATAGGGAAAAAACTTAAAAAATCTTCTTGTCTGAAAGTAGAAGGCCCATGCCTTTGATATTTGGTATGTAGCATCATCTAGTGAACCTCTACAAAGATTGTTCAAATTATAGCCCTGGGGTCAAAAATGACCCCTCCCCGGGGGTCACTTGTTTTTCATAGACTCATATAGGGAAAAACTTAAAAAATATTCTTGTCTGAAAGTAGTAAGCCCATGCCTTTGATATTTGGTATGTAGCATCATCTAGTGAACCTCTACCAAGATTGTTCAAATTATAGCCCTGGGGTCAAAAATTACCCCTCCCCAGGGGGTCACTTGTTTTTCATAGACTGATATAGGGAAAAAACTTAAAAAATCTTCTTGTCTGAAAGTAGAAGGCCCATGCTTTTGATATTTAGTATGTAGCATCATCTAGTGAACCTCTACCAAGATTGTTCAAATTATAGCCCTGGGGTCAAAAATGACCCCTCCCCGGGGGTCACTTGTTTTTCATAGACTCATATAGGGAAAAAACTTAAAAAATCTTCTTGTCTGAAAGTAGAAGGCCCATGCCTTTGATATTTAGTATGTAGCATCATTTAGTTAACCTTTACCTAGATTGTTAAAATTATAGCCCTGGGGTAAAAAATGACCCCTCCCCGGGGGTCACTTGTTTTTCAAAGACTCATATAGGGGAAAGAACACTGAAAACTTTTTAAGTTTGATTAAATAAGGTGAGCGATATAGGACCATCATGGTCCTCTTGTTATAGACACTGTATTCTGTATTTCCAGATGCCTTGCAGAAAAAGCCTGATCTCTTGAAGGCATTTAAAAGTGATATGGAATGGGCAACCAGAGAAAATTGCCAAGGTCCAAAGAGGAAAAAGAGGAAAAGGAGAAAAAAAGAAGATAGAGGTATTGATTCTTTACTTCAACTAACAATATTTAGCACAGATATTGCTTAAGTTATGGACCTGAAAGTTTATAGATCTTCTTATTAAGCACAACCATATTAGGCATTGCAAATAGCTTTGTCAAAATAAGACGCCAAGTTAGATCAGACACAGAGTAAGTATCTCGGTGTCTGATCTGGATCCAAGGCGTTTGCCAATAGTTCAATAGTTCTGCCAAAGGTGGGGTTTCCAAACTATGATAAAATGGCCCACGCTTTGATTGCCATGATACTATGCATGTTGATTGACTAGGACAAGGTAATAAAACAGAAATTATAGTATTAAAATGTTGATATGGGGTCACAGTGGCTCTGAAGAACCCCCCATTTTTGAAAGAAGGGTACTAAACGAAAACTACCCTCAAATTAGCCAGACCTCAAGGTATACACATTTCTTTTAACTAAATGGAAATGAGAGATTGTAGGTGTATGTTCCATATCATTTATACTTTTATAATAAGTACTTAGTTTTGAGACATAGAATATGAAAAAGTGAAACAAATACGGTAAATTTAAGGGAACTGCTAACTTCAGGTTAGCTTTTTAGATCACCTGAGCCAAAGGCTCAAGGTGAGCTATTCTGATCACTTTTTGTCCATCATCCGTCGTCGGTCGTCCGTCGTTAACATTTAGATCATCTCCTCCTTAACCACATGACCAATTTCAACCAAACTTCACAGGAATGTTCCTTTGGTGAACCTCTTTCAAAATTGTTCAAAGATTTAAATTCCATCGAGAACTTTGGTTGCTGCGGCATCAGAAAAGGGAAAATTGCTAAAACTTTAAAAATCTTCTTGTCCAAAAGTACTGGCCTGATTTGAAAATAAATTGACACAAATGTTCCTTGGGTGACCCTCTACCAAGATTGTTGAAATTATTCTGATCTGTTTAAAAACATGGCCGCCAGGGGCGGGGCTTGTTTACATAGACTCGTATAGAGATTTTTTTTTAAAAATCTTCTTGTCTAAAAGTAGATGGCCCAGGTCTTTTATATTTGGTATGTAGCCTCATCTAGTGGACCTCTACCAAGATTGTTCAAATTATAGCCCTGGGGTCAAAAATGACCCCTCCCAGGGGGTCATTTGTTTTACATAGACTCGTATAGGGTAAAAACTTTAAAAATCGTCTTGTCTAAAAGTAGAAGGCCAAGGCCTTTGATATTTGGTATGTAGCTTCATCTAGTGGACCTCTACCAAGATTGTTCAAATTATAGCCCTGGGGTCAAAAATGGCCCCTCCCTTGGGGTCACTGGTTTTACATAGACTTGTATCGGGAAAAAACTTTAAAAATCTTCTTGTCTAAAAGAAGATGGCCAAGGCCTTTGATATTTTGTATGTAGCTTTATCTAGTGGACCTCTTCCAAGATTGTTCAAATTGTAGCCCTGGGGTCAAAAATTACCACTCCCCGGGGGTCAATGGTTTTACATAGACTTGTATCTATAGGGAAAAAACTTTAAAAATCTTCTTGTCTAAAAGTAGAAGGCCAAGGCCTTTGATATTGGGTATGTAGCTTCATGTAGTGGACCTCTACCAATATTGTTCAATTTATAGCCCTGGGGTCAAATGACTCCTCCCAGGGGGGTCACTTATTTTACATAGACTCATATAGGGAAAACACTTTAAAAATCTTCTTGTCTAAAAGGAGAATGCCCAGGTCTTTGGTATTTGGTATGTAGCTTCATCTATTGAACCTCTACCAATCTTGTTCAAATTATAGCCCTGGGGTAAAAAATGGCCCCACCCTGGGGATCACTTGTTTTACATAGACTCGTTTAGGTAAACACTTATTCAGGTGATCGATTTAGGGCCATCTTGGCCCTCTTGTTTATAAGTCACAGTGCTAGTCTAGATTTTATACTTTCATAAAACCAGGCTACAGGCAGGCTGTTTGTAAAGAGAAAGTTTGTAGTTTTGCGTATATAACATATTGCTTTTAATGTTTCCAGGCGAAAAAGTTTGACAGATCCGTCCACATCGGGCATTGCAAGGTCCAAATTGTGCCCGGCAATTCAAACTAGCTGATAACTGATAGAATTTGAATTTCCCCCTTCCCATCAGTGTGACAAACATTATCAGACAATGACAAATCTGGTTTCTTTTCAGGTAACACTTGTGAAGCAGCCTTGGCTCCTGTCAACATTCCCGTCTCCATTGACAACATAGATAAGTCAACCTCTGCTCATGACAAAGTAGCTGGCTCATCCCTGGCTCCTGACATACATGGCTCGGCCTTGGCACCTGATAACGTAGACGACTCCTGTCTGGCTCTTGAAAACACAGGTATGGCTAAATCACTTTGTTCAACAAATTGCATGATGAGGGGAAGTCTCCCAGCTGACTAGTGGAAGATCGATGGTTCTACCCAGATGTTTAATTGAGCCCTTATAGACAGTTGGGTATCTGGGGTTTTGCGCCATCTCTAATAAGCCAGGCGTCTCAAAATAACTGCAATACTGTTGACGCGACGTAAAACTGCATACAAAAAAAACAAATTGCATGTGAATGGTATTGATACCTCTTTTAAGGTCTTGACATGCTAAATGTTAGAGATGGCAAAGATTATTCGATTGACGTCTGAATATTCGTAAAGCGTTTCATCATTCAAATATTGGATTATTTAATTTAAGAAATTATGAAAAATCAGTTTAACTTTTGTGTATTTTTGTTTTATGTCTAACGGCTCGATCCTGACTAAATTAATCGTTTGATCTACAGAAGCGCCTTATAGTGCCATAATCCCGCTGAATATGGAAAACAATTTGCGCTTCACATTTCCACTAGGCATTTTTTAACACGGTTCCCACCTGGGATTCTGCGGGATCTTTTCTGGTTTTAGGTATCCATATTGTGCCAGGCAATTCAAACTAGCTGACAACTGATAGAATTTGAATTTCCCCCTTCCCATCAGTGTGACAAACATTATCAGACAATGACAAATCTTGTTTCTTTTCAGGTAACACTTGTGAAGCAGCCTTGGCTCCTGTCAACATTCCCGTCTCCATTGACAACATAGATAAGTCAACCTCTGCTCATGACGAAGTAGCTGGCTCATCCCTGGCTCCTGACATACATGGCTCTGCCTTGGCACCTGATAACGTAGACGACTCCTGTCTGGCTCTTGAAAACACAGGTATGGCTAAATCACTTTGTTCAACAAATTGCATGATAACGGGAAGTCTCCCAGCTGACTTGTGGAAGATTGATGGTTCTACCCAGATGTTTAATTGAGCCCTTATAGACAGTTGGGTATCTGGGGTTTTGCGCCATCTCTAATAAGCCAGGCGTCTCAAAATAACTGCAATACTGTTGACGCGACGTAAAACTGCATACAAAAAAAACAAATTGCATGTGAATGGTATTGATACCTCTTTTAAGGTCTTGACATGCTAAATGTTAGAGATGGCAAAGATTATTCGATTGACGTCTGAATATTCGTAAAGCGTTTCAGCATTCGAAGATTGGATTATTTAATTTAAAAAATTATGAAATATCAGTTTCAACTTTTGTGTATTTTTGTTTTATGTCTAACGGCTCGATCCTGACTAAATTAATCGTTTAATCTACAGAAGCGCCTTATAGTGCCATAATCCTGCTAAATATGGAAAACAATTTGCGCTTCACATTTCCACTAGGCATTTTTTAACACGGTTCCCACCTGGGATTCTGCGGGATCTTTTCTGGTTTAAGGTATCCATATTGTGCCAGGCAATTCAAACTAGCTGATAACTGATAGAATTTGAATTTCCCCTTTCCCATCAGTGTGACAAACATTATCAGACAATGACAAATCTGGTTTCTTTTCAGGTAACACTTGTGAAGCAGCCTTGGCTCCTGTCAACATTCCCGTCTCCATTGACAACATAGATAAGTCAACCTCTACTCATGGCGAAGTAGCTGGCTCATCCCTGGCTCCTGACATACATGGCTCGGCCTTGGCACCTGATAACGTAGACGACTCCTGTCTGGCTCTTGAAAACACAGGTATGGCTAAATCACTTTGTTCAACAAATTGCATGATGAGGGGAAGTCTCCCAGCTGACTAGTGGAAGATCGATGGTTCTACCCAGATGTTTAATTGAGCCCTTATAGACAGTTGGGTATCTGGGGTTTTGCGCCATCTCTAATAAGCCAGGCGTCTCAAAATAACTGCAATACTGTTGACGCGACGTAAAACCGCATACAAAAAAAACAAATTGCATGTGAATGGTATTGATACCTCTTTTAAGGTCTTGACATGCTAAATGTTAGAGATGGCAAAGATTATTCGATTGTCGTCTGAATATTCGTAAAGCCTTTCAGCATTCGAAGATTGGATTATTTAATTTAAAAAATTATGAAATATCAGTTTTAACGTTAATGTATTTTTGTTTTATGTCTAACGGCTCGATCCTGACTAAATTAATCGTTTGATCTACAGAAGCGCCTTATAGTGCCATAATCCTGCTAAATATGGAAAACAATTTGCGCTTCACATTTCCACTAGGCATTTATTAACACTGTTCCCACCTGGGATTCTGCGGGATCTTTTCTGGTTTTAGGTATCCATATTGTGCCAGGCAATTCAAACTAGCTGATAACTGATAGAATTTGAATTTCCCCCTTCCCATCAGTGTGACAAACATTATCAGACAATGACAAATCTCGTTTCTTTTCAGGTAACACTTGTGAAGCAGCCTTGGCTCCTATGAACATTCCCGTCTCCATTGACAACATAGATAAGTCAACCTCTGCTCATGACGAAGTAGATGGCTCATCCCTGGCTCCTGACATACATAGCTCGGCCTTGGCACCTGATAACGTAGACGACTCCTGTCTGGCTCTTGAAAACAAAGGTATGGCTAAATCACTTTGTTCAACAAATTGCATGATGAGGGTGTATGAATCACATTTAGTGATAGCTCTAGTTTTATAATGGTCTTTTGGATATTTGGTTTCTTATCCTATATCAGGATAGTATTGCAAAAAAACTCGTCAGGAGTTTACTGCAATACTATCAAGCTTTATTAGACGGCCAGCTGTCTTACAGGATCGCTGTCATTCATTTTGTAGTGTCGGATTAGAGAGGCATTTACTGGACAAAAACAATATTTCACATAAAGTGGTATTTATGACAAATTGTTGACAAACAGCATGCTAATTAGCCTCCAGGTATAGATTTACACTGGTCAGTTAGGTTGTGCCTCCAGACCATGTGTAATTGGTTAAATGCTGTTGTAGAACAGAATAGAATTCATTCAAAATATCTGATCTACGATATTGTTTAAGCAAACAGAGTAGCTAGACATAGGTGCTCTTATGTTATCAGACAACAACAAATCTTGTTTCATTTCAGGTAACACTTGTGAAGCAGCCTTGGCTCCAGTCAATGCTTATATGGAACATATAACAGAGTATGACAATGAGATCGAAACAGATGACTCATTGACTGACCCAGACTATAAAATGAGTGACTCGGCTGATTCTTCGGATTCTTCTGTATCGTTTGTGTACCCTATGTTGGAAGAGACTGATGAATTAAACATGGTGAATACTGTCAATTCAGACTTTGATGAAGCAATTCCGGACACTGCAGTTGACACTGCATTAGAAGAGACCAGTGAATCGGTCAACAGAAACAATATTAGTTCCAATCTAACTGCAGTAAGTCCGGACACAGCCTGTGAAAGTCCTTATTTAAGACAGTTAAGCAATGATGATATTCAAAGATGTGTAAAATGTCCAAAAATTTACGCAAACCTCAAGTACCCAGAGAGGATATTAGCAACAAATTTGAGGAAACACACGGCCACAATATCCCAGGTGAGTTCATTAATTCGAACATTTTTAACTAGACTGTTAGAAGAATATGAAAGCTATTGTACTCGGCCTGGTGTCGGCGTCACACTTACATATGTCCGGACTTATTCTTCAAAAGTGTTCGTCGGATCCTCACCAAACTTTAAACACATGTTCATAACCATAATATCTTGATCAAGTGACAGTTCTTGTTTTGTTGTGGAGTTACAGCCCTTTGTTTGCAGAAATTACTTGAAATATATTAAAGGTTTTTGCTCAACTGATAAAAAAAGAAAGTAAATCGTTAAACCTCGAAACTTCGTTTAACTGTTCAGGTTACAGTATCAAGTTAGATAACTCTTGATTGACTTTCATTTGAATTATTTCCCCTTGTTTGGACATTTGGGACTTTGGAGTTTATTAAAATTTGCGTGCAACTGATTGACATGCATGTAAATAATGAATCCCTAATTGGATTGAATTTAAACTTCTTTGAAATGAATAGGGACCCAAAAGCATCGAGTTGTTGAACTATCTACTGAAAGTCCAGAGTAGCCTTAAATAGATGAGCATGCTGTCTTGTGACAGCTCCTGTCTTCCGTTTTGATGTGGTGCCCACCCTACTAATGATGCTGACAATTGCTTCAAACGGCATCTTCTCCTAAACCACTAGGTCAATTTCAACCAAACTTGACAGGAATGTTTGGCTGGTCCTTTCTCAAAATAGCTAAAACAATTGAAATCCAAGCAGAACTCTGATCGCCATGGCAACATATTGGAAAAACAAAAAATCGACTGCTAGCCAGATTTCAAAATAATTGTACAGAAATGGTTGTTAGTTGACCTGACCTGACCCTCTTACAAAATTGACAATTGACAATTTTGTGGGGATTTGTTAAAAAAAACATGGCCGCCAGTGTATATGTTTTGTTTTTACCTATATGTCTGCATAGTGTATAAACTTAAAAAATCTTATTGTCTTATAGTACTGGTTGGATTTCATTATAAATTGGTAGCAATGTTTCTTGGGGGTACTTTCTGAAAATAGCTAAGAGAATTGAAATCCATGCAGAACTCTTTGCCATAGCAATTGACTGGAAAAACAAAAACAAAAAACAACCGGTAGCCATATTTCATAATCCATGCAGATCTTGTTGCCATTACAACCTTGAAATATTCTTAAAAAATCAACCGCTGGACAGATTTCAAAATAAAAAAAATCTTGGGTGACCCTCTTACACAATAGACAAAATGATTCGTCAAAAAACATGGTGCCAGTGGATGTGGCTCTTTTTTCCCTGTATGTCTATAGTAAAATCTCTAAAAAATCTTCTTGTTTAGACTTATGGAAGGAAAATATGTAGAACCTTGTCCAAAACCACAAAGCTAATCAGATGAGTGCTCAAGGGCCCTCTGGGCTCTCTTGTTATCAGTTTGTTATTATACCCCCCGGCAAACAAAGTTTGGGGGGGTATATAGAAATCACCCTGTCCGTATGTCCACATTTCTTGTAAGCACTACTCCTCCTAAACGGCTCAATGGATTTGGTTCAAACTTTACATGAAGGTTACACATCATATGTAGATATGCATGAAGGAAGATCATACACCTCAGATTCTTCCAAGGGGAGATAATTCAACTTAGAGGTTACCTGCGAGGGACTCCTGTGCACATACCTCCACATTTCTTGTAAGCACTACTCGTCGTAAACGGCTCAATGGATTTGGTTCAAACTGTATTATGAAGGCTACTCATCATATGTAGATATGCATGAAGGAATATTTTTCTCCTCAGATTCTTCCAAGGGAAGATAATTCAACTAAGAGGTTACGAGGAACTCCTGTGATACCTTGTAAGCGCAACTTAAACTTTACCATTGTATCCAATGCTTTGGGAGGGGAGCGGGGGGTATTTTTCAGTGAGCTTTGCTCACAGTACTTCTAGTTTGAATCTGGAACCAAACCCTTAATAACTTGAAACTCTTGTTTCAGGTGATGGGTCTCAAGGACAATGAGCTCCAGTGGATCACAAACCATTTGGGCCATACTGAGAAAATTCATCTTCAGCACTACAGAGCCACTTCTGGCCTTATCGAGCGTCTCGATATTGCAAAAATTATGCTGTTGCAAGAAAAGAATATTGTTGGACGTTTTGCAGGGCTCCAATTGAAAGATATCCACTTTGAAGGTTAGTGCAGAAGATTCTTGACACATCTGTGACACTAGACACTGGCGATGTAATAAGCCTTGGATTTAGTCGTGTAGCACGTGAAACTGCTATTACTATAAATGAGATCACTAAGCACCATATCAGAGAACTTGCAGAGTTGAACGTTCAGATGAATGCTGCAGTACAAGTAAAAAGTCATAGTGATAAACAACTCGGAGAACCCATACAAACTGACAATCCACTTCAAATACCAAAACAAACTGTGACAGAAGAGTATGTAAAAAAATCTTTGAGTAAATTAGCATTTACTATGAGTGATCGTGCATCTAACGAGAAACTTGCAGATAAGCTACTAAATGAATGGCGTGATGAAATTCTGACTTTGTGCGATGATGATCAAAAACAAGAAGTACACCACTTCCATTGCATGGCACATGTACTGCTTGGTTTTCACAGGTATGCCTGCAATGATCTTAAGTTACATGAAACTAGTTTAGTTGGTGAGAAGGGGCCATTAGGGCGAGACTCCTTACCTGTGTTTAAATTCTGGCGTACAAAAGGAACAATAGTTGAACGTGTTCTACGGACAACATCAGAAACATTTGGTCCAGTTGGAGACCACCATGGTTTGCGGGATCGCTGGGAATCGCATTGCGCCATGTCTGGTATCAAATCAGTAGTTGGAAATTACCGTGACAATCGTTTCAATGCTATTTTCCAGACTGCGGCTGAGGTATTTGTTCACACAGACGACTTTCTTAATGTGATCGAGTCAGTCAAGACACCAAATTTGAAACTTAAATCAGTGGAAGCAGATCTCAAGTCTAACATCATCCGTGCTCTCATTCAGGTCTTTGGGTTAGTGTACGTGAAAATAACTGGACCTTACTGGAACTTAGTGACATCTGGTAAAGTTGCATACATGGAACTGTACTATCATATTCAAGAAATGACTGACTTCCTAAAGAGATGTTCAAGTGAACCAGCACTTTTAATCAATAAAGAAGGTCACTGGAGTAGCACTGATCCACTTGAAATTTCATTTGTGCCAAATAAGCAACGATTCGTGGAAACATTATTCATTATCAAAGAAGATACCAGTGAGCTGCTGATTCAATGTTTCTATGTGCTTATTTCAATACATGCACATGATCAAGCTTCATGCTATTTATTGTACAGTCTGATGGCTGATGTCATGTTACTTTTTTTTAGAATTATGTCTGTGCAAAAGGCTTATAGTAAAAAAATATAACATTATAATGTATAAATTTGCGAAACTTTAACTTTATTTTTCTTGTATAACTTGCCCCCCTTTCAAGATACAGCATATTTGACTGTAAAAATGGAATCAGCAGAAGAAAATACATAAGACTGCCAAGTTTCATCAAGATATCTTGAAAACTAAAGAAATAACAGCAATTTATCTTAAATTGTTTCGCGTTTCGGTTCCGTCGAAAGACGACATAAATCTGCGTCTTATAAGGTAAAAAAATCCCAAAATTGACCGATTTTTAACAACTTCAAATCTATTTAACTTTTTTTCTAGTAGAGTTATCTTAAAAAAATAAACTGTTTTAGAGAGGTATTTAAGAGATCTTTAATTTGCAGTTATTTTCATTAACTATGGGCACAATTGAAAAAATGGCTGGGGATGCTACTTTGAGGCATCATTAGCATATTTTAGACGAGACTTTAAAGGCGCTTCTCTTCTAAAGTTTGCATTTGTAAATTTGTGTGGATTTCAAAGCAGGTACTTCAACTGCGCTTCCTTAATACTTCCTACAGATGCTTCATTTGTACTCCAAAGGTGCTTTAAATGTACTGAATTTGTGACTGGGGAAGAAAAGAAGTTACCTTTGTATTTACATTCTATACCGAAATAAAATATTTCTGTCCGCCGTAGCATTTGTGACGTCAAAGTCACATGGTATACACACACTGAAAAAGGGGGACCGGGTCTTTACAGTAATTGGTCAATACAGAAATACACGAAACGGTTAAGAAAACAAATGTTATTATCAGTCTGGATAAATAATATAAATATAATGGATACTACAAAATATGCATTGAGTAGCATCGATTATATGACATTATAAACAATGAAATCAGGAATGTCTTGATGCTTCAGTTAGGAAAGATAGGTTGTATGACTCATGTTGTATAAATGAAGTCTGCCCAAACATCCTGTCTTCTTTTTCTTGCTATTCTTCCTTCGGTCTGTGAAATGTGGTAAGGGGGAGAAATTAAAAGTGCATAGGCTAGTGGGGGGGGTGCTGCCAATTTTTTTTAGAGGTAGTTGTTTTTTAGAGGTTTTTTAGAGGTTTTTTAGAGGATTTGTTTCTAGGATTTTTTTCATATCAAGTTTGTCACAGTAATGAGTATACCATATCACCTCCAATCGAAGTTAAAGTGTAGCAAAACACAAACTCAAATTAAAGTAAAATCAGCTCCTAAAAATGTGCAATTTTAAAACATGGATTAGAGGTCAAAAACGAACAGCCCAGAGGACACATCCTGCAATCTAGATTTTCTGGTTACCCCCCTCTCGGACTCTTCCCCCCCCCCCCCCCCCCTCGTGCCTGCGACACTCGGCTCGTGCCTTCGACACTCGGCACTCATATTTGCCACCTATTTTTTTTTTTAGGCCATCTATTCCAAAAATTAATGATAAAATGCGGTAGGTGTTACGACATGGCGCATGGTACGATGTCATAAACAAGAGGGCCATGATGGCCCTGGATCGCTCACCTGATTTTTTTTTTTTTCGGCTATAGTTTCTGACATATCAACTTGGCTTGAAGGAATCTGATAGAGGGTCACCTTAGGCACATTTCGACAAAATTATTTGAAAATCGGCCTGACACTTTTGGATTTATAGTTTTCACTATAGCCATATAACTGGCGGCCATGTTTTTCGACAAATCAACATGGCTTGAAGGAATCTGAAAGTGGGTCACTTAAAGAACATTTCTACAAAATTATTAGAAAATCAGCCTGACACTTTCGGAAAAGAAGATTTTTTAAGTTTTCACTATAGCCATATAAAGGAAAATAGCCCTGCCCACTGGTGGCCATGTTTTTCGACCAATCAACATGGCTTGAAGGAATCTGATAGAGGGTCATCCAAGGAACATTTCTACAAAATTATTTGAAAATCTGCCAACCAGTTTGGGAGAAGAAGAATTTTGAAGTTTTTTTCCATTTCGTTGCCATGGAAACCAGAATTCTGCATTAATCCCAAAAATTTGAAGGAAATCTGGTGAGGTCATTGAGAGGATGCTTTCTGTGAAGTTTCATCCCTATTGACCCACTGGTTACTGAGGAGAAGAAGTTGACGCACGACGGACGCCGGACAAAAGGCGATAACAATAACTCACCTTGAGCAAAGCTCAGGTGAGCTAAAAAGTAAATCAGTGTACCGAAAAAGGCTCAAACCAAGATGGCGGCGTTTTTTTTTTTTTAACAGGGATGTTGTTTTCGAGGATTCATTTGCAATTTATCAGCGATCCTCTACATTTATATTTGTTTGGTTGACAGATAAATGTTCTAGAATATTCGTAAGTAATTATTTTAATTTTATTTTGAAATATTTCATGTGTATTGCAATCTAATTGCTGTTACGAAGATCTCCCCCCACAACCCTTCCCTCAGCCCAAATAATTTAGTCTGTGAAAGCAGGGTTAGAAATTAACTCAAGTCCGCCGGTCCGAGACCGTCCGTTTTTGCGGCGGACCTGCTAAGCATTTCAGCTTGCCTGTCCGTTTGACCGGCGTAAATTCTAGGCTCACACGAATCGAAATTCCCAAACAGTAGATGTTTTAAATCAAAATAATTTGCGATATTTTCCGTCTTAATCGCGTACATCTATGACCTCGATAGTGCAAAATGTAATCTATTTTTAGCCCAGGAAAACCCGATGACGTGATAAACAATTGTGCCCGGCTTTTTAAATAAGAAAGTTATTACGTCGTCGGGCACCAGTGAACCCAATCATTTGTTCCCGCGTTTTCAACAACGCAGTATTGCCACAATGCGGATATGGGTACCAGCGCTTGTCTCTTTTATCGTTATCGGTTTTCGCGTATGTTACGATGTGGAAATTTATCGATGGAGTTAGTCAACCTGTAAAAAAACAAAAACTTACGGACGATGAACACATACGAAATCAAAGGCAGTATGATAGAGAGAAGAGGAGTCGTGAGTTTAATCCTGAATGGCTAAAACGATTTTCGTGGCTAAGTTTTGATCATGGAAAAAAAAACATGTACTGCAAAGTTTGTCAACAGTTTGACGTATCTCAGTCTGGCGTGTTCGTAACTGGCTGTTCCAATTTTCGCAACAGTGCCTTGGAGACTCACAATACAAGTCAAACTCACAGGGAAAACATATATTAATGACAAGTGTTGTCAAAAGTTTATCCAAGTAATTGCGGATGTTGAGCGGCAGAAACAGGACGCGGTTTTCTCGAACAGCCCATTTTTATCCATTATATCTGATGGAGCTACTGATGTAGCTAGTATGGAGGCAGAGATTTGCTATGTTCGTCTATCTGTTGGCTGCCAGGTGAGTTGAGTAAACAAGCGGCTTAAACAGGCTGGCTTAAAGCTGTCAGTGGATATATTTTCAGATCAGATGTTAAAATTGGTTATAATGCATATACAGAACAAGAGGCCCATGAGGGCCTATGCTCTACTGGTATGGTTCTTTGGTCTTTTTCAATCCAGAGCATGTATGTATGGTGAAGATCGGATAGTAAATGGAGGCTCTTTTGTGTTCACAAGCTGTATTATAGCAATTTTTACAATTTCATGGACCATAATCCAGTCTTGCATGGGCGGATCTGGCTGATTTTCAAAAGGAACCAAGCTCTCCTCAATATTTAACTACTATCTAAGTTTGGTGAAGATCAGATAGTAAATGGAGCCTCTATTGTGTTCGCATGCTCAATTATAGCAATTTGGACAATTTCAAGGGCCATAATCCAGTCTTGCGTGGGCGGATCTGGCTGGTTTACGAAAGGAACTGAGCTCTCATGGATATCTAACTACTGTATAAGTTTGGTTGAGATACAATCAAAAGTGAAGACTGTATCGTGTTAACAAGCTCTTTTATAGCAATTTTGACCATTTCAAGGGCCATAATCCAGTCATGCATGGGCGGATCTGGCTGGTTTTCGAAAGGAACCGAGCTCTCATGGATATCTAACTACTGTATAAGTTTGGTTGAGATACAATCAAAAAAGAAGACTGTATCGTGTTAACAAGCTCTTTTATAGCAATTTTGACCATTTCAAGGGCCATAATCCAGTCATGCATGGGCGGATCTGGCTGGTTTTCGAAAGGAACCGAGCTCTCATGGATATCTAACTACTGTATAAGTTTGGTTGAGATACAATAAAAAAAGAAGACTGTATCGTGTTAACAAGCTCTTTTATAGCAATTTTGACCATTTCAAGGGCCATAATCCAGTCATGCATGGGCGGATCTGGCTGGTTTTCGAAAGGAACCGAGCTCTCATGGATATCTTACTACTGTATAAGTTTAGTTGAGATACAATCAAAAGTGAAGACTGTATCGTGTTAACAAGAAATTGTTTACGGACGCACGGACGCACGCACGCACGCACGGACGACGGACAAATCACCACGACATAAGCCCTTCTGGCCAAAGGCCAGTAGAGCTAAAAATGATAAAATTAATGACCTAATTAAGATGGGCCTATTTATTCAATGGACTTTTATGATACTTTCAACAGTATTTCAGATAACAATTATAAAATACAAGGTCTGGTATACAAAAGTGATGATACAGATGATGTGCCCTAAAATTTATTTCAAAATTATTTCATTTAATTCAATTATATCATGGCGGCAGAACACTTATACATTATTACACTTCTGGGTTACCAACAGAACAAGCATTGCTAAAATCCCACCAGAAAATTACTTCTGTAAGGTCTCTTTCATTCAGAAAATAACACATTTTTCCAGTGCACAGTGTCTTTGAAAATTTTGATCCCTTGTCGACAAGTTGTGTCTCTGAATTATTCGAACTCGGTTTATATGCTTAGTTCAATCGTAGGTAAATCATGGTCCCTTCATATCTAGAAAAAAGTTAGAAATATGTAAGAAAACATGTGGTAAAAGAAGAAATTGCTCAGATGAGTTATATTTGAATTTACAAATAAAAAATATTAACATCAAGCAGTACAGTGTTTCGGTTTTTATATATTTTTTTTTTTTTTGTAAATTTTGTGAAACGGGGGATGTTACATGTAGGACCTGTTGAAGTCATGTAGGACCTGTTGCCCTTGGAAGTGACTGGTCCTATGGACCACCTGTCCCTGTAAGTTAGTTTCTACCCCTGGAAAGAGAATGCGTTTTATCATGTCATTTATTGGGATGCAGGATAAAGCATTTGCGATGTCTTCCTATGTAGGACTACTATAGCAGGAGGCACAAATTCAAAACACATTCCCATGTTTACAAATACTTTCCAAATCATTTAGTAGAAATTATCCTTGGATGACCCTCTATCAGATTCCTTCAAGCTATGTTGATTAGTCAAAAGACATAGCTGTTTTGCCTTAAATGACTAAAGCGAAACAAATCAAAATGTTCTTCTCCAAAAGTCATATTCTGCCATTTTGTTTTCCTCCCCAAAAACAATAACTTTACTCTTTTCCCTTTGTCAGTGTGTCTGATACAAACATTATTCAGTTATATTTATCTTACATGTTTACAGATATTTGATTTAACAGGAACCGTTATCCAATAAGCAGTAAACGACATAACAAGCATCAAAAATGCATGTGAAGAATCAAGATGATACCATTTGACATTTAATAAGAAAAAGAGAAAGTTATCCAGTTGTACCATTCACTGAAAGGTATTTTATAATATGTTCAATTACAGTGCAATTAATATATCCCCAACATTTGTCACCATGACACATGAGTTGGACATTCAGCAAAAATATTGACGACTAGAATTGATAATAATAATAAAGCCCATTTATTAACCCTTTTACCATACAACACATCCAAAGCAGCGGACTGCATGTGTTTCTAGACTAAAATAAGGGAAATTACTGTAAAATGAAAGTAAAATTATTGAATAATGTTGAAAACATAGTGGCAAAAGGTAAAAATACAGTATAAATGCAGTTTTTCTATTTAGAACTCAACAAAAAAGAAGATTATGTTGGAAAGTCTTTGACAGATGCAACTTCAACAAGAAATTTCGCTGTATTGATATCCCCCGCCAATGATGGCTTGTTTTTGATTGATGGCTTGTTTGTGAATGAAGGCCTTTATGTTGAATGTGCAATTGACCTGCAAAATTATTTCAACTTATTCACACAAGAACAGAAATTGAGACAGATAAACATATTCTTCCTGAAAGAATAAAATAACGACACTGGTTTTATAAACAACTTTATTAAACTAAGAGTGTGAATTAAAGACATTTTTTCATAATTAAATCCCAAAGGAAAATGTGAAAACAAGTTTTTGCTACTTTAACCAACGATGACACAAGTGCAATAGCTCCCTTTATTCTTCTTAAAGTGGAGCTAAAAATGTATGGAAAATTATGTATCGGACATTGTTATAATAAATGTAAAATAATTTCATACCATATTTATTTCAAGTTTCATGAAATTCTACAAGCTAGTTACTGAGAAATGGCTGCGGACGTGGATTTTTCAATATAACAAGGGCAATAGGAAAATTGACCAATCAAAAAAAAAAAAAAAATGGAAAGAGACCATGTTGTCAGATACCTCCGGTCCTAATAGAAACTTAGATTATGTAACGGACTCGCATGGAGAAACTGAAGGAGCCCTTCCTAAACACAGACTTTTGAAAGAGACCATGTTGTCAGATACCTCTGGTACTAATAGAAACTCAGATTATGTAACGGACTCGCATGGAGAAACTGAAGAAGCCCTTCCTAAACACAAACCTTTGAAAGAGACCTTGTTGTCAGATACCTCTGGGCCTAATTGAAACTCAGATTATGTAACAGACTCGCATGGAGAAACTGAAGAAGCCCTTCCTAAACACAGACTTATAAAAGAGATCATGTTGTCAGATACCTCTGGGCCTAATAGAAACTTAGATTATGTAACAGACTCGCATGGAGAAACTGAAGAAGCCCTTCCTTAACACAGTATTTTGAAAGAGACCATGTTCTCACCCAACACCTCTGTGCACGACATCATTTCATATCGCCCAGTTTCGAACTTGTCCAAGATTTTATGGAGATGAACGTTCTGATAAACTTTCATGAAGATTGGATGCAAAATGTAGCCCGTAGAGTGTTAACAAGCTCAAATGTTGACGATGGACGACGCACGACGCACGACGGACGGACGCCGGACAAAATGTGATCACAATAGCTCACCTTGCACTTCGTGCATAGGTAAGCTAAAAATGTCAAGCCTACGGAGTACGGCTATTTTTGCAAACAACACAATAAATAACAATACCCTTCAATCAGCTCTTTCTTTCGTCCTGCCAGCTTCGCATTTCGTTTCCTAAGCTCTGTCTGTAACTGGGCTAACGACAAACTACTGGATTTAGAATCCATTATGCACAAAATTCGCTGATTTAAATGTTGATATCGCTGCTTGTCAGTGGAAATGAAAACAATCTACTTGACCGTAGCGCCACCTAGCGAGCGGTCGATTAGCTAAGGGAGATAACTGACCGACTTCCCTCAATACGATTGGTTCGCTTATACACTTATTATATAGGGCTTAGTAAAATGTGTATAGGGTCATGCACAAATTCAGAAAATGAGGACCTTTTAAGGACTAACGTAATTTTTCATATACCAAACGTAGTCCTCATTTAATTGTATTGAGGGAAAAAACTTTATGAGGACTCGCGTGTAAGTCCTCAGAATGCAAACAGTCCTCGTAACGTTGGTGTGTGTCAACATGTCCGTCCTCATAACCTCGACAATACAAACACACAGACGCATGCATGCACACACACACACACACACACGTAATCTTGGTAAAAATGTGTTATTATTCTTAATAACATCTTGATTTGAATTTTCAGGTATCGTGATCAACAGAAAAACAATGGAATAGAATTGCAAAGTTCTAAGGAATCAAAGGTACTGACAAGAAAGGAGCGAGAGAAACGGCAGGAATATTGGAGGCAAAAACAGAAGGAATCGAGAGCAAAGAGACACGGACAAAAAGTTCGGAGGAAAAGAGAAAAAGATAGAAATTATAAAAGAGAAAAAAGACTTATTGTTAAACTAAAGTCACAGACCGAAGAAGAGAAATGCATGAAGAGGACACTTGTAAGCCAAGCTCTCCTACAAACTCTGAAAGAAAAAGACTTAGTTAGGAGTCAAGTTGCGAAAAGGCTTTCAAGCCAATTCAAGAAGATGAACAAGTATACAGAGTACATGCCTAGGAATAAGTCCATCCTACTTTTGCAAGATCGCACAGAAAGATGTTAACCAACCACGAATGAAAAGAAAAGACAAGACATCTAATTCAACAATAGACATAGTGGAGAGTTTCTTCAGCAGAGGAGACGTTTCAACAAATCTGGCCAACGCCAAAAGAATAAAGAAAGATCCAATAGAAAGACGAGTACTTGACAGGCCTTTGAACCAAACATACAGTGAATTCAAAGAATTACACCCTGAAGAAGATATCAGCTTTCCAACATTTACCCGCTACAAGCCAAAGAATGTAGAAACTACCTGTTAAAGGAAGTGGAATGCCTGCCTGTGTGATATATGCACCAATGTTGACCTGAAGATCCGGGCTTTGAATCATCTTGCTGTCAAGTGCCAGAGTACTGTTAAAGTACGAAGCACATAACCACAAAAGAGAGTGACTGTGGAGTAGATGGAAATAGTAAGATTCTTTCAACCCCTAGTGGAGGCCAACATGGATGTGAAAGTGACCTACACCAAATGGGGTCTGACAAAACTGCTTCGAAAAGGAAAGGAAGTTACCCATATGATGCCCCGAAGTTATGAGGAAAGTCCAACAGCTGTTGTGGTAGAACTCTCATCAGAACTTCAGACCCTTTGTAACCAATTGGCAACAGAATCCAGCGTCACTTCTATTGAAATCTCTTCCGCCCGATTAAATATGCGGAGAACTATCAGGCCTCGATAAATCCACTCGCCCGCTCGCATTTGCGAGTGAATGTTGAGGTCGGGCGAGAAACAAATTGATCACGCTCGCCCGATAGGGCGAGTAAGATTCTCCAGATTCAATTACGGACCCATTCACAATTCTGGCCGTCTAGCCTAATTTTAATTTTGTAACTTGCTTTTCTGACAAAATCAAAAACATTCTCGGCCTGTCGCTGTTGTTTACATTTTAAAACAAATCGCAACATTTCTCAGTGCCGTATATCCATTCAGGTGTTGCAATTATTTATCCGAAACAAATATTTAACGAAATAATTATATTTCTTATTTGTACAATAAGTATTGGGAGTTGGGTGATATTTCGTTTAATAATTTTTTACCCATTTCGTCTTGTCGTAACCACGTGTTTTTAAGAAAAAACATGGCGTCCGACGAAATTTTTCGCTGATGTGAATTGGATTTTCATGTATTTAAATGATAAGCTGCATATTTTTTAGACTCAATTTAATGTTAAATATGATATTTTATCGTTGCAATAGCTGTCTATGTTGATAACATTAACCGCGCCGGCGGATAAATGAGAACAAAATTACTTATTGAAGACGCATGCATTTATAACTAAAGCGTCTAGATGATTTATTAATACGATGAAAACGATTTGACCTAAATGTCAAGAAATAAAAAATATCAGAAAAACTACCATCAGCGCCTGAAAAAGGCTATAAAACGATCAATTTTGTATTTGGTAAGGCTGAAGTTTCCTATGGTCTTATGAAACAATAAATGATTGAAACCATTGCTTTTACAGTGAATTTGAGTCAGTGGCTGCAAAACAAGCCCATGTGTATATTGTGTGGCAGTTTTTCCCCCGTAAAAGTGCAGGGCTAGTAACTTTTGTGCAGGGCGAGTACATTTTTAGGGTCACTCGCCCTGCAGGGCGAGTGACCCTAAAAAAAATTGTCGAGGCCTGACTATTCTCGTGTAATGCAAGAAGAAGTACAGAGCGCCCACTGTATTGTCTGAACTGTCTGAATTATGTCTGGACTGTTCCATTTTAAGCCTTTTTTCAGCAGCTCAGCCACTATTCAGAAATAAAAATCTGAATAAAAAGACACATAACAAGGCTGATTGTGTTCTGATTTAGTGTAACAGACATGATTCAGCTTTTGCAGTTTCACGTTATCAGCACACATTCAGCAATAATTCAGATGGTATTCAGACAAATTTTCAGCAAAACTCAGCTTAATTCAGAGGAAATTCAGACCATACTTTTTCATGAGGGTACCACAGACAGTCACAGAGCAAGGCCACCACAGCTGCTGAATCAGAGTCCATACTTGACGGAGGAAACACTGAGTACCAACCGGATGAGAGTGATGTCGTTAATTCTGAGGACGAGATTGACTATGTTAACATGCTTTGTGGTGCTAAGTTTGATGTTTGCGATTTCAATCATCAAGATGAAAGTGAAAACACAGAAAAACTGCTCTTTTATCTGAGAGACTTATAATTACAGTGATTTTAAATCATTTCACTATTAAATACATACAAATGTTTGATAATATGCCTTTTTTTATTATTTTGTTCGGACTGAGAAAAATTCATTCGGACTGACAGATTTTTAGTTCCAGTCAGTCCGAATGACTTACAGACAGTTTTTAAAAGTTTTCGCGGAGACTGATCGGATATTCATTATAATAATGGTTTCCATTCAATAACTCTTTTAATAGTTTCACTGATTGAGTTCATATTTGGTGTGCAAGTAAATAATATCAAAATACTGGTAAAGTTCGGTTTTGGGTACAATCCACCAAATATTACAGGAGTTATGTGCCCTTTGACATTGAAATACCATTTTAATGGCGGTTGCCGTTCAATAACTCTTAAATGGTTTCACACATTAAATTCATATTTGATGTGCATTTATATAATATGAAAACACAGGTCAATCACAATCCACCAAATTGTTCAGTTATGTGCCCTTGGACTTACAAAATCCATTATAATATTGCTTTCCGTTCAGTAACTCATAAATGGTTTCACACAATGAATTCAAATTTGGTGTGCATGTATATATTATATGGGTCAAATTTAATTTTGGTTACAATCTACTTATTTTTACTGGAGTTACTTGCCCGTGGACATAGACAATTTCAAGCCCCGGGGTTCAAAACTTTTATGTTTTCCATTGAATTATATATTAAATACAATCATTGTTCTTTTTGTTCCCTCTAATACCCTGTACCAATAGTGTTCATGTTCTCCACACTTATTGGATCGTTCAACTGTTCTACTTGATAACCTTCCACTTGCATTTTTGCTTAGGTGAGAGATTGGCACTCTTGCTTGATGTTGGATTTTGTCTATCTACACAAAATCAACTGGAATGAAATTGTACAGACATACGCCAGATATGTTGGATTTTTCTTAGACAAAGTTTTAAAGAGATCAGTGTGCAAATAATCGAGTTATACCGAATTGTGTAAATGTTGCATTAGAAGAAGAACTGAGTGTATAACGTTAATCCATCAATAATTTTCAGCCTGGCTTTTTAAATTATTTTAGATCAAACTGTTCTGGCTATTTCACACATTTTTAGTGTGAGTGTCCTCTTATTAACAATGTGTAACTTTTAATATTTTGTGGTGGGCATCAAGATCACTCTGTTATCACTTGTTTAATTTTCATGTACCGTTAATACTCGACTGTAAGGCGGGCGCTCTCTACTATAAGACACTCCCCCTACTTTGAGGTCTAAAATCTAGTTTTTTAGTTTTTTATGCTGCTCTCTCTAATAAGACGCAGTCAGATTTCTAATTTTTTTCAACCACCCCAAAAATACAATTTCGAAATAAAATTCATGTCCAAACAAATACAACAAATATTTCTTTAAAACATGGTTCTCGTGTAAAACTGGATAATGATACATTAAGATAAATAATGCACAAACCTGATTTTATAAATCCAAATAAGCCAAACAAACTAACTAGTCCAAATTCCTTAATATTTATTTTAACCTATAAAAAAAAAAGGGCGTAACTCAAAGGGTTTTGTCGATGTCGGTGTTTTTCACGCCTTTGGGCTGTCTGTCAATATCTACCATGCAATCAACTCTGAAGTTGTTCATCCTTTTCTGACATTGTTTTCAAAAAATGATTAGTCAAAAGTAAAACAAACACAGGAGTTTGATAGCATTAATACAATTATGTGTATGATGCATGAATTAAATAGGACAATACATGTTTCTCCTTTTCTGACAATATTTTCAAAAGCTGTCTGCTGCAAATGCAAGTTATTGCATTGACGAAGTCTATTAAAAGTGTGTGTAATTGACAGAGGTGAAGATATGTTACGAGTTACAAGGGTTTTAAAGGTCTATGGAAAAGAAGTCACCCATTTATAGTTTGGACTCGATGGTTATAACTATGCAAACGGTTGTAATTTTTCCTGGAACAGGCTGTAGTTACAACTGACTTGCAATAGCCCTAAAAATGTTTGCCATGTGTAAAACACTTGTGAAAAGATTACATAATGCACCAGGGCAAACTTCAACAATCACTGAGAATGCGGTATACTTCAAAGAAAATGACGTCACTATTTACCAGCTGAGAGATTGAGCCGCGACAAATGAAATACACCCATATAAATTAATGTTTAATTTACGATACTATTAGCCTACTATGCTACTTGTGTGACTAAACTGCACATACTCTTTTTTATGACATAGCTCATTTGTTGGGGAAAATGGTTTGCGGAGAATAAAGGTCTATATAGATTTCACTATTACCCATTTGCACATGCATTTTGACGCATCTGCAGCCTACTTCTTTTGATAGCATTGTGACAAAAGGAGAAATTACTACCATTTTCTTTAAATTGGATAAATTAACTTTGAATTGAAAAGGATTTTAAAGGGTATGGTATTTATTTTTCCTTTGTTTAACAGCTTTGAAACTAGATAAAAAAAAAATGTAATGAAAGGATGCATCGCTAATAAAAAGCAGTTTCTCTTTTTCTCACAACGTTTTCCAACACTGTCTGCTACATCTGCATTTAAAGTTACAAATACGTGGTAGTGACTGTACTGTCTACACAATTTACAGTGAAGTACCTCGAACTCGATAGTTATATGCAAACGGTTGTAATTTCTCCTGGAACAGGCTGTAGTTACAACCGACTTGCATTAACCCTAAAACTGTTTGTCACATGTAAACTATAGCCTTAGGAGATTAGCAATTTAGGCAATTATTTAATCCCGACTTCGGCGCCCCAATTTATATTATCACAAAAAAATCAAAATGGCTTCCGATCGTCCTAAAATCAAAACAATAAAGACAAAAGAGTATAAATTCATAATAATATATTTTCTTCTGTTCGGTTTCTAAACAGATCCATTCAATATGTTATTATTATTTCAATCAAACTTGAATTATTCTGGGTAAATCAGCTTTTTATAAAAATGACAGGTCTGCACAGCTTTTGAAGAAAAGTACCTCGGTGGGTATTTATTTTTCCTGAAATTTTTATTGACCCGCTAATAAGTCGCTACCCCCACTTCACTTTTGAATCTTAAGGTAAACAAGAGGGCCATGATGACCCTGGATCGCTCACCTTAATTATACAATGTACTGCAATGCAAAACACATCAAGACAATTATTCTGAATGCAACCTCCACAGTGTTAACAATATTTTCCTTCATTTGGCCTAGTGATCTATATTTTTTACCTGATATGACCCATATTCCAACATGGACTAGATATCATCGAGACAACATTCTGACAAAGTTCCAACTTGCTCAAAGTAAAAATGCGGTCTCTGGAGTTTGAACAATATTTTCCTTTATTGACCTAGTTTCTGATCCAATATGACCCATATTCGAACTTGACCTAGATATAATTCAGACAAACATTCTGACCATATTTCAAGCTGCTGAAGCAAAAAATGTGGCATCCAAAGTGTTCACAAGATTTACCTTCAGTTTGATCTAGTGACCTAGTTTCTGACCCAGCATGACCCATATTCGAACTTGGCCTACATATCATCAAGAAAAAACATTCTAATAAAGTTTCATCATGCTGAAATTAAAAATGCAGTATCAACAGTGTTAACAAGATTACCCTTCAAGTTGGCCTAGTGACCTAGTTTTTAACCCGGCATGACCCATATTCGAACTTGGCCTAGATATCATTCAGCTCAACATTCTGACCAAATTTCAAGCTGCTGAAGCAAAAAATGCGGCATCCAATATGACCCATATTTAAACTTGACCTAGATATCTTTAAGACAAACATTCTGACACAATTTCAAGCTGCTGAAGCAAAAAATGCGGCATCCAAAGTGTTAATAAGATTTTCCTTCAATTTGGCCTAGTGACCTAGTTTTTGACCCGACATGACCCATATTCGAACTTGGCCTAGATATCATGCAGCTCAACATTCTGAACAAATGTCAAGCCGCTGAAGCGAAACATGCGGCATCCAAAGTGTTAACAAGATAACAGGCATAACCAATATTCGAACATGACCTAGATATTTTTAAGACAAACATTCTGACAAAATTTCAAACTGCTGAAGCAAAAATTGCGGCCTCTGGAGTGTTAACAAGATTTTCCTTCAATTTGACCTAGTGACCTACTTTATGACCCAACGTGACCCATGTTCGAACTTGACCTACATATCATCAAGACAAACGTTCTGATAAAGTTTCAACATGCTCAAGTTGAAAATGTGGCCTCCAGAGTGTTAACAAGATTACCATTCAATTCAACCTAATGACCTAGTTTTTGACCTCATATGGCCCAGTTTCGAACTTGTCTAAGATTTTATGGAGATGAACGTTCTGATAAACTTTCATGAAGATTGGATGCAAAATGTAGCCCGTAGAGTGTTAACAAGCTCAAATATTGACGACGCATGACGGACGGACGCCGTACAAAATGTGATCACAATAGCTCACCTATGCACAAAGTATAACAGAGTATTTACGGAACCCGCTTAATTTTGTAGAGAGATACATGCTCAAGTTGAAAATGTGGCCTCCAGAGTGTTAACAAGATTACCATTCAATTCGACCTAATGACCTAGTTTTTGACCTCATATGGCCCAGTTTCGAACTTGTCTAAGATTTTATGGAGAAATATTGAATGTACCGTCCCATGATATTAATCCAGTGCAGATCTTTAAATCTTCCCTAATGCGAAACAAAATGAAGAAGTAATATTGAATGGACCTGAAGAATTGTGTGATTATACACTTGGAGTTGTGTTGTGAAATGTTGGGAAGAAGATCCATTCATAGAATGGGTACGTGATATTGTAACGTTTCAGATGAACTCTCCAGGATATTTTCAGAATATCACTTCATCTGAATATCAAATTGGAGAGGAAATTGGTCGAGGAAATTTCGGTACTGTATACAAAGGATCATGGCTTGGTACAGATGTGGCAATAAAGAAAATACCAGCTGGGAGGAAGGGTAAAACAGCACAAGTGAATGTTGAAAAAGGGAAATAGAAATACTGTCAAGATTAAGACACCCCAATTTAGTACAGATTATGGCCTATAGACTCCAAGCTTCAAGGGCTATGCTATTATTTGAGTTCATGGAAGGTTGTGTTGACTTAGATGAAATAATATTTCCTGACGGAGAGCCTAACATGAAGGTAGACAATGAGACGATGAGGGAAAAATATCTATTGCATTACAAATTGCACAAGGACTTGCCTATTTACACGGGATGAAACCAGCTGTTATCCACCAATATGTTAAACCATCAAATATTCTGGTTTCAAAAACACTGATGGTGAAGATATGTGACTTGGGAGTAAGCCGCCTTAGAACAATGCACACAAACACTTGTAGGTCAACTGTAAAATGTGTTGAAGGTACGCCGGTATCCATCGGGAACATGGATGAGAACCCGATGTTTTTCGACATGCGAGGCATCAGAACTGTTGACGTAAAGGGTGCGAGTACTGTTACTGTAAAAACAACAGGCCACGACAAGACCCATTTCACGGTGATTTTGGTCTACATGGGTGAGGTGATGGGACAAAACTAAAACCAGCGCTAGCTTTCAAGCGAAAGACAATGCCCAAAGAGAAACTTCCAGCCGGTGTGATTGTTTATGTTCAGGAGAAGGGTTGGGTCGATGAAGCTGTCCTTACAAAATGGTTAAACGATGTGTGGTTTTCACAGTCTGGTGCTATGTTGAATAGGAAATCAATTCTTGTATGGGACATGTTCCGTGTCAACCTCGTTGAGACTGTAAACAAGAGGGCCAAGATGGCCCTAAATCGATCACCTAATTGATAGTAAATTAGTAGCAAATATTTAACTGCAAATATCTGGAAAATTTTATCAGGGAGTGCAAATGAAACTGAAAGGAGTGGACACTTCTCAAGAAACAGCTTATCAGTAAAGGCCATTTATATCTTGAAATCTAACAAGAACTTTAATAAGAATGGAATTATAAAGTTGTTGTCATTTTGCACCTTTCCTGATGCCGCCTTGCTGCCCTGGTTTTCAACGAAATCAATATGGCTTCAACAGTTTATTTAGAGGGTCACTTAAGGAACATTTCTACCAAATTATCTTGCAATCGCACAAGTAGATTATGGAGGAAAAGGATTTTAAAATTTGGGTATTTTTCTCACTTTCTGATGCCGCAGCAACCAAAGTTATCAATGGAATTTAAATCTTTGAACAATTTTGAAAGAGGACCACCAAAGGGACATTCTTGATTCGTATTATATTTTCTTAAAATCAGAAACACTTTCATAAAAATGGAATTTTCAAATTTTGTCATTTTTCCATGTTTTGTGGAAATTGGTCTATTGGAATGGTAGGAGTTGGTTGTCATTTGTAGCTAAAAGTTCAATTTACCCCTTTTGAGGTGACGCCTGGTTGCTATGATTGTGTAACCAATCAAAACGCCTTAATCAAATTAAATAGAGGATCATTACAGTAAGATTCATATTATATTTTCTTAAAATCAGACAAGCACTTTCATAACAAGAGCTGTCGGAGGACAGCGCGCTCGACTATTCCACCGCTTATTTAAGTTACCGAGATAATGGACTCTAATGTAGTTGCATGCAAAACATTAACCACAATTTCTTAGTGGGTGATAATTTGCATTATATGCAGGATAGTGTTATTTAACATGATTATTTTCATAGGTTTGATGGTTAGATAGGGTTGTATAACCTTTCAATGGAATGCATCAAGTAGTTACTAAGATATGGACTCTTAATGTAGTTGCACACAAACCTTTAACCATAATTTCTAAGTAAAAAAAGGGCAACAATTTGCACCATATACAGGATAGAGTTATCTTAATTGGTTGTGTTTATAGTTGTACAATTGGGAAAGGTTGTATAAAGTTTCAATACAATTGTTCAAGTTGTTACTGAGATTACACTCTAAATGTAGTTGCAAAACTTTAACCAGAATTTCTAAGTCCAAAAAGGTCCATAACTTGCATAAAATGCTGGTTGGTAAGGGCTGTATAACCTTTCAATGCAATGCATCAAGTAGTTACTAAGAGATGGTCTCTTTATGTAGTTGCATGCAAAACTTTAACCAGAGTTTATAAGTCCAAAAAGGCCATAACTTGCATAAAATGCAGGATAGAGTTATCATACTTGATAATCTACATAGGTGTGATAGTTGGGTAGGGTTGTATAAAGGTTCAATGCAATGCATCAAGTATATACTGAGACGTGGACTCTTAATTTAGTTGCACACAAAACTTTAACCAGTATTTCTAAGTAAAAAAAGGGCCATAACTTGCATAAAATGCAGAATAGAGCTATCATACTTGATAATCTACACAGGTATAATAGTTGGGTAGGGTTGTAGAAAGTTTCAATGCAATGCAGCAAGTAAATACTGAGATATGGACTCTTAATTTAGTAGCACGCAAAACTTTAACCAGAATTTCTAAGTAAAAAAAAGTGCCATAACTTGCCTAAAATGCAGGATAGAGTTATCTAACTTGTTAATCTACATAGGTGTAATAGTTGGGTAGGGTTGTATAAAGGTTCAATGCAATGCATCAAGTATATACTGAGATATGGACTCTTAATTTAGTTGCATGCAAAACTTTAACCAGAATTTCTAAGTAAAAAAAGGGCCATAACTTGCATAAAATGCAGGATAGAGTTATCTTAGATGATAATCTACACAGGTGTGATAGTTGGGTAGGGTTGTAGAAAGTTTCAATGCAATGCATCAAGTAAATACTGAGATATGGACTCTTAATTTAGTTGCACGCAAAACTTTAACCAGAATTTCTAAGTAAAAAAAGGGCCATAACTTGCATAAAATGCAGGATAGAGTTATCTAACTTGATAATCTACATAGGTGTGATAGTTGGGTAGTGCTGTATAAAGTTTCAATGCAATGCATCAATTAAATACTGAGATATGGACTCTTACTTTAGTTGCACGCAAAACTTTAACCAGAATTTCTAAGTAAAAAAGGGCCATAACTTGCATAAAATGCAGGATAGAGTTATCTAACTTGATAATCTACATTGGTGTGTCAGTTTGGTAGGGTTGTAGAAAGTTTCAATGCAATACATGTAGTATTTAAGAACTTGCATGCAAAACCTTAACCAAAGTGTGACGTGGACGCCGACGCCGACGCCAGGGTGAGTAGTATAGCTCTCATATTCTTCGAATAGTCGAGCTAAAAATGGAATTTTCAAATTCTGTCATTTTGCCCCTTTTTTGATGCCGCCTGACTGCCATGTTTTTCGCCCAATCAGTATGGCTTGAACAATTTTTATAGAGGGTCACCCAAGGAACATTTCTACCAAATTATATTTGAATCTGACAGGCAGATTCGGAGGAGAAGATTTTTAAAGTTTGGACATTTTGTCCCCTTTTCTGATGCCGCAGCAACCAAAGTTCTCAATGGAATTTAAATCTTTGAACAACTTTGAAAGAGGCCAACCAGAGGAACAGTCCTGTGATGTTTCACGGAAATTGTCCTTGGAGTTTGGGAGGAGATGATGTTTAAAGCTAAAAGTTAACGCCGGACGGACGGACGGACGACTGACAAAAAGTGATCAGAATAGCTCACCTTGAGCCTTCGGCTCAGGTGATCTAAAAAGGGCCATAACTTGCATAAAATGCAGAATAGAGTTATTTAACTTGAAAATCAAAATAGGTGTGATAGTTGGGAAGGGTTGTATAAATATTCAAAGTAATGCACTAAGTAAATACTAGGATATCGATTCTTAATGTAGTTGCATGGCATAACCAAATTTCTAGATAAACAAGAGCTGTCGGAGGTCACTGAGATAATGGACTCTAATGTAGTTGCATGCTTAACATTAACCACAATGTCTTAAAGGGTGATAATTTGCATTATATGCAGGATAGAGTTATTTAACTTGATTATTTTCATAGGTGTGATGGTTGGAAAGGGGTGTATAACGTTTCAATGGAATGCATCAAGTAGTTACTATTGACTCCAAACTCTCTAGGCATCACCAACTTGCTATGATATGTCCATAACAAGTTTGAAAATCATAGGCCTAGGAGTATGTAAGTTTTAAGTGTAAATGCTAGCTTTCAATTTTTTTTTAACTATTAACTGTTTCTTTACAGAAAGGTCACAGTATCTTGAACTTTGACTTAGTAACTCCAAACTCTCTAGGCAAAATCTAACTTGAAGATCACAGGCCTAAGTGTATGTTAGTTATAAGGGTAAATGCTAGCTTGCACGAAAACTTTAACCATGAACTGTTTCCATAGAGGTCACAGTGACCTTGACCTTTGACCTACTGACTCCAAACTTTGTAGGCATCACCAACTTGCTATGAAGAATGTCCATACAAAGTTTAAAGACCATAGGCCTAGGTGTCTGTTAGTTATAAGGGTGCATGCTAGCTTGCACAAAAACTTGAACCATGAACTGTTTCTATATACTTGCAGTGAGAAAATATCTAGATTGAAGAAAAGAGTAAGAAAGTTTGAAGACAGGATGGAAAAATTCTCTTGCCGTTTGGACTTGTTCGAGAAATTAGACTATGGACCAACACTTGGTATGCCGTCAATCAGCACCAAAGATGACAACGATGACAGCAACAACAGTTCCAATAGCAAGGATAATAAAGATATTGAAATGGGGGTCACCATATGGTCCAATGACCATGACATTTTTATGTATTTGTGCTTTGAAATTCTAACAAAGGGAGAAATTGTCAACATAGCATTCGGATGAGCTTGTGCATTCTGCATAGCCTCATCCGGATCAATACTTTAGGCAAAAGCAATTGGGCCATTTTTCCCAGAGAATGTCACATATAGGTAGTAAATCAATAACACAGTCAAACCAATATACTGTCTTTATTGGTCAACATTTAGAAGAATATAATTATATTGCTCTGTTCCATGTCATTGATGGCATTATCATCATTTCAAGTTGGAATTTACACCAAAGTGACCAACGTAAAACATTGTCAAAGGTATTCATTTCACTTCATAGATTTAAAAAATATTTTGAATTAATTTCTTTCAGAAACTTGACCCTGGGCTGACAGATGGGGAAACTGATAGTGATAAATCAGGTATTAAACCATCATTTTTATATATGGTCCTTACTAGTGATAATTAAAAGGTCCACTGTGTCAGTGTCAGAAGGAATAGCAATCCTATAGTTTTCAGCTCTACTGGCAGAAGGCGTGCTTATATCATGACCCCGTGTCTGTCGTCCATCCATCCGTGCCTTTAATAGATCTTGTACAAAACCAACAAGTAGATTTTCACTAAACTTCATAGGTAGGCTAAGCCATCATCTGTATTTGCTCGGAATTATTATACTCTTGAAGTGTATATAAACAGGCCTTTTTCTATAGTTCCCACGGGTCCGACTATCGGACCCGTTCCCCAAGCAAAATATACTCTTTTTTTCCCAATCTGACAAAAAAATTCCCAATCAGAAGCACCTACGAAAAATCGTATAGTTTTACCGTGAATCTGACGTGAAGCTGCAAAATAAACTTCAGTTAAACTACATTCGGTATTTTCGGATTTTATCGCTGATTATATAAAAACCGCACTAGATGACAGCGTTGAACCCGTCTGCATGTAAATGTAAGTGAAATATTGATCGGTGATCCAAAACCATAAATGTCGCACAGTAAATATTAATGTCCTAAAATACGAAAACAAGATGCAGAGGGAACGAAAACGATTATTGAATCCTTTTTTTCTAAAGCGTCCAGTTCATCTGCAGAAACCGCTTCGATCGACAATCGTATTGATGATCAGGTTGGCAATGACGATGATCGTACTTCTTCTTCTTCCCCTTCTTTACAAACATGCAGACGGGTTCAACGCTGTCATTCCCATCATCTAGTGCGGTTTATATATAATCAGCAATAAAATCCGAAAATACCGAATGTAGTTTAACTGAAGTTTATTTTGTGGCTTCACGACAGATTCGCGGTAAAAGTGTGATGAACCTGTTGTGCACTCCAGAAAGGACTTCCTTTCTCCAAACAAAACTGTCATCTCTCATGATGATTTGTCTTGAAGGTCTAAATGAACTGAGATGAAGACTTGGAGTCCTTGTGTGACACTTTCAGAAATGCCAAAGCACGCAAGCTAGCTCTGTGAAATAGACTCAAAATGGAGGTCAAAACTTTAAAATGTTTGAAACATTTGCAAGTGTTGTTAATTCTGAAAAGTTTAATTGTTCTTTATTTTGTTTAAGACAACTTTGAAACAGTTTGCACATTTACTATTCTAAGTTTCATGTCATGCTGTCAGAAATATGATACTTACTTAGGACAATTTAAAAATGTTTGTTATTATATAGTTATGTTTCAATTGAGAGAAAATTAAAATGTATGTATAATTTAGATAAAAATTTCATACAGTTAGTAAGGGATATGTTTGATAGAGTTACAATGACATATTATCAATTCTTAAAGTTGCTGAACAGTGTACCAAAGTTTTCTTTAAATATTAGAATCATAATTGTTTGATAAAATAAAACTTAACATAAGAAAAGTTTTTTCTTTAAACTATGAAAATTTCCCAATTTGTCTAGGGTCTTTTTCCCAAAATGGACAGAAAAAGGCCTGATAAACATGTTTTTATTTTTCATTTTAGACTCGTTGCTGTCACCCATGGAAAGTAGAAATAACAAGATGTGTTTGTGAAACACTGATGCCCCCGAAATGGCATATGTTGACATAGAAAAAGGTTTTAAATCATCTGTCTCCACCTTGCAGTGCTCTTGTTGTAGAATATAACTGAGATCTTCAGGAATATAAAAAGAGATGATCGTTAATAATCACACTTAACAAATTCCATTTCAAATTTACCTTAAAGAAAGGCAAAACAGAAAAAAAAACAAAGGCAAAGAATACAAAGGATAGACAGATCTCAGACCCTGGCTAATCAGGAAACATCCCTGATGCTCTTAGAGGATCCGCAAGCAGGGAATGGTCCTGTAATGGAAAGAGTAAGTTGTTAAACATAATTTTGTTTTAGGCAAACAATAAACAGATGACCACTATTTCTTTTAAGGTTAGTAGGTCAAAGGTCAAGGTCATTCAGTACTGCAATATCATGATTTGTACACCAAATTGGTTTCTGATCAAGGAGTTTGGAGGGGATATAGGATGCGGCTGTATGCATGTATGTAACGTATGTACTTATGTTACGCTTACTTGCCAGCGCTCTCACAAGTTTATTTCTCAACAGAATTTCACGAAACTTGATACAAAAGTTTACTATGACTATAGTCAGTCCTCTAGTTTACTTTTGTAATACTATGTTTAACTGTTAGCGTGCGGGAACCGAGTTAACTTGTTTTTGCAAAGACGTCCCCGGGCACAGGGACCGAGTGAATGTGCACAAACTTAATTTATGGGGAAAACCCACAAGCAGGGCACATCCATAATTCCCGTCATCCAATCAGAATAGGTTTCCCCGAAAACTTTCATTTTTGATTGCCGATCAAATATGAAAACTACTAAAAATATCTAGGATTTAATCACACATGTTAGAAAATCGGTAATTCCCGACTTCAAAATGGCGGACGGCGAAAATAATTTCGCCCACATGTTTGGGAATTCAAACTCGGAAGGAGAATTTGAAGCCTTTGAGGCCGCAAATTTAGAACATTTATATAGAGGCATGTTTCCGACATTTGATGCACACCAGTTTGAAAATGATTCAGATTTCATTAATGATACAAGGTTGAATTGGACTCGCGAAACTTACGAGCCACTTGCGACACCATTCACAGGTAATCCTGGTTTGCAGATCGCTGCCGACGCTCATCCTTGTGATTATTTTGCATGCCTTGTGAATGATGATGACTTTGAATTAATGTCTGTCAAAACCAATCGATATTTTTATCAAATTAATGCAAATCCGATAAACTGTTCGCAAGGATGAAGTCCTGGCATGAAACAATGGCTGGAGAAATAAAACATTTTTTAGGAATGACTATCCTAATGGGTCTTGTTGATAAGCCGCTTATGAGCTCCTATTGGTCAACTGACATCATGGATAGAACCCATGATTTCGAAGTGTACACAGGTGCAGATTTTGATCCGGATGCTACTGCAGAAGATAATGAAATCATGTTGGGTCATTCTTATCAGGTAGTAATGGGTTTGTTGAGGAGGGGAGAATAACTAAATAAAGGCTATACTGTGTATCTGGACAACTACTATTCTTCACCTATATTATTTGACAGGTTGAGTGCTGTTGGGACAGCGTGTATACACCGTAAGGAGGTACCTTCTGCACTGAAACAGAAATTAGCCTTCTTAGGCAGCATTCATGGTCCCTTGGTTACTAATAGTACTAGGCTAGGATAAAGTGCCTTGCCCATGGACACTCCACCAGGCCATAATCCAGTCATGCAAGGGCACATCTGGCTGGTTTGCGAAAGGAACCGAGCTCTCATGGATATCTAACTACTGTAGTAGTTTGATTGAGATACAATCAAAACTGAAGACTCGTGTTCACAAGCAATTGTTTACGGACGCACAGACGACGGACACCATGCCACGGCATAAGCTCTTCTGGCCTTTGGCTAAAAACAATATAGCACTGTAAGGGATTTCAGGTTCTCCATGACAGACTTGTGGATCAGGTATTGAGGATGGGTTATTAACCTCATGGACCTCATACAGATGCATTATATTTTATGTATTGTAGATAAAGAAAATGGAGAACAACTTGGAAAAAGTGCTTGAATCGCAACAGCGCATCATCCAACTGTTTAATTGCAGATCATGTCTGAAAAGTATATACAAGGTAGGGTCAATATTAATTTGATTAAATTTCAAATACTTTTTACAGTGTCTTGCTTTAAATTGTCTGACCAATGATTGGCAATAAAACGCA
This sequence comes from Serripes groenlandicus, assembly GCA_031761405.1. Lineage (NCBI taxonomy): Eukaryota > Metazoa > Mollusca > Bivalvia > Cardiida > Cardiidae > Serripes > Serripes groenlandicus. Next base: position 73,025,655 of record JASEVX010000006.1, read on the forward strand.
AGCTGTATTTCAAAAAATAATCAGTGCTGTGTTTGTTGTAAAGTATAATTATTGCGGATACCTATTCATAAATGATTGTGTGTAAGATTATGTTAATGAGATTGAAAAGTAGGATTAAAAGACATCTTGCCCTTGAGTATTGGGTATTTAGTATAATAAATATACATTTTAAATGCATGTACAGGTATGTTACTTTGACCTATTTTCGTATGACCAATCTCCATTTATCTTTTCCAGAATCTGTCACCATCTGAAGATACTAGTTTTACATTGGGAAAAGGCTCTTTGTGTAAGATCAGACCACCACCAGCTGCTGTCCCTTCCCGTCCTACCAGCCCACCACCAAATGTGCCCAAAAGTCCCTTTCTACAACCAGAAAAGTCAACAAAGACATCTTCTAATGATATTTGGATATAAGGTAACAGAGCTGTTCATTTATAGCTATAGCTCCCTTCTGTAAAATTTCGGTTTGGTTGATATCTAGTTTCTGGGGACTTAAACCAAAACATATTCAAAATGTTTTGGCACAATTATTATATTATTCCACAAGTATTCAATACCATTAAACCTATAAGGCAGTTAAGAAAAGTAACTCTTAATTGATTAAAGGGTGATTTATTGCCCCTTTTGAAGTTGGAATACCAACGTTAAGGTTTGCATGCAAGCGTATATTTTCTTAGTTTTCTAAGTAACTACTTCTTACATTTAATTAAAACTTTCCACAAGTATAAAATATTATTAAACATATTAGGCAGAGTAAGAAAAGTAACTCTGAATTGATTTAGGGGCGAGTTATGGCCCCTTTTGGACTCGGAATACTAATGTAAAGGTTTGCATGCAAGTGGATATTTTCTAAATTTTCTAAGCAACCAATGCATGCGTTTGATTGAAACTTTCAAAAAGTGTTACTTATCATAAAAACGATTAGACAGAGTAAATAAATAAACATTGACTTGATTTGTGGATTGGCTTATGCCCTTTCTTGGACTAAGATTCATGCTTTTAAGTACTAAATATGTTAATTGAATTGACTAGTTTTAGGGAGAGTTATGGCCATTTTGTTTTGTACTTGGAAAATAACTATGTTAAAAGTTTGCAAGCAATAGCTATAGTTTACCAAATATACATATATTTTTTTCTCATCGAAGAATTTATTACTGTTAAAGTTAATAGAGCTGTAATAATTTTTCAGGATACATTGTACTCTTTACAATGCATTACTTGATAGCCATGGTCTTGTACAGCGATATTAATGGGGTTAAATTGATAACCCTGTTCCAAAAATCTGCCGAGTCATTACTCCACCCACCCACCTATTACACTAATTCAATTGCAAAAAGAGTGTGTTTTTGGCTAAAACAAGCTTGCAAAATATATATTACCAGTTTCTTTGACATTTGATAGATGTACTAGGGCTCGAATTTAAGCTTGCATACTCGCAAATGGCAAGTGCAAATTTAAATTTGCGTGGTGAGATTTCAGGCACAAGCAAATTATTGCGAGTGAAATTTTTGGACCGAATAATACGCATTTCTAATCATCGATCTTTTACAGGGTTATTTCTTTGACAATTCGCGGTTATTGCAGTGAACTTTCAAGATTTACCGAGTGGCTTGGAGTATACTTCAGTTTTGCAATATTTGCGGAAGTTTACAATCGATACATGTTTCGTGCGCATGCCTATTCAACGGACCCAATATTGATGACGTTTAATACATACATTTGAGCTAAATAGTTTTAATTTACATATCGCAAATACGATTGGCTGGAATAGTCATGTTTATATTTTGGGTTTTCGATAACGATATCAATTTATATATAGTCTAGCATCGCTGTCCTCCGACAGCTCTAGTTTTGTCGAGTTATGGCCTTTAAAACAAGAGGGCCAAGATGGCCCTAAATCGATCACCTGAAATTTTGTCATCTTGCCCCTTTTCTGATGCCTCCTGAATACCATGGTTTTCAACCACACAGTATGCCTTGAACAATCTTTGTATAGGCTCACCCAAGGAACATTTCTACCAAACTATATTGGAATCTGACATACAGATTCAGAGCAGAAGATTTTTAAAGTTTTTTGCCCCCTTTCTGATGCCGCAGCAACCCTGGCGGCCATGTTCTTCAATGGATCAGACATATTTCAACAATCTTGGTAGAGGGTGCCCCAAGGAACATTTGTGCAAAATAATTTTCAAATCGGACTAATACTTTTGGACAAGAATTTTTTTAAAGTTTTAACAAGGCACATATAAGGAAAACAAGCTCCGCCCCCTGGCGGCCATGTTTTTTCAACGGATCGGAAATATTTGAACAATCTTGGTAAAGGGTGCCCCAAGGAACATTTGTGCAAAATAATTTTCAAATCGGGCCAGTACTTTTGGACAAGAAGAGTTTTAATGTTTTAACAATGCCCATATATGGAAAATAAGCTCCACCCCCTGGCGGCCATGTTTTTCAACGGATCGGAAATATTTGCCCAATCTTGGTAAAGGGTGCCACAAGGAACATTTGTGCAAAATAATTTTCAAATCAGGCCAGTACTTTTTGACAAGAAGATTTTTAAAGTTTTAACAATGCACATATATATAAGGAAAAAAAGCTCCGCCCCCTGGCGGCCATGTTTTTTCAAAGGATCGGAAATATTTGAACAATCTTGGTAAAGGGTGCCCCAAGGAACATTTGTGCAAAATAATTTTCAAATCGGGCCAGTACTTTTGGACAAGAAGATTTTTAAAGTTTTAACAATGCACATATAAGGAAAATAAGCTCCGCCCCCTGGCAGCCATGTTTTTCAACGGATCGGAAATATTTGAACATTCTTGGTAGAAGGTATCCCAAGAAACATTTGTGCAAAATAATTTTCAAATCGGGCCAGTACTTTTGGACAAGAAGATTTGGCAATTTTCCCCTTTTCTGATGCCGCAGCAACCAAAGTTCTCGATGGAATTTAAATGTTTGAACAATTTTGAAAGAGGTCCACCAATGGAACATTCCTGGGAAGTTTGGTAGAAATTGGTCATGTAGTTAAGGAGGAGATGATCTAAATGCTAAATGTTAACGACGGACGGACGACGGACAAAAAGTGATCAGAATAGCTCACCTTGAGCTTTTGGCTCTAAAAAAAATTGTCTGCGCTATTTCTCCATTTTTTGTTGTTGTTCTTTTCTACAAATTGATCTGTGTAGATATTAAGCACTTTTAGAAATTATACTTTTTATATGCGCGTCTTTGACGGGGGCGTATTATGGACAAACTCATCTGATTATACAGTTTCTTTATTTACAAAACGTTTTCACTATCATTCCAATAAATTCAGATAGGCCTGTGTAACAATTTGGCATTCTTGTTATATATATACCTTTTTCTCACCAACTGTTACATTTCATTTTTTCATATCTCCAGAAGACTTTTTTGAGGATATGTACCAAGTTGTTTATAAATTCATATCATCTTATGAAATATCCTGTGACAAAGCTGATGGAGGGGGTATTATTCACCTTTAGTGATAGGTCTAGTTCACAATTGATATATAAACTCAAGAATACATTTTGATTAGTCGGTCATAGGACAAGGCCATACCAGCGTTTAGAGATAAAAAAAATATATGGAGTTCCAAGACTGAGCTTATTTTGATAGCGAGATTTAAGATATACCAGTACTGTTCAAATGTGTATAGCCATGATGTGATGAAACATAATTCAACATATAATTGCTATTTAAGAAATGGAGAAGGATCTGCCTAAATCATTGGAGGAAACTGGCGCTCTTGGTGTGGATGGGAAGATCATTTTCCACCACTGCTGAAAAAAAATGTTGGCTGTGTTTTGGAAAAAGTATGTTTTCGATAATGAAAACTTTATTAATCTGCATTCAACTTGATGTGGTCTGTGTCATTAGAACATCAACCTTATAGTGTTTGAGACAAGCATGGACCCAGATCATCCTGCACATCTGTGCAGTCTAACCAGGATACATACTGGTTGCTGTTTAGTCATGAGGAAGTTGTCAGTTACTTGCAGAGGCTTTGTCTCCAGTACTGGTTAATCAGGGAACAGAGGGTTAGGATATCTGACTGCCATTAAATGAACAAAGATGTTGAAAATCTGTGTTGTTAAACCTCAATACAAACAAATATTTTTGGGCCTTTATTCCAGCAAATATGTACTCGAAGGAGGGGCATATAGTAATAACACTATCTTTGTCTGTCTTGTAGTCGTTTCACCTCTATAACTCTGTCGTTCTCCAACACATGTTAGTGAAACGTGGCACATGTGTTCACCACTGCCTCGGAATGTGTCATGAAGAAGAACCATAACTCTACCTTACCTTTCATATAAAAATGAGTACAACAACAGTCTTTAAATAATAGCATAACGTTCGGGGGGCATATGTCACATCCTGTGACAGCTCTGGTTCAATATAGATAATTGTATATAATTTACATCATAGTTTTAGTATAAAGGTGCTGTAGATCGGCATTGGACATCTATTAGCAATGCTCTTGGTAACAGTGTCCATTATTTTTACAGAGCTTGTATACATGGGGAGCCCCCAGTTTGGCATTAAGTTCAAGGGGCAAGACTGAGTGCTATTGAAAAGGCAAGCGACAATGCCAACAAATTGGCACTAGGGCTCCTTGAGCTTATTATCAATAAAGAAGAGTGTTCAACACTGTCTATTTACGGACAGTCTAAAGGAAAGGTTGCCATCAACAGCAACAAAAGAAAGGCGCTAAGAAGTAAGTTTATTACGAGTTCTGATAATTTTGTTTTATTAAGGCATAACACCATTTTTAACATCATTGATCATATCGCAGCAAACAGTGTACCTACCCATGTTTTCCTTGTTTTCCCACACCAGTACAAATACAACATTCTTTCCCAATTCACTGACTGCTTTCTCACATAGTCTAGAGACGAGAGACTAAATAAAAAGTGAAAAGAATTTTGATGCCCCGACCGGGATTCGAACCAGCAAGTGCTGGATTCTGAGTCCGACATGCTACCACTCTTGCACTGGGGCTTACAGTTTTGGTAATTAATTAGGCCTAGAAATAAATTTATATTGAGAACACCTGGCATTAAATATATCACAAAACTATTTATCTTACAATAAAAAATGTACACTTGAAAATGTGTGTACATTTACTAGCATCCTTCTTGACTAGATTTTGACAATGTTCAAGGTCCTTTTAAATAATGATTGTGTTGATTGATTGTACAAGATTTAAAAAAAATTGGATAATGGCGGTCATCTTTTGTTACTGGTTGAACCAGAACTGGAGGCTAAACCTTTGCAAGCAACTATCATGGAACTTAAATTGGAATGATTGAGCCTGCGAGGCAAGGGCCCGTATTCTTATATCAATATATATTGTGAACAGCTAGGTATTGACTGTGATTTCTTAAAAATCAAATCACTGCGCTACCTTTTCTGTCTGGTATGTTATGCAGGTTATCAAGGGTGTTGATAAAAAAAAAAAAGACCCTTAGACACGCAGAAATGTTCTGAAAATGTGCCTAGCAACAATGGTCAGCTATTCCTTTCTGATTCGTCAACACCGGGTAATATATTACGTTCAGAAAAATAGGTTTCTCAATAGTAATCATTTTTTTTTTATTTCAATATTATAGGTCATGTATTCGACCGATACCTTGCAGGTCTGAAGGAAGCAGAGGAGGACAAAATCTGGATGGAAGAAATAGTATCCAAACTGAATGATAAGATTCGTGCTGTTAAAAATAATAAATATAAATTACAGAATTAAATAACGGCTGACATTCTCTATAACATATCCATGTGAATTTCCCATAAAGATTGAATTTCGTAGGGGGATCCCTGATGGCCATACCAGTAATTTTTCCCAAAGCGAATGAATCAACAAGCCGCCATAGGACAAAGTTCAGTACAAATCACATGGTCCGTCAGGTACGTAGAGGTTGGACTCACAGCTGCTAGATTGTAAGGTTATTCTATAAAGACAGTAATTTTCAGTTTTATTTCATTAATAGATTCTTGATGTCGCGTTGCAATTCAATGTACAAAAAAAAAGATTATACCATATTATTGTATTGCCATTATGTGTCTTCAAATGTAATAAATTTTCATATGCTGGCATGATTTATTAAGTTTATCAAACATTTTTAGCTCGACTATATATTTATATATTAGGAGAGCTATTGTACTACCCCCAGCGTCGGCGTCACACCTTAATATTAAGGTTTGCATGCAAAGCTAGCTCCTCACTGAAAACTTAACTGGCAATCCCACTGGGATGAGGGTGGGATTCCAATTGAGATCCCGCCAGGACCCACTGGGATGATGGTGGGATCCCACTGGGATAATGGTGGGATTTCATCTACTGTTCCGAAACTAGTATATGTATATCAGACAATATGGACAGCGTAACAACAAAATGTACATCTGGGTTTTCAAAGTGATTGAATACTGAAATATTGAAATATCATAAACATAAAATTTAATACACAGATTTTACATATTCTAATGTTTGTAATGTCATATGCCAACAGTGCGGTTTAACAAGATTTTATTGCCGTGTGATAAGCCTGGTTTTATCAGACACTTGGTTAAACTAGAACTATCACTGAAGATGATAAATACCTCCAAAACAGCACCTTGACCATAACTTAATAAGTAAAAGGGCCATAACTATGTACAAATAACATGCAATTGTAAGACCTTTAGGATATGCACATCTCCTCTTGCTATAGAAGCTTCATGTAAAATTGTATTGAATTCCACCTAGTGGTTTGTAAGAAATAAGCCAAACAAAATATGGCTTCCGACTGACCGACAGACTTAATAAGTAAAAGGGCCATAACTCTGTAAAATAACATGCAATTGTAAGACCTTTAGGATATGCACATCTCCTCTTGATATAGAAGCTTCATGTAAAGTTTAATTGAATTCCACTTAGTGTTTGTAAGAGATAGGCCGGACAAAATATGGCTTGCGACCGACAGCCCTACACAGTGACTCCTTCGAAGGGGGTATGATAATATTTTGATAATTACAATGACAGACGATTTAAAAATGGAGGACGAACTTCGAAGTCTTTGAAAAAAAAAAAAAAAAAAGTTGGAAGAAGTCATTGAAAAATCAGAAAGTTGGAAGAAGCTGGTGCAGATGATCATGTCAAAAAGTCTGAAGAAAAGGTATCATTGCTTACCGCGAAACTGAACAATAAACCAGGCAAAATACCTCAGAGTGAAATCGAGGTAGATCGCACCCACCCTAATGAAAGTACAAAAGAAATAATTTTAGATGGCAAAATAATTAACAACTTAAAAGGCGAGCAAGAAAAACTTGAGTACCTCTGCAGAACATTCTTTACAGAGAAAGAACTGAAAGATTGTTCAAGGACGGGGAAAAGGACAGTGAAGTCTAGAGACAATCCGCGTCCACCTCTGAATGGGTTGCAGTTTGAAAAACTAAGAGAAGCTGTCATGAAGTACTGTTCATTTGACAAAGACACATTTAAAAAACAAGAGGGCCATGATGGCCCTTGAATCGCTCACCTGATTTTTTATTTTTTTTTCACTTTAGCTATATAAGCCTCGCCCCCTGGCAGCCAGTTTCCGACCAATCAACTTGGCTTGAAGGAATCTGATAGAGGGTCACCCTAGGAACATTTCTACAAAATTATTTAAAAGTCGGCCAGATACTTTTGGAGGAGAAGATTTTTTAAGTTTTCACTATAGCCATATAATGTAAAATAGCCCTGCCTACTGGCGGCCATGTTTTTTGACCAATAAACATGGCTTGAAGGAATCTGAAAGTGGGTCATCCAAGGAACATTTCAACAAAATTATTTGAAAATCGGGCCGACACTTTTGGAGAAGAAGATTTTTTAAGTTTGCACTATAGCCATATAAGGCAAAATAGCCCCCCCCCCCCCCCCCATGGCGGCCATGTTTTTCGACCTATCAACATGGCTTGAAGGAATCTGATAGAGGGTCACTTAAGAAACATTTCTACAACATTATTTGAAAATCTGCCAACCAATTTGGGAGAAGAAGAATTTTGAAGTTTTTTCGGTTTCGTTGCCATGGAAACCAGAATTTTGCATGGATCCCAAAAATTTGAAGGAATTCTGGTGAGGTCAATGAGAGGATGCTTTCTGTGAAGTTTCATCCCAATTGACCCACTGGTTACTGAGGAGAAGATGTTGAAGATTTTTTAAGTTTTCACTTTGGCCATATAAGGCAAAATAGCCCCGCCCCCTGGCGGCCATGTTTTTTGACCAATCAACATGGCTTGAAGAAATCTGATAGAGGATTACCCAAGGAACATTTCTACAAAATTATTTGAAAATCGGCCTGACACTTTTGGAGAAGAAGATTTTTTAAGTTTGCACTATAGCTATATAAGGCAAAATAGCCCCGCCCCCCCTGGCGGCCAAGTTTTTCGACCAATCAACATGGCTTGAAGGAATCTGATAGAGGGTCACCCAAGGAACATTTCTACAAAATTATTTGAAAATCGGCCTTACACTTTCGGAGGAGAAGATTTTTTAAGTTTTCACTATAGCCATATAAGGCAAAATAGCCCCGCCCCCCCTGGCGGCCATGTTTTTCGACCAATCAACACGGCTTGAAGGAATCTGATAGAGGGTCATCCAAGGAACATTTCTACAAAATTATTTGAAAATCTGCCAACCAATTTGGGAGAAGAAGAATTTTGAAGTTTTTTCGGTTTCGTTGCCATGGAAACCAGAATTTTGCATGGATCCCAAAAATTTGAAGGAATTCTGGTGAGGTCAATGAGAGGATGCTTTCTGTGAAGTTTCATCCAAATTGACCTACTGGTTACTGAGGAGAAGAAGTTGACGCACGACGCACGACGCACGACGCACGACGGACGACGGACGACGGACGCCGGACAAAAGGCGATCACAATAACTCACCTTGAGCAAAGCTCAGGTGAGCTAAAAAGGTAAAAAAATAAATTCATGAAGTTCATGAACCTTTTTCACAGGGGTGCTGAACAGAAAAAGGATCACACTACAAATAGTTTGCTCATGAAATAAGCGACAAGATTTTAGGAAAATAATTAAATGGTACTAGAAAACCAGGACTTGTAGATGAGGAAGCAGATCAATATGACAGAAATAATCAAGCTTTGTACAAGAATTGGACATTATCTTTCAGGCATTACATTATAAGAATCTACTAAAATGTTACCGAACTGTCGATTTTGTTGGGCTTGTGCCCTTGATTGGACCAGCATTTTGTCAACATGGCTGAAGAATATTAGAAATATCTTGTCTTGGGCTCTGCTTTCTCATTGATTTCTCAGACCTAGAGCAGCCCGATATTAGGATGCAAATCATTACAATTAATTAGTTAAATCATTCAGATACAAAGCCAGCCAATGGAACCAGTTCCTTCTTCCTACGAAGTCAACATGGTTACAGTACAGTTTCTAAGATAACCATAAGCTCTCTAGTTGAATGAGACAAAAGATAATTTTGGTGATGTGTCTGCCCAACATGTCTTGCAAGAGAGTCTAGTTCATTCTCTGTCATATCTAAGATCTAGAAAAGATTGTTTTGATATTTCATACCATGTCATGTCACCTAGGGCTGGACACTTAAGTGCTTTTTTAGCTCACCTATGCATGAAGTGCAAGGTGAGCTATTGTAATCACATTTTGTCCGGCGTCCCGCCATCCTGCCCTTGTTAACACTCTACGGGCTACATTTTGCATCCGATCTTCATGAAAGTTTATCAAAACATTCATCTCCATCAAATCTTGGACAAGTTCGAAACTGGGCCATATCTTGTTTACAATCTATAGGCCGCATTTTTTGACATTTGATCAGAATGTATATCTAAATGAGCCGAGCCCCGGTAGCTCAGTCGGTAGCGACGCGAGCTGTCAATCCAGGGGTTGTGAGTTTGAATCCCGGCTCGGCCAACTTTCTTTCTGACGATTGACAAAAAGTCAATGCGACATGCATCATTCGTCTTCCACCAATGGGCTAAGTCTATGTGGAAAAGCAGCCAATTGCTTGGGAAGATTGTTGTGTGGAGTACTGGTGTGAGAAAACCAGGAAATGCATGAATAGGTGAACTGGCCGAGGTATAACTGAGAAAATGTTAAAAACGGCGTTAAACCCCAATCAATCAATCAATCAATTTATCTAAATGATATATACGCCAAGTTCGAATATGGATCATGTAGGGTCAAAAACTAGGTCACTAGGCCAAATTGAAGGAACATCTTTAGATTTCACATTTTTTCCTTCAGCAGCTTGAATTTTTTTTCAGAATATTTGTCTGAATTATATGCAGGTTAAGTAAGGAAAATATTATTCAAACTGCGGAGGCCACATTTTTACTTTGAGCAAGTTGAAACTTTGTCAGAATGTTCTCTTGATGATATCTAGTCCATGTTGGAATATGTGTCATATCAGGTAAAACAAGAGGGCCATGATGGCCCTGGAATCGCTCACCTGATTTTTTTTTTCACTTTAGCTATATAAGCCCCGACCAATCAACATGGCTTAAAGGAATCTGATAGAGGGTCATCCAAGGAACATTTCTACAAAATTATTTGAAAATCGGGCTGACACTTTTGGAGGAGAAGATTTTTTAAGTTTTCACTATAGCCATATAACGCAAAAAAGCCCCGCCCCCCCTAGCGGCCATGTTTTTCGACCATGGCTTCAAGGAATCTGATAGAGAGTCACCCAAGGAACATTTCTACAAAATAAGTTCAAAATCTGCCAACCAATTTGGGAGGAGAAGAATTTTGAAGTTTTTTTCGTTTCGTTGCCATGGAAACCAGAATTCTGCATGAATCCCAATAATTTGAAGGAATTCTGGTGAGGTCATTGAGAGGATGCTTTCTGTGAAGTTTCATCCCAATTAACCCACTGGTTACTGAGGAGAAGATTTTTTAAGTTTTCACTATAACCATAAAAGGCAAAATAGCCCCGCCCCCTGGCGGCCATGTTTTTCGACCAATCAACATGGCTTGAAGGAATCTGATAGAGGGTCACCCAAGGAACATTTCTACAAAATTATTTGAAAATCGGCCTGACACTTTTGGAGAAGAAGATTTTTTAAGTTTGCACTATAGCCATATTGGCAAAATAGCCCCCCCCCCCCCCCCCCCACCCTGGGGGCCATGTTTTTCAACCAATCAACATGGCTTGAAGGAATCTGATAGAGGGTCACCCAAGGATCATTTCTACAAAATAATTTGACACTTTGGGAGGAGAAGATTTTTAAGAATTTTGAAGTTTTTTTCATTTCGTTGCCATGGAAACCAGAATTCTGCATGGATCCAAAAAATTTTAAGGAATTCTGGTGAGGACATTGCGAGGATGCTTTCTGTGAAGTTTCATCCCAGTTGACCCACCGGTTACAGAGGAGAAAATGTTGACGGACGACGGACGCCGGACATAGGGCAATCACAATAACTCACCCTGAGCACTTTGTGCACAGGTGAGCTAAAAAAATAGATCACTACATCATTGATTGCTGATCATTCGATTCGATCGATCGCTCAATATTTGTTTTTCTTATATCTAGACTAAGCCGACTTAATCGATAACATGTCAACCGTTACAAAAAAAAAACAACATTATGGACTTTGCGTAATGTTTCGACCCAGAACAGCCTGCGCCAGCTAATCCTGGCCCACACAATCCGTCTCGGGGGCAAAGAGTCATAATTCCTGAAACAGAAAATCCACAGGAGGCAAACAGAGTCGATAATGTTGGTCCTGGCGTGTGATGCAATGTCATCTAAAGGAGTGTTCTTCGTAAACCAAGATGGATTAATAACATTATAAACACCAGATATTGATTTAGAATTATATGAAATTCATCGCATTTCATTTTTGTTTGGTTGATGGATTAAATGTTCTAGAATATGGATAAGTAATAATATATTTTTATTTTGGATTATTTTACTATTAATGCAATCAAATTGCTGTGTCATCGATATCCCCGCCTCTGTCCGGTTTCACTAGATTATTAATATCATAGAATCTTCCAAATTCATGATCCAAATCAACACATTTTCGGACTTAACTCAAAAATAATCTCCAAATCTTTTTTGCACCCCATTTGGTGTAAGTTCTTTAGCTTAGTCTACAAATGTGATGTTAGTCTTAAGATCTGCAAAACAAGTTAATTCAGTAAATTCATTAAACCACCTGCCGTGTTAGAAATTGGCCTTTTAACCTGGGTTTCCTTTTTTCCCCAAAACCTTGATATGAATACAGGTGTGGTTTTGAATATCTGATATGTTTTAACAATATATTCTTCCAGTTGCAGTAATAACCATCGTTGCACACTTATTTAAAAGTGCATTTCCTCATCTATAAGGACTTTTAAGAATACCTATTATTCATCCAGATCATTTGTTTCCAGTGAAATGAAGAACGTTATTATAAAGCAAGTGTATGGTGTCAGAATGCACAGATGGGGAAGCAGGGAATTGTCTGTTGGCGCTTAATACTATTGTGACCGGGAAAATGACAACCCTAAAGACCAAACACTATTGCTGTATATGACAGCACAGAAAAATGGAGGCATGTAGGCTGTAGCATATCTATGGTGCAAATGTGCAGCAAAGATAGCTCTTCTCTTTCGTCAACATCTGGTTTACAATCACTGCTGCTATCTGAGTGATTTCAATAATAAAGAAAAAACGAAAACCAGAGCGAACCCTGAGCTATATGACTTATTGATAACTGTATGCGCATCTCACATTAATTTCTTTTAGCTAGTAAATTTCATTTAGGATAGTTAAAAACTTCAATCTAAACTATTTTACTGATGTTGAAGATGAAATTAAACTGTTTGTGGCTACTAATCATTTCATTTCATAATACACCCTTATTTTTCATGTATTTAAAAATATTCCATTACTAAACTTATACAGTAACTAATACGCTATATAAGACTTTTTAAAAAGAAAGCTCCTCATAAAAACATTGAGAAATTTGGACAAATAGTAGTAATTATTTATCCCTTTCCCTCATACGACAATTCTGCAGCAGACAGCATCTCTTTAATTGAACGGATAACCTACGACTAAAAGTGCTAAACATTGTGGCAAAAAAAGAAATTGCTTGTTTCGAGCAATTTCTTTTTTTGTCACTTTCTTTTCAAAAAGCTGTCTGCTGCAGAGGCGTCTTTATGAGGGAAAGGGTTAAAAGAAATGAAAAGATTGAAAGAAATAGAGAAACTGATTATCATTAACAAATTCTCCCTCTCTTAGAATGTTTTCATTTTATGGCCGTCCATATCCGAAAAGGGTTGAATACACCTGCAAAACTCAAATAGCATTCAATTGTTCAAACAAAAGAATTCTTCATCAAACCAACTTAAAGATTAAACTGTGTGGACCCAGATCATTTAAAAACCAACTGTTATCATTTTTCAACCTACAGATGCCTCAACCCTTTCCCTCATACGACAATTCTGCAGCAGACGACTTTGAACATATTTTGTCAAAACATAGGAAATCTCTATAATTGAATGGCTAAAAGTGGAAAACATTGTGGCAAAAGGAGAAATTGCTCAGATTTTACCACAATGGTTTCAACACAATTCTATAATTAAACTTTTGTTTGTTTATGAAGATTGTCCATGGATATGTCTATGGATATGTTTGCATTGTTATTTTCAAAGTCAGCTGCTATAGATTAGTTGTATGTGGAAAGAGGGTTTAAGGTGCAAAGCCATTGGAAATCCAACCTTGAATGCATAGAAATGGGAGGCATTCAATTGTATTTCCATCTTTTGTATATCTTCTTTATTGCTCTACAAATCCTTTGTCAAAGGTAGACAATTAGAATCGCCTTGGAAAGACAATTCTAATGTGTAATCACAAGAGAGGATTTAGTGCAGAAATAATAATATAAGCATTTGAAGAATGCCCCTTATATACAGATTTACAACTTTCTGGAGTTTGACCACCAAAATACAACTGTATTCAGGAATTCAAAAAACTGTTTTATCCACTTCAAGTGAGGTAGACAGAATTTAAATTAATATATATTTTTTTTTTTTACAAAATCAAAAAAGATCACATATGTAACACTAAAGCAGCAGCTTATCTAACTAAACTAATAAACTTATCAGGACTCTAGATAAGGTAGGCTGGTCCCAGGCTACTAAAGTGAGTTAGTATGTCTGGCATGAACCAATAATGGCAACTTGCTGTGTAGTTTGGTACCTGGTGTACTTTAGTAAATGTGTATGTGTGCCATTACGTCTAGTACCAAGCATACTTTAACCCTTTCCCTCATACGACAATTCTGCAGCAGACGACTTTGAACATATTTTGTCAAAAGATAGAAAATCTCTATAATTGAGTGGATAACCTATGACTAAAAGTGGTAAACATTGTGGCAAAAGGAGAAATTGCACGTTTTGTGCAATTTCTTCTTTTGTCACTATGTTTTCAAAAAGCCGTCTGCTGCAGAGGCGTCGGAAAGCGTCTATATGAGGGAAAGGGTTAATACAGCAGTAAATATACAATTGATTAACGTTAACTCTTCATTGGACACAATACAACTTCATATTCAACATAATAAAGTAAACTATGGAATTTGAAGGTTGGGTCCATAAGAAAAGGTTGTCCCTACAACATTTTTCTTGGTCCACTATGTCCATGCTCCGCCATTATTGGTGTATGCCTGACTTGATAATGCAAATAGAAGTGGGCAGAAAACTCCAGACTATAGATAAGGTACAAAATTCATGTTCTGAAATCCTTGTTTGATCCGCAGACTCATGTCGTAGGTACTAAAATAAATCATCTAAATTATAAAATGTGACAATTAATTTGGGTACAACAACATAGGTGTTTGATTTAGTGATATTTTGTGTTAACCCTTTCCCTCATACGACAATTCTGCAGCAGACGACTTTGATTTGTTTGTTTTGTTTGTTTGGAGTTTAACGCCGCTTTCAACAGCTTTGGTCATATCACGGCGGTCAGTGCACCTACCCATGTTTTCCTGGCTTTCCCACACCAATACTTACACAACATTCTTTCGAAGCCACTGACTACTTTCTCACATAGATCAGAGGTGAGAGGCAATTGAAAAATCGCCCGAAAGAATGTCGCCGCAACCGGGTATCGAACCCGTGACCTCCAGATCACGAGTCAGATACGCTACCAATTGAGCTACCCGGCCGGGCAGACGACTTTGAACATATTTTGTCAAAAAATAGAAAATCTCTTTAATTGAATGGATAACCTATGACTAAAAGTGGAAAACAGTGTGGCAAAAGGAGAAATTGCTTTTTTTGAGCAATTTCTTCTTTTGTCACTATGTTTTCAAAAAGCTGTCTGCTGCAGAGGCGTCAAAAAGCGTCTATATGAGACAAAGGGTTAATGTGGGACCAGTTAACTCCTGATCTAAACCTCTGAGAACATATCAATAAATATTAACTCTTTCCCACTTTGCGACGCATTTTGTCATATCTGCAAAAGAAGACTTTCATTTTAAGTGACTTTCTATATGTTTGTCTGTTTTAAAGTCATCTGTTGCAGATGTGTTATATGTGGGAAAGGGCCAATACAAAAATATCACTGAAAAAGGTCAGGAGAGCAATTCTTCCGAAATAGACCAGGAAAGCAATTCTGCCGTTTCAATAAATACAATCTCTATGTTCATTTAGAAAATTCTAATTGGCCAATGAACGTAATAAATCGAGGCAATTTATTGCTATATATATTCTTACATTGACTTGTGGAACTCTTCCAACGAAATGAAATGTTTTATATAAGATAAAGAAAGATATGAAACCTAAATCTACATTTACAATGTCGACCAAAAAAAAGCGTCTGTATATTCGTGCTCAATAGTTTAACCTTTGTATGGATTGTTTGCTGGTCTATTATCAACCCTGAATTAAGTACTTCAATAAAATAGCAAGAAATTGCTTTCCCAAATTTAGTTTTAATTTGATGCATGCAAATTACATTTGAAAACATTGTGGGAAAAGGAGCAATTTCTCTTGTTCCACTATGTTTTAACTCTAATTAATAATTACTTTAAAGGTTCTGAACTCCAGAAGGAGCTGAAAAATTACATGTTGAAACTTCTGCAAATATTGCTATTAAATAGTGACAACAAAGTAATAAAAAGTTCAAAAACTATTTTGGCAGTCAATGTTGAAAAACCGTCATTTGAAAGTCATGAAAATGTACAAAATTTGGCTTACTGGGTATATTTACCCAGTAAAAGATAATGTATAAACAATCAATATTTAGATGTTTATTGTACTGGAAATGTACTGAAATTATTACTCTAATTTTATCTCAGAATCATGAGTCTAATATTTCAAGACAACATTTGAATGGTTTTAAAACTTTGACTATACTATTTATAATCTGGAGATCAGCACCTTTAATTCATAGTCATACTAGATCGTTTTGAAGACATCTGCTGCAAACCATTGTCTAATCTAGGAGCAGGGATTGCGTTTATTCTCACACTGTTTTGAATATTCCACCCTAAATTTGCATGGAAGGTGGGATATTTTTTATAAAAACAAAAAAGGAAAAAATTACTCAATTTGTTAGTAAAATCCATTTTCAGATAAAATTCCTTCTCATCCCTTTTGAAACAACAGTTTACTACATATGTTCGTTTGCAGAGTCACTGCTTACAAAACAATGCAGTTTTAAGATGCAATATCAAGAGAATTGGAAAATACGGACTTATAAAACATCGAGAGAAAACGAGAAATTGTGCATTATGAGCCGACATTCTGTTTCCCACAATTTTTCCATGTCAATTGGGGTCAAAAGTTGTTTGTATCAGGGAAAGTTTCAGTATGTACTTTAAAAGGCTTCAGAAAAGAAATAATGCCATTATCATCTCCCCACATACAACAGAGATCTAGATAAGTCAGGGTAAACTAGTCTCTGCTCTACAATATCTCCCTAAATACTGATTTAAAACCTATCTTGTCGCTACTCAAAATAATTATTAACCAGAGAACACTTTTTGAGTACCCACAACATAGGTTTTCGAGCTTAAATAAAGATTTTTAAACATCAAAAACATCGCTTATATCTAGAGCTCTGCAATCAGAGTAACTGCAGCAGATGATGTATGACAACTTGATGATAAAACAAATGATACATGATGAGCAATTTCTCCTCTTGCCACTATGTTTTGAAAAATATTCATAGACCCTTTCGTTATTTATTGACATGTTTTCAAAGCTAAAAAAATGTTGTACATGGGACATGATTAAGCTTTTCCCTCATATAGAAGCTTTCTGACGCCTCTGCAGCGGACGGCTTTTTGAAAACATTGTGACAAAAGCAGAAATTGCTCAAAACTAGCAATTTCTCCTTTTGCCACAATGTTTTCCTTTTAGTCAGTCATACATTATCCATTCAATTATAGAGATTTTAAATTTTTTGACAAAATATGTTCAAAATCATCTGCTGCAAAATTATTGTATGTGGAAAAGGCTTAATACAATGTAAAGCCACTTTGAAATTAAAAGGCTAAAAAAACAAAACATAACAAGATATTGTTTATAACATACATATAATATCTCATTGGCCTAATACTGGTTTCTAACACTTAACATTTGAACATTTATAACTTTCTTACTTTGCTTGAAATCTTTAGAACATCTGTCTATGCATTTCTTTGGGCTTGATTTATTTGCTTAATTATTCACACTGACTAGTCTATATGTAAAAATTCTAGGCTCGAATGATTTGATTAATTTTTCAGTCTTGTAATGTAAATATTCACACTTTCTTGTAATATACGAGTCTTTATACTTTTACAAATACTGAAGACACTCTTTGAGCAATACCTGGAAAACAGAAAACATAGATTTTGAATCCAATTACCAATGATATTTTTCAATAAGCTAGTCTATGACTCTTCCATGTTAAAAACAGGGGAAGAGAGATTTATATAAGCTGTAGGGTTCTTTCTCAATCTTACCGCTTGTTCAATATTGTAAATATTTCTATATGTAATTAAAAGAATAAATATGTTTAAACTAAATTGAAAACATTAGGGGGGACAAAAGGAACAAGCTAATAAGAAATGAATAAGACAACTTCTTTAATCCATGTGAACTGTAGAATACAAGAACAAGAGGCCCAAGAGGGCCAGTATCGCTCCACGGCCATAAGGCAAAAATCAAATATCCAAACAGCCCTGCCCCCTGGTGGCCATGTTTTTTACCAACCACCATGGCTTAAAGGAATAGTGTACAGTGTCACCTAAGGAATGTTTCTTCAAAATTATTTGAAAATTGGCCCGACACTTTCAGGAGAGGATATTATAAGTTTTCACTAAAGCCATATAAGGCAAAATAGCCCCGCCCTCTTGCAGCCATGTTTTTTTATCAATCAACATGGCTTGAAGGAATCTGATAGAGGGTCAGCCAAGGAACATCTCTACAAAATTATTTGAAAATCGGCTTAACACTTTCGGAGAAGAAGATTTTTTAAGTTTTCACTATAGCTATATAAGGCAAAATAGCCCCGCCCCCTAGCGGCCATGTTTTTCGCCCTATCAACATTTCTTGAAGGAATCTAATAAAGGGTCACCGAAGGAACATGTCTACAAAATTACAGAATTATGGATGGATCAAAAAAAAATGAAGGGATTTAAGAGGACATTGAGAGGATGCTTCCTATGAAGTTTCAACCAAATTGGCCAAGTGGTTAGGGAGAAGAAGTTGTTTAAAGGAAAAAGTTAAAGCACGCACAGACGCACGCTCGACGGACAATTCGCCATGACATAAGCTTGACTGGCTTTCAGCCAGTGGAGCTAAAAAAGAAGAATTGCTCAGCATGAGCTATTTATCTTTTCCTTATAAATGTTTTAAACAATGACAAACTACATAAGTGTTAAATATTAATTTTCTCTGCAACGAAAGGCCACAGCAAATTCTATAAACACTTTTGTATAAAATCCAGGATTTTAAAACAACATTTAATGACCTTATTGCAATGCAATAAGGTTGAGATCAAGTTAGACTGTTACTGATGACATTATAAAACCTAGACATTATGCCCACCAACACGTTCACCAAGTTTGAGGCAGATTGAATGAAAACTGTTTTACTTAAAAAGTAGACAAAATGCAGACAGGTTATCAATGGTTTTATTTAGGCAATGACCATCACTGTATTTTTCATTGAAAAATAACTGGAAGATGGGCCGATAAATCCACATGTGTGTATAATTTTTGAACATCCCTCAGTTTGTTTATCTATAGATGCAAATGGCATGTGAGTGTTATAGTTATATACATTTGTTACCAATAAAGCAAGTTTTTACAACTTGAAGTTAGCTTTGAATTGCCATTTATATATAGATATTCTATTTCTCTACATGTCGGATTATGATAAGTACTTTTTAAGCTAGTATGCTTTTATACAAAACAAGAACTTACCACAAACATTTCCACCAATTTTAATATAAATATATCCATGATTTCCAAAGTCTGTTCCCCATGAGTTTCTAATGATATAATGTGGCACATCACCTATATAGAACACACGCAATATTATACAGTTGTATTACACAAGTCTAGATTGATTGATCGGATTGAGTGTTAACCCTTTCCCTCATACGACAATTCTGCAGCAGACGACTTTGAACATATTTTGTCAAGAAATAGAAAATCTCTATAATTGAATGGATAACCTATGACTAAAAGTGTAAAACATTGTGTCAAAAGGAGAAATTGCACGTTTTGTGCAATTTCTTCTTTTGTCACTATGTTTTCAAAAAGCTGTCTGCTGCAGAGGCGTCAGAAAGCGTCTATATGAGGGAAAGGGTTAATGCCGATTTTAACTGTATTTCAGTTATATCGTGGTGGCCAGTTCACCAAACCTATTTTTCTCGACTTTCTTGCACCTCCTCAACACACCATTATTCCTAAGCAAATGGCTACCTTCCCACATTGATTATTTAGCCAATTGTTGGAAAAAATTGTCACACTTGTCACAATGACTTGAATAATCGGAAAGAATGAAAAGCCAAACTGGGATTTGAACCAACGACTCCTGGATTGATAGCCCTCACCATTACCGACTGAGCTCTTACGGCTCGACTACTAAAGTCTAGTAGATAGGTGTGAATAAACTGTTCTGGAAACTGACAGCAGGTGCCTTTGGAAAATCACTCATCATGGGCACCTTCTCCATTTGCCACAATGTTTCGAAAGTCATGTGCTGCAGACGAGTCAATATGCTTCTGCAGGTGGAAAAGGGTTACTTCTAAACAAACACAATTTTATAATGCTTACTCTTACCAACTGGCAGATCATTATAAAATTGTGCTTGTTAAAAAATTAACCCTTTCCCACCTCTAGAAGCAAATTAGAATTAACCCTTTCCCACCTCTAGAAGCATAAAAAACCCGTCTTCTTTCCAACTGACAGATGTTTTTTTACGCACCAGCAGCAGGCCACTCTTAGAAACATATTTGTAGCAATATTAGAAATTGATTTTGATGAGAATATCTCCTTTTTCTACAATGTTTTCACCTCTTTTCAATAATTGTACTTATACATATTTTTAAAATCATCTGCTGCAAATTTAACCCACAGCATAATAAGGTTATTCAACTGGTTGAACAAGATTGCCAAACTCACAAATTACGCAAATCAGGCATACTTTTATCGCAACTGAGGCCATTATATGCCCATAAACTTTCACAGCAAGTTTAATGAAGATTGGCTAAGTACTACAGAAGTTAAAGAGCTGACAATGTCTATTTAGCAAATTTTGGAAAATTCAAGAGCAACAATCCAAAAGTGCCTTGGGCTATTCGTTTGTTTTATCCAACTTGTACTAGACATTATGCCGACAAACATGTTCAAGAAGTTTAGTGAAAACCTGATAAAGACTGTTTGACTGAGCGAGCAAGGCTAATTTGTCCAATTTTTTATAATTTAAAGGCCTTTACTCAAATACTTAAAAAATCCTTGGGTGCTTATCGTTTGTGGCCTAGACATTATACCCACAAAAGGTTCAACAAGTTTGGTGAAGACCAGATAAAAACTGTTTGACTTAGATAGCGGAAAACATGTGGACAACGCCCGCCCGCCCGCCCGCAGCACATGTTCCCATAATGTGGTCCTATAAAAAGACAAGTTACAAGTCTTGAGTATCCGGTGGTCTACCTGTTAGATCATATCCAACAATCTGTACTGCATGGTTATCAAAGATACCGCAGTGATATTGGATGATCCCTCCTTGATAGTTATACCATGTTGCAGCATCTACGGCTGCAACTACAGGCCCCTTCTGTAACAACTGTAAGGTTATATCTTCTTTGCCTACATTACTGAAACAGAAAATAGAAAACAGGTTTATATCATTATGACAAAAAAATACTTTGTCATGTTCTGTGGTTATCTAATTGAACAATTCCCTTGATACAGACAACATGTGGATCCAAATCAGCAGAATGATGTCTTTTAACCCTTTCCCTCATACCATAAATCTGCAATCGACAACTTTGAACTTTGAAAACATACCTGAAAACATTTGGGAACTACCTTTAAATGAAAGTACAATAATTGATTTGAGTTGGAAACATGGAGACAAAAGGAGAACTTTCTCATTTTGAGCAATTTCTTCTTTGGCGCCATGTTTTCAAAAAGCTGTCTGCTGCAGAGGTGTCAAAAAGTGTCTATTTGAGGGAAAATGTTAAACACTTGAAACAATTAACTTTTCATTTTCTCCGCAATTCTGTATTGAAATTATATATCTATTTCTTGAAACATAGTATTTTCTCAGATATTTCCAAATCAACTGTTTCTTTAAATATCCAGTAAATAAATAAACTGTATTTTTGCTTTTACATTGATTGTGAAAAAATCCAAGAGTTTATCTAACTTTTTCACATTGCAGCAGACGACTTTGAAATCTTGAAGGCGAAAATGTGGAAAATCTCTTTAAAGGGAGTTTCATATTGTTTTAGGGTATGTTTACAAAGTCATCTGCTGCAGATTTTTTGTATGTGGGAAAAGGTTAATTCAATATACACAAGTTACTAGTAGCTAAATATGTACATTTATAGCAAATTCTCCTTTTGTCACAATGTTTCAAAAGTCGTCTGCTGCAGAGGCATCAGAAAGCGATTAAATCTCTTTTGTTTTGACTCTTTGGAAGCTAAACCAGTGTATATGTTGAGGATGTGGTGCTAAAATCCAAAACTTTTATTCAGACTCGAGACTTTCGGATGACTAGTCTGGCGCTCTCAGTCTGTGAAGAGATATTTAACCATACATGGTCTACTCACTTGTTACAAGTATAATTCTGTACATATACACCTCCTGTTCGGTTTGTTATTATCTTACAAAAGTTTGACTCATCTGTAAGAGGATACCTAATCTCTGGCACAATTGCTGGCTCTGCCTACAATTTAATGAGGTAAACTATTATAATAATACCCTTTTAAGATCAGGTAAGATTAACCCATTACTTAACACTTACGACATTTGACACCTGCCATTGAACATGACTTTTGAAAACATTGCAATAAAAGGTGAAATTGCTCAAAACAAGCAATTTTTATCTTTTATTGCAATATTTTCAATTTTTTATCAATATAAGTCTTTCAGTTTTCTAGATTGTTGAAATTGTTTGTTTAATGATTGTATGTGTCTCTGAACTTAAGAGACAACCCTCACACATAATTGTTATCAAATCCATCCTTAGATATGGCTCCAAAAGGAGACAGAATGATGTACAATGACAAACCAATATCCCATCCACCTTTGGCGCCGATATAGAATGAAAAGAATAGAACATAAAAATATAGTCGAGGGTCACCTTTGTGACATTACTATAATTGTTTTTGTTAGTCAAATCAGGACTTTAGTTTCACAATTAAAGGCATAGATAGCAAAACAGTATCACTGCTAGCAGCCATGTTTTCTTGATAAATCATCATGGTTTGAGAAAAATTGGTAGAGGAAGATTTACATAGAAAATAAGCTTGACTGGCTTTCAGCGGAAGGATTCAAAACACCTGAACTTTAACATTGACAGACTTGATTGATAAAGAGGAACAAGTTAAGAGACAAACAACACATTTTCTGTCAAAATTCCCTGACATTGATAAAAGCAATAAAACTAAGTTTTAATTTACCCCAGCCATCCATTGCAATGCTCTACATGTGTCACCACCCTTGCATCCATAATTATTACTGGCGCAGTCTATAACTTCCTGTACAGACAGGGATGGTGGATGTGTACTAGTCTGAATTGAATACATACTCTCTATGGTCTCCACTGAACTGAATGCCCTGGAATTAAAATAGAACGAAATCTTTGTTAGTCGCAGGGCAGAAGCCTGCAACTTATATTTTTAATAGCTTTTCGGAAATGATATGGGAGGACGAGTTATTATTAGAAAGAAACAAATTAAATGTCTTGAACATATTAAATTTGCGTTTGTTTAAAAACACCAAGTTATGACACATCTAAAATGAAATAAATATTCCGATGTTTTAAGTATTTGCAGTTTCTTTATTTTGACACGCATATGTTTTTTTGTTTTATTTACAAAGACAATACAGTCCCTATTTGACTTGCAGCAGACTGTTATGTGTCAATATCGAGATAAAAATCATGTCTAATTCTCCTTTAAATAGCAATTTTAACTTACTGAATGATATTTTTGAAACACATATACAATAGCTTTGACCAAAGTCAAAGCATGAAAGACAGACATAGGACAGAGACGTAATCCCTAAGTGTCAGCCTTCCATATATAGTATGTGACAAAAGATCCCTAAGTGCCACTCTGCCATATCGTATGAGACACAAGATCCTTTAGTGCCACCCTGCCTTTAGATCCCCAAGTGCCAAACTTTCATATATTATGTGACAAGATCCCCAAGTGCCACCATGACATATCTTCCATGATAAACAACAAATAAATGACAAATATGCATAGCCACAAACAGACAGGACTGTTTTCCCCCAATAAACAACAGATAAATGACGGATGTCTAAAGACACAAACAGACAGGACCGTTTTCCTTTGATAAATGACAGATATATATCTAAAGGCACGAACAGACGGGAGTTTCCTGTGATAAACTACAGATAATTGAAAAATATATGAGGGCAAGAACAGACATGACAGTTTTGCAACAATTCACAGAAGATAAATGACCAATATCCCAAGACAGGAACAGAAAGGACTATTATCTCATGATAAATGGCAGATATCCAAAGGCAGGAACAAACAAGTGTTTCCTGTGATAAACGACAGATAAATGAAAGATATACAAAGGCACAAACAGATGTGACAGTTTTCCCTCGATAAACAACAGATAAATGACTAATTAATATCCAAAGACACAAACAGACGGGATAATGTCTGTTGGACCCTGGATTGGATCATTTTTAACAATAAACAATAAACAGACAGTAATGATAGATTAATCTACATTGAGATAGAAATATAAACTTTTCATGCAATTCTTAGAGGAAAACAAGAGCGCCATGATTGCCCTGGATCGCTCACCTGAATTATGCAATATGGTTTGTCATGCCTTCCACAATAACTTTTTTTTTTACCAACCAACATGCCTTTAAAATAATTTGGTAATATGACGGATGCTTTTGGAGAAGAAGATGTAAAGTTTTTACTTTAGCCACATAAGGCACTTCAGCCTGGCCTCCTGGTGGTCATATTTATCCACCAACCAACATGGCTTGAAGGAATCAGAGGTTCTCCCCCATGGAACATTTCTACAAAATTATTTGATTGATTGATTTGGGTTTTACGCAGTTTTCAACAACTTTTTAGTCATATCACGGCGGTCAGTTCACCTACTCATGTGTTTCCTGGCTTCACAACACCAGTAATCCACACAACAAACTTCTGCTTTTCCACATAGACCGTTTGCCCATTGGAGGAAGACGAAGTCAACCTTGTCTCATGGACTTTTTATCAAATGTCAGA
The DNA here is from genome assembly GCA_031761405.1 of Serripes groenlandicus. Taxonomy (NCBI): domain Eukaryota; kingdom Metazoa; phylum Mollusca; class Bivalvia; order Cardiida; family Cardiidae; genus Serripes; species Serripes groenlandicus. Next base: position 73,050,632 of record JASEVX010000006.1, read on the forward strand.
AAGCCGAGCTAAGATTCAAACTCACAACCCCTGCGTCGCTACAAACTTATATGTAAATCGACCAACCAGTTTGGTAGGCGATTATTTTTTTAAGTTTTACTTTTAGTTGCCATGGAAACCAGAATTCTGCACGGATAACAAATTTGAAGGAATTTTGGTGAATACATTTAGAGGATGGTTTCTGTGAAGTATCATCCCAATTGGCCCACTGGTTACTGAGAAGCAGACTTTGACAGATGACACTCAGGTGAGCTTAAAATAAAACAGTGAAAATTTCAACATTTGTGCTTCTTTTGTTTTTACGTCTAATAAATTTATACCGACATTTGTACATCAGTCATAAAGCTATTCCAATGACCCATACTATCAAATTCTCAGAAATAATTTTGAAACATTTACAAATGATTCTTACCAGCATCCTCCACATTTCTTCTGATTCTTTATGGGAGAAACTACACTAAAATTCAACTGAGTCCTCCTGAAATATAAGATCAGTTATTCGTATCATGTCTGCTCATTTCAATTCAACCCTTTCCCACATATTAAACTCATGTTTTTCCTGCAATGTCTCTTATCATCCAATAAATCTTTGTAACTGATCTGAATTACATCTTTCATGAAATTCCTTAATGCAGTTTTCTCTGAAAAGATACAGCACAGTAAAATCCACTCGCCCGCTCGCATTGGCGAGTGGAATGAAGGATCGGGCGAGTACGAAATTCTAGGCGCTGGTCCGACAGGGCGAGTGGGTTTTCAAGTAAGATATTAACAAGAGGCCCATGAGGGCCTATGTTCTACTGGCATTGATCTGGCTTGTTTCAAAAGGAACCAATATGTCATCAATATTCAAATACCAGATAGTAAATGGAAGCTCTATTGTGTTCACAAGCTGTATTATAGCAATTTTGACAATTTCAAGGGCCATAATCCAGCCATGCATGGGTAGATCTGGCCGTTTTTTAGAAATGAACTAAACTCTCATGGATATCTAACTACTGTATAAGTTTGATTGAGATACAATAAAAAATAAGGACTGTATCATGCTAACAAGCCCTATTATAGCAATTTTGACAATTTCAAGGGCCATAATTCAGTCATGCATGGGGCGGATCTGGCTTGTTTTCGAAAGGAATCAAGCTCTCATGGATATCTAACTACTGTATAAGTTTGGTTGAGATACAATAAAAAATAAAGACTGTATCGTGTTAACAAGCTCTATTATAGCAATTTTGACCATTTCAAGGGCCATAATCCAGTCATGCATGGGCAGATCTGGCTGGTTTTCGAAAGGAACCGAGCAGCTCTCATGGATATCTAACTACTGTATAAGTTTGGTTGAGATACAATCAAAAGTGAAGACTGTATCGTGTTAACAAGCTCTTTTATAGCAATTTTGACCATTTCAAGGGCCATAATCCAGTCATGCATGGGCGGATCTGTGGGTGGTTTTTGACAGGAACCGAGCTCTCATAGATATCTAACTACTGTATAAGTTTGGTTGAGATACAATCAAAAGTGAAGACTGTATCGTGTTAACAAGCTCTTTTATAGCAATTTTGACCATTTCAAGGGCCATAATCCAGATCTGGCTGGTTTTCGAAAGGAACCGAGCTCTCATCGATATCTAACTACTGTATAAGTTTGGTTGAGATACAATTTAAAGTGAAGACTGTATCGTGTTAACAAGCTCTTTTTTAGCAATTTTGACCATTTCAAGGGCCATAATCCAGTCATGCATGGGCGGATCTGTGGGTGGTTTTTGACAGGAACCGAGCTCTCATAGATATCTAACTACTGTATAAGTTTGGTTGAGATACAATCAAAAGTGAAGACTGTATCGTGTTAACAAGCTCTTTTATAGCAATTTTGACCATTTCAAGGGCCATAATCCAGATCTGGCTGGTTTTCGAAAGGAACCGAGCTCTCATCGATATCTAACTACTGTATAAGTTTGGTTGAGATACAATTTAAAGTGAAGACTGTATCGTGTTAACAAGCTCTTTTTTAGCAATTTTGACCATTTCAAGGGCCATAATCTAGTCATGCATGAGCGGATCTGGCTGGTTTTCGAAAGGAACCGAGCTCTCATGGATATCTAACTACTGTATAAGTTTGGTTGAGATACAATCAAAAGTGAAGACTGTATCGTGTTAACAAGAAATTGTTTACGGACGCACGCACGCACGCACAACGGACAACTCGCCACGACATAAGCCGTTCTGGCCAGTAGAGCTAAAAATTTAATTAGACATTTTGCAAAATATTCGTTCATGTCCTTAATCATAATGATATTCTCCATTGCTTAGCTTTTTCTCTCTCTATCTCTCTATCCATCTATTTCCTACGAGAAAGTGCACATCAAAACATCCATGAAGTTGCATTTGGCACAACAGGTGCTCGTTTCTAGTGACAATGCCCATCAAAGTATCCCGAATTCTGAGAGCCGTGAAGTTGCGTATGAAGCCAACAGGTGCTCGTTTCCTAGTTACTGTATATGTTATTGAAATTTCCCTCAATGTCGTCTCGGAACAAGGGAGCATAAGTTCCATCTTCGTTGGTATAGGTAGTGAGGACGACGAGAAACGAGAGACAAGAAAGATCTTTAGATAAAAGGAAATCTTAGCAATCCAATTATGACAATATAAAAAGGAAACAGAGTTTGATAGGGCCGGCGTTGAAGAAAATGAGACATTATATTGCAAAACATGTCGTCAATTTCCGTACCTTGCTTTTCGCTTTAGCTATATAAGCCCAGTCCCCTGGTGGCCATAGTTTCCGACCAATCAACTTGTCTGAAGGACTCTGATAGAGGGTCACCCTAGGAACATTTCTAAAAAATTATTTGAAAATCGGCTTGACACTTTTGGAGGAGAAGATTTTTTAAGTTTTAACTCTAGCCATATAAGGCAAAATAGCCCTGCCCACTGGTGGCCATGTTTTTGGAATAATCAACATGGCTTGAAGAAATCTGAAAGTGGGTCACTTAAGGAACATTTCTACAAAATTATTTGAAAATCGGCCCGACACTTTTGGAGAAGAAGATTTTTTAAGTTTGCACTATAGCCATATAAGGCAAAATAGCCCCGCCCCCCTGGCGGCCATGTTTTTCGACCAATCAACATGGCTTGAAGGAATCTGATAGAGGGTCACCCATGGAACATTTCTACAAAATTATTTGAAAATCGGCCCGACGCTTTCGGAGGAGAAGATTTTTTAAGTTTTCACTATAGCCATATAAGGCAAAGTAGCCCCGCCCCGCCCCCCTGGCGGCCATGTTTTTCAAGCAATCAACATGGCTTGAAGGAATCTGATAGAGGGTCATCCACGGAACATTTCAACAAAATTATTTGAAAATCTGCCAACCAGTTTGTTAGAAGAATTTTGAAGTATTTTCGGTTTCGTTGCCATGGAAACCGGAGGTTTGCATGGATCCTAAAAATTTGAAGGAATTCTGGTGAAGCCATTGAGAGGATGCTTTCTGTGAAGTTTCATCCAAATTGACCCACTGGTTACTGAGGAGAAGAAGTTGACGGACGACGGACGATCACAATAACTCACCTTGAGCACTTCGTGCACAGGTGAACTAAAAATAATTGAAAACAGTTGAATTTGAGGGCGAGTGAAAGTTTGCTAAGGGCGAGTGCATTCAAGTCACAAGTCCTACAGGGCGAGTAGCATTGGAAAAATATTTACACCCCTGAACAGATTACCCTTTCCCAAATACAACAAATCTACAGCAGACGACTTTGAAAACATATTAGCATACAATTAAAGTATAATAATTAAATAGATGAAAAGGAAGAAATGAGCTCATCATGAGCAATTTCTCCTTTTGCAATTTTTTTTTCAAAAGTAGTCTGCTGCAGAGGCATCAGAAAGAATCTGTTTGATGTAAAGGGTTAATACAGCCCTGAAGCAGGCAATTTTTTTAAATAGTGACGGTGAAGAGAAATTGCTCAAAATGAGCCTTTTTTTTTTTTGTCTCATGTTAATTTCAGTTCTTTGAAAAAAAATTAAATGCCATTTTCTAAATGTAACATTATTTCATCCAGACTTTTTTTAAGTTGAAAATCAAAATATCAAATCAGGTAGACAGTAAAACCTTCCTGAGGTCTGACTTTGTGTAAAATTGTACAAACAATATAAATAAATTACCAATCTAATTTCTCTGGAATTCCAAGCTGTTTAAATCTATCTGGATGTGTGTATGGATTTTTCATATGTCCATCAGGTTGACTTATTATATCACTTAAGTAAAGATCTAAAATTTAAAAACAAACTTATCATTTGAAAATAACAGCTTACTTAATTAATTGTTTGTTTGCATTTTGTTTAAGGCCGCTTTCAACCTTTTTTTTTAAAAAGTTATATCTTGGCATTTTCTTCGTAAGTTTCAAATACTACTCATTTATCCTTTCACCAGCGTGTCAGACATAACCTAACATCCCTAAATGGCAAGGAGGGAAAGCCATTACTACCTTTACTAGTCTTTGGTATGACGCACTACCACTATACCACATAGGCAGTACAGCTTACTTAACAATTATCTAAAAACTTCCAAGATCAAAAGATTAACATTTGTAGCAGATGATTATAAAAACACCTAAGCACAAATATGGAATATCTCTTTAAATGAAAGTATAACAAGAGATGTTTGTAAAACATTTAAATGTTGAAACGGATGACTTCAAAATCAATAAGGATCATCTGCTGGTCATGCCCAAACTCCCTGCCAATTAGGAGTACTGCAGGTCCAAGCACTAACCAGTTATCAATTGGACAAGCTTTGGTTTACCGAAAGGACTCTGACCCAACATACATGTGCAAGCAGCATACCCCCCTCTTCTTTGAAGGGGACATAATTCTTTATTATAGTTTTAACAAATTGTAGCAACAGGAGAAATTGACTTTTATTAACAATTTTTCCTTTTACCATTATGTTTTCGGGTCAAATGATGTAGAATATCCAAAGACTTCATCCTTTGTCATACAAACTGAAAATTGAATTCAATTGCAAGAAGAAAGACAATGAGATTGTTCCAGCCATGATGTTGCTAAACTGCAAAGGGATACCTTGATTAAATGAGGCATTATGGACATGATTTGCATCAATTACAGTCACGGCGCCACCTTAAACATTACATGCCATTCACATTCACATTTGATGGCTGAGAATTCTACAGTAGTTTACTGCAGAAATAATGTTATCATCTTTCAGGAAAATCAAAATTTCACAAATAGTATTATGACATTGAAGTGCTCCTTGAAAATTTCTTGGAAAACTTTCTTCAGTATTTTGTTTAATATTACCTTTGAATTCCTCAGGAGTGAGGTCCCAGAACTTTGTAACACCAAATTTAGCACCTTGTAACGGCTCATACTTCAGTTGATCATGAGACATTTTATTTTTCTGAAAAGAAAAAAAATTCAAATGACATTAGTCTTGAGAATTTATTTTGACATGTCGTTTTTCTATCCAATCTTCCTTGAACAAGAGGACAAAGCTGGCCCTAAATCGAGCACCTGAATAAAGGATCTTTTTTTATTAACAGTAAGAATGAAACTGCAAGAAGTGGACACTGCAATTCAAATAGCTTATCAGTAAGGATATTTGTAATAAAGCATTAAATCGATGCACAATTTGAAAGAGGACAACCAAAAGAGCGTTCCTATGAAGTTTGGCCGATATCAGTTTAGCGGTTAGGAGATGGTATTTGTTGCAAAATGCCAAGGCAACATTTTTCAACCAATCCATATGGCTCAGGGTTTTCATACAGAAATTGAGTAGAAGGCTTAATTGTGAAAGTAAGTGACAGGGTGTTAAAGTCATTAAAACAGGGTCATCACAGTTTCCTCTAATCTAGAAAAATTTGAGCCAACCAGAAATTGTTCGAGGCAGTCAATTTGGCTGCCTGCCACCTCTTAGTGAAAACCCTTATGGGTTATTATGTTAATCCTCTCCCTCATACGACAATTCTGCAGCAGACGACTTTGAACATGTTTTGCCAAAAAATAGAAAATATCTATAATTGAATGGATAACCTATGACTAAAAGTGGAAAACATTGTGGCAAAAGGAGAAATTGCACGTTTTGTGCAATTTCTTCTTTTGTCACTATGTTTTCAAATAGCCGTCTGCTGCAGAGGTTTCAGAAACCGTCTATATAAGGGAAAGGGTTAAGGTCACTGGAGGAACATTTGTGTTATATTATCTTAAAATCTGACAAGAATTTTCATAAGGGTTGAATTGTTAAGATTTGTCATCTTATCCATTATTATCTTAAGCTTCCTGACAGCCATGTTTTACAACCAATTAATCATAATATGCCTTAATTTAACCTTTTTCCACCTGTTGCTCAAAACAAGCAATATCCCCTTTGCAACAAGATTTTCAACTTTTTTCAGTAATTTCACATTCGTTTGTAGAGATTTTCCATGTTTTTGCATCATTCTTTTCAAAGTCGTCTGCTGCAGAGTTCCTGTATGTGAGAATGGCAAAATCTTTTTTTTTCCAAAATAAAAACAAGAGGGCCAAGATAAATCAATCACCAGAGTGATAGTATAAGTAGCAAGTATTTAACTGCAAATATTTTTTTCAGGAATGCAAATGAAACTGCAAGGAGTGGACACTGTCAATGAAATTGCTTAAAAGTAAAGACCATTTGTAACAAGATTTTCAATCTTTGAACAATTTGAAAGGACCGACCACCAAAGGAATATTGCTGTGAATATTGGTTGATATCGGTCCCATGCTTTAGGATGAGTCTCATGTCGTTTGAAGCTAAAATTACATATACCCCTTTTCTGATGCCACCTAACAGCTATCTTTTAAACAGAACAAATTATGTTAAGTCTGTAAAGGAAAATAGCTGCCAATTAATTTCGAAATCTGACAAGTTTTTAAATAGAAAGGAATATTAAGTTGTCATTTTTCCCTTTTCTGATACAGCCTTTCTGCCCTGTTTTTCAACCAACCAATATGGCTTGAACAGTCTTGTAGAGGGTCACTCAATGATCATTTCTACCAAATTATCTTGGAATAAGCTCATTTTGGTAGAGAAGAATGATGAAGTTTGGGCATTGTTATTTCTGATGCTGCAGCAACCAAAGTTCTACACAGAATGTTTGACTTCAAACAAATGCGAAAGAGGACCAACAAAGTAACATTCCTGCTAAGTTTAGTTGAAATTGGTCCGGTGGAATTGTAGAAATTGTAATTTGAATCTAAAAGTTAATTTTACCCCTTTTGTGATGACCCCTGGTGGATAAGATTTTGTTTCAAATCAATATGGCTTCAACAAATTAAGTAGATGATTACTGAAGTAAGATTCCTATTCAATTATCTTAAAATCAGACAAGCAATTTCATATCAAGAGCTGTTGAAGGACAGCGCACTCGACTTTTTGTGCTTGCCAATAAAACAAAACTTTTTTGGATGGTACAGAAAACATAACCAAGTACTTTATCATATTATTTATAAGCAAAGTACTTTATAAGTCGAAAAAGGGTCATAATTCTAACAAAAAACTTTACTGAATTATGCAATCTTGGCTGTTGGTGGAGGTAATGATGGTATAAAGATTTTTGTAAGTGTTTAAGCTATATCTCTAATTGTTTTGAAAAAAAATTGATTTGGTATGAATAACTTAACCAAAATCCTAAATCGAAAAAGGGCAATAATTCTTAAAAAAAACTTGACAGCGTTATGTTCTCTTGTCTGTTGATGGAGGTAATGATGGTAAATAAGTATTGTAAGTATATAAGCTATATCTCTAATGGTTTTGAAAACAGGAGGGCCATGATGGCCCTGGATCGCTCACCTGATTTTATTTATCACTTAAGCCATATAAGTCTCGCCCCCCTGGCGGCCAAGGTTTTTGACCAATCAATGTGGCTTTAAGGAATCTGATAAAGGGTCATCCTAAAAACATTTCTACAAAATTATTTGAAAATCGGCCAGACACTTTGGAGGAGAAGATTTTTAAAGTTTTCTCTATAGCCATATAAGGCAAAACAGCCCGCCCCTGGCGGCCATGTTATTTGACCAATCAACATGGCCTTGAAGGAATCTGATAGAGGGTCATCCAAGAAACATATCTACAAAATTATTTCAAATTCTGCCAACCGTTTTTGGAGAAGAATTGTTTCGTTGCCATGGAAACCAGAATTCTGCATGGATCCCACAAATTTTAAGCAATCATTCTGGTGAGGTCATTGAGAGATTGATTGATTGATTAGGGTTTAATGCCGTTTTTAACAATTTCTCAGTTATATCACGGCGGCCAGTTCACCTACTCATGCATTTCCTGGTTTTCTCACACCAGTACTCCACACAACAATCTTCCCAAGCAACTGGCTGCTTTTCCACATAGACTTGGCCCATTGGTGGAAGAGGAATGACGCATGTCGCATTGACTTTTGTCAATCCTTGGAAAGAAAGTTGGCCGAGCCGGGATTCAAACTCACAGCCCCTAGATTGACAGCCCGCGTCGCTAGCGACTAAGCTACTGGGGCTCGGCAGGTCATTGAGAGAATGCTTTCTGTGAACTTTCATCCCAATTGACCCACTGGTTACCGAGAAGATGTTGACGGACGACGAACAAACGGCGATGACAAGTGGGTCGGTAAGAAAAACAACAAAATTCTATGTCGAAAAAGGGCCATTATTAATTAAAAACACAGACATTGTATTAAGTTGTATTACATTCCATCTAGTAGTTATTAAGTTATTCTCTGGACAAGATAAAGTAACAAAGGGCAATAACTCTGTAATTTGCTAAAGTAGAGTTATGGTTCTTATACACTGCACTTCCTCTCATTGTGCTCTACCATTGTATGAACTTTTAATGGATTTTCTATCTGGTAGTTATTAAGTTATTCTCCGGACAAGAAAAGTAACAAATGGCAATATTTAAACTCTGTAATTAGCTAAATTAAATGTTTTGGTTCTTTTACTCCGCACATCCTCTCAATGTATTGTATCATCGTATGAAGTTTTCATAAATTCCATTAAGTAGTTTTAAAGTTATTCTCCGGACAAGGAAAAGTAACAAAGGGCAATAACTCTATAATAAGCTAAATTAGAGTTATGGTTCTTGTTCACGGCACTTCCTCTCATTGTGTTCTACCATTGTATGAAGTGTTATTAGATTCCATCTAGTAGTAATTAAGTTATTCTCTGGACAAGAAAAAGTAACAAAGGGCAATGTTATCAGTCTGTAATTAGGTAAAATAGAGTTATGGTTCTTGTACACTGCACTTCCTCTAAATGTGTTGTACATGTATATGCATATGAAGTTTTATTAAATTCTATTTTGTAGTTTGAAAGTTATACTCCGGACAAGATTCTACGGACAAGAAAAATAACAAAGGGCAATAACTCAATAATTAGCTAAATTAGAGTTATGGTTCTTGTAAACTGCACTTCCTCTCATTGTGCTCTATAATTTTATTAAGTTGTATTAGATTCCATCAAGTAGTCATAAGTTATTCTCCAGACAAGAAAAGGTAACAAAGGTCAATAACTCTGTAATTAGGTAAAGTAGAGTTATGGTTCGTGCACACTGCACGTCCGTTCACTGTGTTGCATCATCGTATGAAGTTTTATTAAATACAATCCAGTAGCTTTAAAGTTATGCTCCGGACAAGGAAAGTTGAAACAGACCAACAGACCACAGGGCGACTCCAATATACTGCCCTCTTCAAACTTCGTTTGTCAGGGTTATAAATATAGAGGCCAAGACAAGAGCACATTGGTACAAGTTTATAAAAGACAATTGAAAGTAGGTGAACGAAAAAGGTGAAAATTACCAAAGACAATACTTTTTGATGAATAGATGAACCAGAGTACATGATCGGAAGATTTTATGATGCAACAAAAATGATAACAAATTTAGTCAGTCTTAGGGACGAATCGGCTTAAAATCGATAGATTCCATTGCGAGAGTCACTAGTCCTTCAAAAAGAGACATCATGTATGCTCATTTTTCATTTTGTTATTATCCTGCATAAAATACAAAACATGAGAAAAATCGCTAATTTCTGACCATGAATCAGGTCGGAAATTTGGCGACGCTTCCAGGATCGAATCTGGCGTACGTTATGTTTGTCACACCAAAATACACATATGGGACAACATTTAACCATTTATCTATCGTATAAAGTAAACACAAACGGTCTTACTCACGTTTTTATGTGTTTTAATCTCACTTTAATCAACTGAGTTTAATAACTCACAATGTGGTCGATTTGAACCGAGGATAACCGAATACGGTATTGTGGTTAAAGTATACAAACATGGATATTTAACGAAATAGTTATATATATCTTACTGTAACAAGTTTGGCCGATATTTCGTTTATTTTTTTTTACCGATTTCGTCTAATTTATTTAACCGGAAACAAATTTGTTACAGATTTTAAAATTTTCGCCATTGTGAATTGAATTTTGATAGATTAAAGCGGTAAAGAGGTAAGATGTTGAAACAAAAACTTCGGCTTCTACAGTGTTAACAATATTTTCCTTCAATTTGGCCTAGTGACCTAGTTTTTGAACAGACATGACCAAAATTGAACTTGGCCTACATTATCATCAAGACAAACATTCTGTTAAAGTTTCAACATGCTCATTTGTAAAAGTAAAAATGCAGTCTCAAGAGTGTTAACAAGATTTCCCTTCAATTTGGTCTAGTGACCTTGATTTTGATCCAATATGAAACATCTCAGAATTTGACCTGCATATTAACAAGACAAACATTCTGACAAAATTCCAAGCTGTTGAAGCAAAAAATGCGGCCTCTAGGGTGTTAACAAGATTTTCCCTTGTTTCCTAGTTGTCGACCATACATGACCCATATTCAAACTTGACCTACTTATCATCAAGACAAACATTCTGATTAAGTTTCAATATTTTAAGTTAAAATTCAGTCTCTAGTGTTATAGGTGGTAAGGTAAGAATTAAATTCAAAATTATAGACGGTGGGTCAGCAAGACTAATTACAATTAATTCTTGAATCGCCCTCACAAATCATAGTGCCGATGGCACAGTAGTTGAGATCGTATAGTAAATCCTGCAATGTAACAAGAAGTATCTCGTGTAGGCCTTGCGATCTTCAATATATATAGGCATATAAGTTAATGTTCGATCTCCAATTCAATTCCGCTACACTTTCAGCATTGATTGTTAATTAATGCTACAACGTACCGACCTGTATAACTTGTATACTGCATGACATCGTGTACTTTAAACCTTTGAAAACAATTCTTATCATCTAGACGCTTTCATATATTGCAATAACTACAAAATGGTCCTATAGCGCTGACCTGATTTAATCAAACTTAAAAAGTTTTCAGTGTTCTTTCCCCTATATGAGTCTATGAAAAACAAGTGACCCCGAGGGGAAGGGTAATTTTTGACACCAGTGCTATAATTTGAACAATCTTGGTAGAAATCCACTAGATGATGCTACATACCAAATATCTTCTAGACAAGAAGATTTTTAAAGTTTTTTTCCTATCTATGAAAAACAAGTGACCACCGGGGAGGGGTCATTTTTGACTCCAGGGCTAAATTTGAACAATCTTGGTAGAGGTCCACTAGATGATGCTACATAGCCAATATCAAAGGCCTGGGCCCTCTACTTTTAGACAAGAAGATTTTTAAAGTTTTTCCCCTATCTATGTCAAACAAGTGACCACCGGGGAGGGGTCATTTTTGACTCCAGGGCTAAATTTGAACAATCTTGGTAGAGGTCCACTAGATGATGCTACATACCAAATATCAAAGACATGGGCCTTCTACTTTCAGACAAGAAGATTTTTTAAGTTTTGGTTAGTTTCCCCTTTTTTTTGCCGTGGCAATCAAAGTTCTGCATGATAATATTTACATTATTTAACTTTATTTAGATATTATCTCAATAAATCTCAAATCTTGGTATCAATCCGGTACCAAAGTAGCACTGACATGATTATTATTAATTGTGTCTGCATCACTGATGGAACTATATATATGACGGTTTAACGGATGTAGGTTAATTGGTTGGCAGTAAGGAATAAAAAGTCAACGGCTTGTTCAAAACTGAGTATGTAAAAAAAATTGTTGTTGTTTCTGTTAGCAATGTGGCGATTGTCAAACCAATCGCCACAAAAATGAACATGCTATGACCAATTATCAAAATCTACTAAAACCTCAAATATTCATGTTAATCACCCAAAAATAAGGTCACACTTAAAATGTTCATGATGCAACTATGATCCAAATTTGAAAGCCCTTGCACAAGTACTTATTGAGAAAAGCAAAAAAAATGAAACTTTAACTTTGAGCTAAACACAAATGTGGACAACGCTGCAGTCACTAGAAAAGCAACACCAACGTCTCGCTTTCGCAACTTTGTCACGGCAAGACAAAAACTTTGCTCCTAATTAACCATTTGAAATCAAATATGATAAATCTCTTTACAACTTATTCTACAGACTGTCAAACCAAAACTGTACAGGAACTTCCCACGAAATGTATTAAATACAACAGCGAACGTAGTAATACATTGACATTGACCAATTAAAAAAAAATATTTATGAAAATTAATGGGTTTTACGTATTGTCATAAACCTTGTAAATAAGTTGAATTAAGGTCATAATACAGCAAATAAATTCCTTCTTCGTTTTAATGTAAATCATCAACCAGTTTCAACTCTCAATGTTCACGCTTTATTTAGCGTTTCTCGGGTAGAACACCCTATATCATTGAGTAGAGTTACATCTGAAGCATAACAAAATCAGGCTTCCCGAAATACGCCGGACCGGTCTCTATGTTTGTTTTTTGTTGTAATATGTTTGTTTTTTGTTGTAATCGTGAAGTTGTAGGTGTAAATCATGTAAACTCGGCATTGTTTACATAAATGCATTCTCACTCGCACCTGTTTTTAACAAGTATCTTAGAGTTATTTCCCTTTGTTACAAAAGTATTTTTCTGAATCGAGTGATTTGATTGGCTGGATGATGCATGATCCTCCAATTAAATCATGCGATATAAACAACGTTAAAAGAATGACATAAACAAAAATGTCCTTCCTTAGATACGTATTTTTCTGAATCGAGTGATTTGATTGGCTGGATGATGCATGATCCTCCAATTAAATTATGCGATATAAACAACGTTAAAAGAATGACATAAACAAAAATGTCCTTCCTTAGATACGTCGAAGGGGCCCAACCAGGCAAAAAAAGGAAAACTTCTGTTACCGAGACAGAGAAGCAACTCAAATCAAAAGAATACGAGTTAAAAAGAAAGGATAGGGCTTTTAATGACAAATGGAAGACTGGCCGACCATGGCTGTCGTACGATTCAGAACAGCTCAAAATGTTTTGTACAAATTGTAAATCCGTTTACGGGCAACTGACAGATGACAGGTCTAGGAAAAATAATGCATTCATATTGGGAACATGAGTTTTCTAAAGAATAAATATCATATAAAAACAAAACAAAGATGCTTTAATGAATGTCAATAGTTATGTTACAATAATACTTGTTTGTCAAAAAATTCTTCATCTTGTGATTTCTTTTGGTCCTGTATAAATATGTTTGGTCAGGCAACTTTTAACCATCTGCCTGACCAAAGGACAGGCAGATATTTTTGACTTTAGGGAAGCCTGCAAAATAAACTAAAAGGTGGGTCACGTATTATGCAAGAAAGAATTCACACCGCAAAGATGTAACTGACATTTTGGACAAAATCAAGTAGAGGCAAAACTAGTTACACATACTCTACTTTCACTTTCAAACAAGGTCAAAATTCCAAAATCGATCATTTCCAATTCATGCTTTTTATACACATTTACAATGAATTTAAACTCAATGCCATTTATTCTATGCCTTTTCTGGTGAAGGTCAACACTCATTTCTACCCAAACAAAGGTATTTTTAGCAATTATTTGGCTTTATATCACCATGGCTGTGAATGTGTTTCACTATTTGGCATACTTAGACCATATACTAGATATAGTGAGGTCGGACAAAATCACAATATTGATTTTCCTATCTGCCACAATGTAAACATGACCTGACTTGGGACGTCCTCAATTACTTAATTTCCAACCAAATAACAAAAATCTTTTATGAATCGATTCATTAGAGATAATATTATTTGAAAAAAAATATGTTTTTGCATCCGAACACTTTTAAACCGTATAAAAATCGTGTTGAAATTGCAACTTTATGCGATTGCGCAATGCTTCCGATTTTTTACTCGCCATTTTTTCCAAACTGGGTCATCCCGGATTAACAGATCATGTGATGCTGCTGTTGCAGCTTTACCCACAATTCTTTTTTCACGTGAAAGATGGAAGACTGCACAACACAACGGTATGAATCTTTTGTTTATCCGCCAATTATTGCATGAAGAAAAATATGTTCAAAAATTGCATTCAACTTCAGGCTCTTATTTCAACATGTTGCATATACTATAACTTTTTTAAACTATCGAAAACGGCTTCTTCAGCCTATTTTCTGTTTGATAAATGCTGCCTCATGTTTCTGGTTCCCAGCGCATTTAAGCGCAAATAGGGTTTTTGAAATGAGGGTAGCGAGCACCTGCCGAACCAAAATCAAGATGGCGGACAATCTGCAAAGGAATAAATATGCGTTCGCACCGATGATTTGCAAACGACAAAATAGTCTTTTAATCGAAGATTACGAGTATTAATGAATGTAAATTAAGTAAATAGTTAATGTTTAATATTTGTTTTTATTAAAAAATCATTTAGACGTATTGATACAGATGCATTTCCCTTGAACGGTGCATGCGCTACTTACTCCGCGCATAAAACATCCCGTTGTAAACAAACCAGATTATACATATACCCACAGCTCTAAGATCTGGTTTCTTACGTGTATGATGCAAATTATGATGCAAATGCTCATTTATGTTTTTATATCTATTGAATGCTATAGATTGTGGTGTAGAATAGGTGGATAAGTATTTTTTGATTGAGTATTTATATGGATATTTTCACCGACACTGTTTTAGTGAGAAAGGCTCCAGCTCGGCTACGACCGTAATTGATATTAACAGCAGTGAAACCAGTGGCAGTGGGTCTTGGGGGAGAAAACGGTTCCCCCCATCCATATGTGATTCAGGGTCCGGGAGCTCTTCAGTGGTCCGACAACCGAGAAAAAGAAGGCAAGAAGTAGAACAGTCTGAACAGTGTCAGAGAGAGAGAACACCTTCGCCTTCGGCTTCACCCTTATCTCTAGGTTCTCCTGCCAGTCCTGGCCGAGAAGAGGAAATCACCAAACTTATAAGAGAAGCGTCTGAAAAGGACAGATTGAAGGTATATCATTGTTGTGTACGAGTGTTTGCTGTGTATGACAGTAGTGCTTCATTGTAAAGTAGCATGCGGTGATTGGTTTTACACTATATTATATAAATGTATATATGTCACAGGACTAGAAAAATGTGCAGCCAGACCGGGGCTCGAACCCGGGACCATCGGACTACCGTTCCGATGCCTGACCGACTGAGCTAACTGGCCTGCCAAAGCATCATCAATATCTACGAACCATGACATATATTTATCTATATAATAACCAGTTTGATATATTAGTAGTAGAAACATAACAACTAGTTTTAGAACACAAATCTGCTTGCTGCTGTCCTCTTTAGATACCCTGCTTTTCCAAATTATAGTTTCATGTAACTTATATAGAGCTTATTTTGTACCCTCACAAAAAAGTGACATCTATGTAACCCTCATAATCACGCTTAATATATTTGCTCTGATGGCTTTAGGAATCGATCGTTTAAGCCAGGTAAGGTTATTTATTATAATAACTTAAGATGCGGAATGTTACGCTTCAGGCTTTTGTGTTTCAGGATACGAGAATACGAATTCTTCAGATAGAAAATCGGGCACTGAGAGAAGTTAATGCGATTTATCTAGAATCCATAAGGGAATTGCAGAAAGAACTGATTAAAAAATCTAAATAGTTCGAGATTTGTAAATTAAAGAGGAAAATGGATCCAAACAATGTTAACACTATTAATAATGATACCGTTTATAAAATATATAAAGAGTTTGGAAAAAAAACTTGTGTCGAGAAGCTTTTAGATATATTGAAAAATAAAAAACAACCATTGCCAACGATACCGGCAATTTACAAAAGTGTAGACAGTCTTGTAAAGAAATACAAATCCCTTGAAAAAAATAAGAATCGTAAAAATAATAATGAAAACTTTGATCATTTGAAATCAACACAATTTAAATTTCCTGTGGCCTATGGGCCATTAGGACCGAGACAACAACATGTTGACACTTCAAAGATAATGTGTCAGGCCTATGCTACCGCTGTCATGTCTGTTAGTGAGGAGCTTGTAGAAGCCAAATTAGAAGTAGATCTCACGAAACGTAAGCTTGATGAAAGTATTTTAGAAAATAAGTGTATAAATGAAAATATCAAAAAAATAAAGCATGAACATCAACAAAATCAACCAAAATTGATTAAGGCAGTAAGTTTACAAAAACTTAATAAAATGTTGAGTAAGACAAACAATGTACTAAGAAAGAAACTATCAAAACATGCCCACAGAGTAAAACTTTTTTCTTTAAAATTAAAATACTACAAAAAAAAGATTGAAAAAGTGGAAAAGAAAGAAGCAAATGTTGTTAATATCCAATATACAGAGGATAGAAATGATGAATATATTGTTTTGACAGAGAAATTACAAGAGAAAGATGTTCAGATTCGTGGGTTGATAGAAGAAAATGAGTGGTTAAGAAACTTAGTAGAGGACAATAAACTGATTGAAACTTTCGATGAAAAAAGGAAGCGGTACACACCTGAATTGCAGAAGTGTGTTTACAGTTTATTAGATAATAATGTAAGTGCTTCTAAGATAGGACCTGTTATAAATTCATGTTTGAAATTGGCTGAAAGAGAAGCATCCAAAATTCCAAGTAAAAGCACTGTATTGGAGATGAATGTACAGAGATTAGCACTAGCTCATGAGCAAATAAGTGATACATTTACTAAAAAGGAGACTGTTTGTCTAATGACAGATGAAACGAGCAAATTTGGTAACAAGTACATGGGTTATGAAGCGCGAGATGATGAAGGTACGTTTTGGGTATTGGGATTAAGAGAAATAACCACCAAATCATCTCAAGATACTCTGAAAGTATTGAGGGAAATCTTAGATGATATTGATTACATAAGTGACTCGACAAATTCTGAACAGTCAAAACTCATTTTGAAGCATATGGTGGCAACAATGTCCGATCGTGCTGCCACAGAGACGAAGTTTAATCGCATACTTCAAGAGTATAGAGAGAATGTTTTGCCGTTGGTGCGGAATGTTTATGGCGATTTAACTGATGACGAGGGCATAAAGGTGTCTGCATTGTCGAACTTCTTTTGTGGATTACACAGTCTCGTTCATATTGCTGACACAAGTGATAAATCTTTGCTAACTGCAGAGAAAGCCATATTTGGAGATAACGATGTACCAAGGCCAGAAGGATCGTTTACGAGTAAAACTGAAAGTGGGACCACCAGGTTAGTTAGGACAGCTTCCAAGGCCTTCTCTTCAGGTGGGGACGAAAAATCTGGCTGTTTTTCCGGGTTTTCTGTATTTGTAAAACCATTCTTAAAACAGCACAAATTTCAAACCCTTCCTTTGCAGCGTTTTCGAGGTGCACGTTTTAACATACTATTCGCGAATGCTGCAAGTGTATACTTTCTCCATAAAGAGATGATAGGATATTTACAGCAACTTGGTGCTACAAACAGGTTGCTGAAAGCTGTTTTGAATGACTTGCAAACTCCAGAGTTTATTGCTGGAACTAAATGTTTAGGTCTAGTAAGCAAACTTCTTACATGTCCCCTATGGAATGTTATAGAGAACAGAGATATTGATATAGTTGAAATGAATGTCAAGTATCTAGAGTTTGTGCAAGTTATAGAAGAAGCCAGCAGAGATGTACAAGCTTTCTTGACAGGAGCCTTGGCTTTTGGAAACTATGCGAATGACTGTATCCTTGAATACCTACTTCAACCATCCCAAGTAGATGGCATATGTTCTGTGATGTTAGAAATTCTATTGCCAGCAATTAGCATGGTATGTAGGAAACTTTTTGCTGATCATTTGCCTGGTGGTTGTCACTCCCAGATTGATCCAAACAATGCAGACATTAGATCTAAACTGAAGTGTGTTCCAAAGAGTAATGTGTTCGCAGAGAGTATATTTGGAAGACTTGACCAAATTCTTCGACAAAAACCAAGCATAACAACAATCTCATCTGAGGCATATATTATGTTTTCCAACAACAAAACAATGCAATGGCTTCAATCAAAGGATACTTCTGAACAAGACAAATTGCTGGCAAAAGCAAGAAGAGAAGGCAGACACATTTCACGGAAATTCAAAGAAAGGAAGGAGCTCATTTTTCAGGAAAGACGAGCAGCAATGGAAGAGTCTATCAGGAAAAAGACTGAGACGAAAAGAAAGAAAGAGCAACAACTAGAACAGTACACAAACGAAATGATAGAGTTTTCTCTGTGGCAGACACAGGAAGATGTTGAAAACCAAGTAAAATCTTACAGTAAACAAAATGTACAAATAAAGGCACTAAAGGCTCAATTAAATTTTAGACAGAAAGTTCTACAGCAGGAATCAGATGATAAATCGGTGTTCAATTTTACCAAAGTTCAGAATAGCAAAAGGGTTAACTTGTCCGTACATGAACTGACCGTCAATGTAAAAAAACTGGTTAATAAAGCAATGGTCAAGGGAATAACTGGACAGAGACATATATTGGTTGGCAGAAGAGTACGGCACAAGTTCGCCGATGACACATGGTATGATGGGAAAGTTCTATCACAGGTAAATAGTTCGGAATGTCTCAGGGTTCAAATAAACATAATATTGGTATTCTTTAAGGTGATTGTCAGCATGACACTCAGTGTGCACGCGCATGGTCTTCACTTTTTTCTTCTAACAGTCTTTTTGTGAGACAGTCACAACGAATGAGAAAAGTACCGAACCAGTTAATTGTCTTGCTGTATTTATATGTTTTTATTTGCAGCGTTTTATTTTAATGAAATATATAGTCAAGCTTGTATATCTATCCTAATGCAGGTTGTACATATAATATATATATTATTTTTTTTGGTAAATTTGTCATTCTAATCTTATTTAGGTAGTCTCGCCTTCTAATTTCAACCACACTCTATACTATACATATTTAAACATTTAAGAATACACTTCCATTGATTTTGTTTAATTCCAATAAAACATACCAGTCAGTGAATTGATAAATGTCAATAATTTTCAGGGTAAAACATTGTAAGTTCAAGTTCAAATGTATGCTATATTTTTGTAGGTCCCTGGTTATACTGCATGGTTTAACGTTGTTTACGACGATGAAGCCAACATAATATATACATTCCAACTAGAAGAGGATTTCAAAGCAGGAGATCTGGAAATCATGGTTTAAAGGTTTGCACTGAAAACGGTAACTTTTAATGATGTAATTGCGTGTTATGCGTGTTATGCGTACATAAATAAAAAACGGCAGATTACTTGCCCTACCCCTGTGGACTTAAAATGTGTGTCATTTTTCACCCATAAAAGATACATTAATTTCAAAGGTAGTTCTGTTTTTCTCTTTAAAATACCTTTACAATGGTGTATAGGATAATATTTTTGGATAACTTTTAAGGAATTGTCCGACCTCACTACTAGATAAACTGCCTGCAATTTTGTGTATTTGGACCAAATTTTGGTACAGAAGTGGGGTAAAATCTAGTTTGCAGGTGAAATAGTCTTAGGCCACTGAAACTGGGCAGTCGAGGATATATCTTAATGTTTTAATACACAACGTCACAAGTCCAATTTCCTATATCCCTCATAGAATTTACAATAGACCTGACAATGTTGGAATGCTTTGCTGCTAATTTGTGTCTATAATGTAGTCCATAACGGTATCCCTTTACTCCTTTTCAGATACAGAAAACTTTGAGACGTCTGTAAACACTCAAGAGAAAAGGAGTACTAAAAATGGCGGGAAATAGGAGTTGCAGAGTCGTTAAAATGATGGGGGGCAACATACCAAATAAATACTCATTCTCGTTTCTTCTTCTTCGACAGCATATTCTTTGTTAAATTTTAACTTGAAATCAACAAACTCTTTTACAATATTTTCTTGAATAGCACAGAAGCCTATCTGCATTTGCAGAAATGAAACAATTGCGAAGAGATGCATGGTGTATTTTCAATTCGTCTGCTAACCGGATGTTGATTTTACTTTAGTACGCATGCGTGTCTTGGTCTTCCTTTTTCCGGTAGCCCTTCAAGATGTCTACAAACATTAGCAAGAAGCGAAAGGTTTTTAGCTTTTTAATTAATATAAGATGTACTTTTTTCCAATAATATGCTCTCATCTTAGCGTAGAATCAATTATCTTTCATTTCCTCTAACTATAGTTATTGATGTTGACCCATACTTTTGATTATTTGAGATTGTATGAAGGCATGTAAGTATAAACAAGTGACAAATTTGCATTGCACATTTGATGAACGGGATGTCAGGTACTTATCCATCAAGTTTGCTGTTCAATTAATTCTTAGAATAACGTACGGTCATACATGAACCAATGCTAAGTCTGCTAAATTAACATTGCATATCAATTTTAACATTTTTTTCCATTTGAAAGTAGAACGATTTTCTGCCATTTTATTTCATGACAGGTGATACATTTCATTATATGAAACACTCTTGAATGAAGTGTAATTTGATAAATAGCATAATGATTCTCGAAATTTAACTTGTCACCTTTAGGGAATATTGGATTATGTGAGATCTAAGATTGATTATGTAGACTTTGGTAACTTGACTAGAGAGCAATAGAGGGAAATCCTGGTATAACAAGTGGTATGTGCCTAAATTGTAAATAGCTTTAACCGAATTATCAGATATAAGAGCATTATATAGTTAAGTGATATAAGGAAAATGTATCCAGCGATTAAAAGCTGACCGGAATCGCTGACCACATCACTAAGAGAGAGGAAAAACAAAACCTATTTGTACTGTTAAAAGCAAAATGCTTACAAGTTTCAAATTATTTGGTCTATACTGCTACATGAGCTACATGATTTATTTCCACATGACTACTTTTGAAATACCTGTGTATATAAAGTGCTTTTTTTTTATTCTTCATTTCAGTTTGTTGCCGACGGAGTGTTCAAGGCAGAATTGAACAACTTCTTGACCCGTGAATTGGCTGAAGATGGCTACAGTGGTGTTGAAGTAAGAGTGACACCAACCAGAACAGAAATTATCATTCTGGCCACAAGAACACAAAATGTTCTTGGAGAGAAAGGCAGGCGTATTCGTGAGCTTACCTCTGTTGTTCAGAAAAGATTCAACTTCCCCGAAGGAACAGTTGAGGTATAGCATTTTAATGCATTATAAATCTTAATCTTTCCAGTTCAGATTGTTTATAAAGCTGAAATAAGTGTATTTTGTGTTGAAGTAAAGAGTTCTTTTAACCTGTTCTCACATATAAACGCTTTCTGAAGAATGATGAATGTAAAAGCGTAAAAAAAATATGTTGACAATGAATGTCAATATATTTGAAATGAAATGATTCAAAATATAACCTTTAACTGAGTCAACACTCTCATCAAAACTATATCAAGTATGGGCGTTTCTGAAGAATGATGTTTTATATAGTCTTGTCAATTAGCACTCGCAATAAAGGGTGTTTTTACGCCTGAAAAGAGTTACTGTACGGCCAAAATGGACAAGGGAGACATCTGGGAATTAAGGGTATACAGTTGTTGAAATATATATTTTGCAGTCAATGTGTATTGAATTTGATTGACTGTCACTTATGAACAGGGGGTGTTTTCAATATTTAGAAATAAGCCAATCACCATCGAAAATGCATACCCCGCCTTAAAACTTATTTTACATTTCAAGCACAGGGGTGTAGCATTGGGGAGGGAGGCGGTAAAATCACCCTGGTACTTAAACACTCACCAGGCAACTTTTTCGGTTTGCCCCTTGTTACCTATTTGGTTAGACCCTTTAACACCCGGCTACTTTAAGAATTTACCATGCTTCTTCAAATCATTTCTACACCCCTGCAAGCAGATGAGGGGTAAATATTAATTTATAAAACAAATGACAAATAAAGGCAAAACTAAATTAAACAGTGTCTGGATGAATAAGGGATCCCCAAAGTATGTAGATTTGCCAACAATTAGATGCATTAGTTAATCTACATTAAAATAGTGTGAGAAAAAGAGTCTTTGCTCATTGTGTCTCCCTTTGCCATAATGATTTCAAGTTTTAATTGTTTTAAAATTTATCAGTGTGAAAAATATGTGCACTAAATGTGTGTTTATAATACAGCTCACTGCAGAATAGCTTATTAACTGAAGTTTCAAACGAAAGCACTGAAAGACAGTTTGATAGGTAGACCGTCTATTTCGCTGGCTTGTGTTGGTGGCTAGAAACAGTGACAAATAACGAAATGCTTGACATAAGAAATTCTTCCTTTTACCACAATGATTGTCAATCCTATGAAATGAAATGATTCAAATATAACATCTACTGAGTCAACAATCGGTATCATATCTATTTATATCAAGTTTGAATTATTCTGAAGAATGATGGATGTAAAAGTGTAAAGCAAAGATGTTTCATATAGTCTGTCAATCCTATGAAATGAAATGATGAGTCGACACTCTATATCATATCTTTTTATATCAAGTATGAACGTTTCTATGGAATGATTAATGTAGAGTGAAAGAAAATGTTTAATATAATCAATCAATTCTATGAAAAGGAATGATTCAATTATAACATTCACTGAAGCTACACTCAATATCGTATCAATTAATATCTAGTAAGAATGTCTCTGAAGAATGATGGGATGTAAAAGTGTAAAGCAATGATGTTGATAATGATGTTAAATATAGTCTGTCAATCCTATGAAATGAAATGATTCAAATATAATCTTTTTTACTGAGTCAACACTCAATATTCTGAAGAATGATGAATGAAAATGTGAAAAACAATGATGTTTCAGTGCTTGCACTAACTTTTTGAAACAGGAAGTCCTGACTTCCTGGGTCTGAATTTTGGAAGTCCCAGGTGATACACGCTGGCTTTTTTCGCATCTTGCACATTCTATTGTGTTTCCCTTTGTTTTATTTTTAAATACATTATTGGAAAAGAAGCTAATTAATACAGAAAGTGGATATTGCTCCTTTGTCAACAATGTTATTGTTGGTTCTATCATAACACTTTTAAACCAGTAGGTTTTTATGTGATATAGAATGCTTTTTTCCAGTCATGTGTCAAAAGCTATCCAGCATAAAATTCATCAAAAGATTGGCATGGCCATGATTCATTACATTCACATTAAACATGAATTATGTTCTTAAATCACATTCAGTATGGCAAAAGGAATGGATTTCTGTTAATGAGTTATTGATTTTATTTTATACACCAGTAAATAAAGTGTTCTGCAGTGAGACATATTACAAACACACTTTAAGGGCACTAAACTTTCATAATAGTCAACTTTAAAACAAATAAGAATGAGTGTGAGTAATACTTTCTTGAATGACATTTCCGATTTCCAAAATGCAGAAAATGCACGAAAACCCATTACAAAATTTACAATATGTATTTTCACCTCAAGACTTCAGTTTCTTTTATATTTTAAAAATATTATGAACTAAAATGGGCTTATATGCAATTTATTTCATAGGCAAGTCCTTTTTGACAGGTGGCTGTGATTTTGATAGATCTTCATGTCAACTTTGTTTTTAAAAAATCGGCAATTAAAAAGTGTTTCCTATGGATTCAGGCAAACAAAATAATAATCTTTAAACAGTTAAATTAATATAGGGACATTCTTTTAGCATATCCTAGTATGTTTTTACATGGGTTATTGAAATTAATTACCCCTACGCTGTTTATAATGAAAAATAGAATTGATTGGTGGGAAGTCGTTTTCAAGTGTCAAATCTGGGGGTGGGTGGGGTACGCGTTCTCGATCGTGATTGGCTTAAATCTACCAATTGATAACTCCCACTGTCCATAATTGACACTTCATAAAACACAATACACAGTGTCTTTAGATAATTACACACAATTTCTAGTGGACATATATACGTCCTGTGTTTTGATTGTCGGCGTATACCCTTGATTCCTGGACGTACTTGGACGTCTCCCTTGTCAATTTTGGGCGTACGGGATCGATTTTCGGGCGTAAAAACGCCCAATACGTCCATTAACGTGAGCGCTGATGTTTTATATATAGTCTGTCAATCCTATGAAATGAAATGATTCAAATATAACATCTACTGAGTCAACAATCAGTATCATATCTATTTATATCAAGTTTGAATTATTCTGAAGAATGATGGATGTAAAAGTGTAAAGCAAAGATGTTTCATATAGTCTGTCAATCCTATGAAATGAAATGATGAGTCGACACTCTATATCATATCTTTTTATATCAAGTATGAACGTTTCTATGGAATGATTAATGTAAAATTGAAAGAAAATGTTTAATATAATGATAAATCAATCAATTCTATGAAAAGAAATGATTCAAATATAACATTCACTGAAGCTACACTCAATATCGTATCTTTTTATATCAAGTATGAACTTTTCTATGAAGAAAAAAAGATTCAAATATTATAACATTCACTGAATCTTACAGTCAATATCGTATCAATTAATATCTAGTAAGAATGTTTCTGAAGAATGATGGATGTAAAAGTGTAAAGCAATGATGTTAAATATAGTATGTCAATCCTATGAAATGAAATGATTCAAATATAATCTTTTACTGAGTCAACACTCAATATTCTGAAGAATGAAAAAGTGAAAAACAATGATTTTGATGATGATGTTATATAGTTTGTCAATCCTATGAAATGAAATGATTCAAATATAACATCTACTAAGTCAACAATCAGTATCATATCTATTTATATCAAGTATAAATTTTTCTGAAGAATGATGGATGTAAAAGTGTAAAGCAATGATGTTGACAATGATGTTAAATATAGTCTGTCAATCCTATGAAATGAAATGATTCAAATTAGCAACCCCAGCTTATCAGTGATTATCGTATACGCGGTCTGGAAATGTCCAAAATCCATACCCTAGTGTTACATTTTTACCAATATTTTCACTAACTAACATCGTAGAGTACTATAAAGTGTAGTGTATTGAAGCTAATTGAAATATCTAACTAACTGTGTAATTTTCTAATCAATGTATACTGTGTAACTCTGTCGGCGATTTATAATCCCCCTGTATACATCAAATTCACGCTTGCGTGACTGATTGGCCAATTAACACGCTCGCGCCGCTGCAGGGGTCATATCTTAAGAGAGTTGCGGGTCATAAAGATCTCATTAATATTCACGAAAGTTGCATAACCTATCAGATTAAAGGATTAGCTAGCTTCCGGAAGTTGTTACATGGTTGTATGACAATCCTACGCAAAAATATAGGGCCGAGAGTTTGACGCTAAATAGTTCGAAATTCAAAAAAATTATCATTATGTTACATGTTTTTTGAAAAACTACACCCTTTTAACTTTATTTTGATACAAAGATCATGTTTCTGAGACGAGAATTACTTACCCGCATTTTCAATTGAAAAAATAAAAATATTACGCCACGTGGAAAATTTTCCATCCGCCATTTTGGAAGCTGAGACTCCATAGATACACGATGTAAACATTGACCGATTACGACGATTTTAGCTTTAAAACCGACGATTACATACATTTATTGTATGAGGTAAGTTCGAATATAATTATTATGAAGAAATTTTATGACATTAATCCATGATAACTTGTAAATCGCCATTTCAATGTTTGTTTACTTTCACTTGCGTATGCAAATGACGAGGTCAAAGTTCAAACCTATCGTCTTTAGTTTTTGTTTTTTCGGCGATTAACTGCAATTAATAGTTAATGAATATATCTTTTTGACAAAGTATGTAATTTTGCATCAACCATTTGAAACATTCAGCCCTTTTCGTGCGAATCAAGCAACAGTCAATCAGTTGTGTTAACGATGTTTCTCATCGTTTCGTGCATTGCTATTCGAGTCATATTAATTATTATTATCGTACAGTATGTGAAGAAATCATTTTATTTTTACAATTAAGTCCTGTCCAATAGGAAAATATGTTTAACCCTTTCACACATGTATATAGACACATCTACAGATGAAAACATTGTGGCAAAAGAAGATATTGCTCATAATTTCTCCTTTTCCTACAATGTATTTTGCTTCATTCATTAACTATGCTTTCATTCATAGTGAATCCCATATTTTGTCATTATGTTTTGATATCTATCTGCTGCAGATTTATTGAATGCGGGAAAGGGTTAAAGGGGATTTTTTTGAAAACATTGTTGCAAAAGGATAGATTGAGCAATTTATCCTTTTGTCACAAGGTTCTCATCTTTATTTGATTATGTTACTTTCATTTATAGAGATTTTTCATGTTTTTCCTCAATGTTTTCGAAGTTGTCTGCTGCAGATTTGTTGTATGTGGCAAATGGTTAACACATATTTCATGATTTATTTTCAGCCGAGACAACTAGTATTCTGGTATGAATTCAACATGGATGATGCCTTCCCTGGTCCATTCTGCAAACAACATCACATAAGTTCTGCAGATTTAGAAAGTGGAAATTTACTTGATAGAAAGGAAATGATATTGATAATGCCGCTGAATGCCACAGTAAAGTTTATGGCACCTTGTACAAAGTCGGGATGTTTTCAGTGGCCAATGAGACTGAGAGATGACCGACAGACCGTTGACAGTCGATATATATTATACAAAGGATTTGTGCCGGACATGTGTAATTCTGGAAGACAGTGGTCCATTAAGGAATATGGCGAGATATGTGAACTGTTTCAAACATTCCAGTACTTGTATTTTTAAGTCGAAATTAGAAACTGTATTATGCTAGTTATTTTATATAGTCTGTTATTATTAATTAGTATTACTTATATTAGTTAAAAAATGTAAAACAACATTAACTGTTGTTATGATTTATTGCCTGGGAAAATAAAAAAAGATTAACCCTCTCCAACATACAAAAAATCTACATGTAAGTATCATTATTAACAAGTTGAAAACCTTGTGGCATCATGAGAATTTTTTGGTTTCGCCACAATGTTTTGAAAAATTGTATGCTGCAAACACGCCCATGTGGGAAAGGGTTAAATAGTGAGAAAATTTTAAGTTTCTTTGTTTGAGCCTGTTTTAATCCACACAACAATCTTCCTGGCTACCTTCCTGCAAAGAGTAGATTGTAACCCCAAGACGAATGATGCAAGTCACAATTACTTACTTTTGTCAATCATTCAACAACTTTTAAAATATTGAGGCAAAAGTGTGGAAAGTCTCTGTAATGAAAGGAAAGTATTATTGAAAAATTGTAGGAAAAGAAGTTATTCCACATGATGATCTGGACACTCATTTCTGCAGCTTTAGAATGTTGGACTTGCAGTTTCAAATATATTTGATGAGTTCTGATGTTTTTGCCACAACTGGATATAGTGATGCGTATTACCTTGATTTAATTTGTAAAACTGTTTTTTTTTGTACTTTGTTTTGATAATTAATCAAAAACTACAAATGCTACATGTAAATAGATAACATTATTAAACTTAGCAGGACAAATTACACAAATCTACCAAGTTTCATTATATTATCTTCATTAGAACAAAAGTTATAACAAATCTTGATAAAAAGTAACTTTCCTCGGTTCCGCGCGCGCAACATAATTATAAGTGCGTTATATAAGGGAAAATTTCCGGAAAAAGGTTGAAATTTAGAATATTATATTTATCATAACTTTTGTTGTAGTGAAGCTATTTACAAAAACTAAACTGTTCCTGAATGCTTTTGACAGTAGCTTTTAAATAAGCCCAATTTGAATTAAATAAAACATGTTTGAAAAATTAGCTGGGGTTGCTATTCAAATATAATCTTTTACTGAGTCAACGCTCTATATCATATGATATCTTTTTATATCAAGTATTAACGTTTCTATAGCATGATGAATGTACTTTAAATGAAAAACAATGTTTAATATGATCTATCAATCCTATGAAAAGAAAAGATTCAAATATTATAACATTCACTGAATCTTGCAGTCAATATTGTATCAATTAATATCTAGTAAGAATGTTTCTGAAGAATGATGGATGTAAAAGTGTAAAGCAATGATGTTAAATAAAGTCTGTCAATCCTATGAAATGAAATGATTCAAATATAATTTTTTACCGAGTCAACACTCTATATCATATGATATCTTTTTGTCCCCCGCTTTTAGCGAAAGCTGGGGACTATTATTTCTCATTCGTCAGTCAGTCCGTCAGTCACGCTGTCACGCTGTCACAAAAACTTTAACCTTGGTCATAACTTCTGAACCGTAATAGGTACTGCTTTCATATTTCACATGTGTATTCCTTGTGACAACCCCTTAACATCAATAATTTTTTTGACCTTGTGACCTTGACCCTGACGAGTTATGGCCCTTTACCCCTATGTATGACTAAATTCATTTCCGGGCTATTTCTCTGCAACCGCTTTTTGGAATTTTATGAAACTTCATAGGAAGGATCACCACCAAGTGTAGATGCGCATATCGTGTTTGCGTTCCGGTTGGATTATTTTTCACGGAGTTATGGCCCTTTACTCCACCATCAGGCTATGTATGACTAAATTCATTTCCGGGCTATTTCTCTGCAACCGCTTTTTGGAATTTTATGAAACTTCATAGGAAGGATCACCACCAAGTGTAGATGCGCATATCGTGTTTGCGTTCCGGTTGGATTATTTTTCACGGAGTTATGGCCCTTTACTCCACCATCAGGCTATGTATGACTAAATTCATTTCCGGGCTATTTCTCTGCAACCGCTTTTTGGAATTTTATGAAACTTTATAGGAAGGATCACCACCAAGTGTAGATGCGCATATCGTGTTTGCGTTCCGGTTGGATGATTTTTCACGGAGTTTTACCCCACCATCTGGCTATGTATGACTTAATTCATTTCCGGGCTATCTCTCTGCAACCGCTTTTTGGAATTTGATGAAACTTTATAGGAAGGATCACCACCAAGTGTAGATGCGCATATCGTGTTTGCGTTCCGGTTGGATTATTTTTCACGGAGTTATGGCCCTTTACTCCACCATCAGGCTATGTATGACTAAATTCATTTCCGGGCTATTTCTCTGCAACCGCTCTTTGGAATTTTATGAAACTTCATAGGAAGGATCACCACCAAGTGTAGATGCGCATATCGTGTTTGCGTTCCGGTTGGATGATTTTTCACGGAGTTATGGCCCTTACTTCTGAACCGTAATAGGTACTGCTTTCATATTTCACATGTGTATTCCTTGTGACAACCCCTTTCCATCAATACCAATTTTTGTGACCTTGACCCTGGCGGGGGACCATGATTCTCTGAATTTGCTTGTTATATCAAGTATGAACGTTTCTATAGCATGATGAATGTACTTTAAATGAAAAACTATGTTTAATATAATCTATCGATCCTATGAATAGAAAAGAAAAGATTCAAATATTACATTCACTGAATCTTACAGTCAATATTGTATCAATTAATATCTAGTAAGAATGTTTCTGAAGAATGATGGATGTAAAAGTGTAAAGCAATGATGTTGACAATGATGTTAAATATAGTCTGTCAATCCTATGAAATAAAATGATTCAAATATAATCTTTTACTGAGTCAACACTATATCGTATGAACGTTTCTATAGCATGATGAATGTACATTAAATGAAAAACAATGTTTAATATAATCTATCAATCCTATGAAAAGAAAAGATTCAAATATTATAACATTCACTGAATCTTACAGTCAATATCGTATCAATTAATATCTAGTAAGAATGTTTCTGAAGAATGATGGATGTAAAAGTGTAAAGCAATGATGTTGACAATGATGTTAAATATAGTCTGTCAATCCTATGAAATGAAATGATTCAAATATAATCTTTTACTGAGTCAACACTCAATATTCTGAAGAATGAAAAAGTGAAAAACAATGATTTTGATGATGATGTTTTATATATAGTTTGTCAATCCTATGAAATGAAATGATTCAAATATAACATCTACTAAGTCAACAATCAGTATCATATCTATTTATATCAAGTATAAATTTTTCTGAAGAATGATGGATGTAAAAGTGTAAAGCAATGATGTTGACAATGATGTTAAATATAGTCTGTCAATCCTATGAAATGAAATGATTCAAATATAATCTTTTACTGAGTCAACGATCTATATCATATGATATCTTTTTATATCAAGTATTAACGTTTCTATAGCATGATGAATGTACTTTAAATGAAAAACAATGTTTAATATGATCTATCAATCCTATGAAAAGAAAAGATTCAAATATTATAACATTCACTGAATCTTGCAGTCAATATTGTATCAATTAATATCTAGTAAGAATGTTTCTGAAGAATGATGGATGTAAAAGTGTAAAGCAATGATGTTAAATATAGTCTGTCAATCCTATGAAATGAAATGATTCAAATATAATTTTTTACTGAGTCAACACTCTATATCATATGATATCTTTTTATATCAAGTATGAACGTTTCTATAGCATGATGAATGTACTTTAAATGAAAAACTATGTTTAATATAATCTATCGATCCTATGAATAGAAAAGAAAAGATTCAAATATTACATTCACTGAATCTTACAGTCAATATTGTATCAATTAATATCTAGTAAGAATGTTTCTGAAGAATGATGGATGTAAAAGTGTAAAGCAATGATGTTGACAATGATGTTAAATATAGTCTGTCAATCCTATGAAATAAAATGATTCAAATATAATCTTTTACTGAGTCAACACTATATCGTATGAACGTTTCTATAGCATGATGAATGTACATTAAATGAAAAACAATGTTTAATATAATCTATCAATCCTATGAAAAGAAAAGATTCAAATATTATAACATTCACTGAATCTTACAGTCAATATTGTATCAATTAATATCTAGTAAGAATGTTTCTGAAGAATGATGGATGTAAAAGTGTAAAGCAATGATGTTGACAATGATGTTAAATATAGTCTGTCAATCCTATGAAATAAAATGATTCAATTATAATCTTTTACTGAGTCGACACTATATCGTATGAACGTTTCTATAGCATGATGAATGTACATTAAATGAAAAACAATGTTTAATATAATCTATCAATCCTATGAAAAGAAAAGATTCAAATATTATAACATTCACTGAATCTTACAGTCAATATTGTATCAATTAATATCTAGTAAAAATGTTTCTGAAGTATGATGGATGTAAAAGTGTAAAGCAATGATGTTGACAATGATGTTAAATATAGTCTGTCAATCCTATGAAATGAAATGATTCAAATATAATCTTTTACTGAGTCAACACTATATCATATGATATCTTTTTATATCAAGTATGAACGTTTCTATAGCATGATGAATGTACATTAAATGAAAAACAATGTTTAATATAATCTATCAATCCTATGAAAAGAAAAGATTCAAATATTATAACATTCACTGAATCTTACAGTCAATATTTTGTCAATTAATATCTAGTAAGAATGTTTCTGAAGAATGATGGATGTAAAAGTGTAAAGCAATGATGTTGACAATGATGTTAAATATAGTCTGTCAATCCTATGAAATGAAATGATTCAAATATAATCTTTTACTGAGTCAACACTATATCATATGATATCTTTTTATATCAAGTATGAACGTTTCTTTAGCATGATGAATGTACATTAAATGAAAAACAATGTTTAATATAATCTATCAATCCTATGAAAAGAAAAGATTCAAATATTATAACATTCACTGAATCTTACAGTCCATATTGTATCAATTAATATCTAGTAAAAATGTTTCTGAAGAATGATGGATGTAAAAGTGTAAAGCAATGATGTTGACAATGATGTTAAATATAGTCTGTCAATCCTATGAAATGAAATGATTCAAATATAATCTTTTACTGAGTCAGCACTATATCATATGATATCTTTTTATATCAAGTATGAACGTTTCTGTAGCATGATGAATGTACATTAAATGAAAAACAATGTTTAATATAATCTATCAATCCTATGAAAAGAAAAGATTCAAATATTATAACATTCACTGAATCTTACAGTCAATATTGTATCAATTAATATCTAGTAAGAATGTTTCTGAAGAATGATGGATGTAAAAGTGTAAAGCAATGCTGTTGACAATGATGTTAAATATAGTCTGTCAATCCTATGAAATGAAATGATTCAAATATAATCTTTTACTGAGTCTACACTCTATATCATATGATGTATGAACGTTTCTATAGCATGATGAATGTACTTTAAATGAAAAACAATGTTTAATATAATCTATCGATCCTATGAAAAGAAAAGATTCAAATATTATAACATTCACTGAATCTTACAGTCAATATTGTATCAATTAATATCTAGTAAGAATGTTTCTGAAGAATGATGGATGTAAAAGTGTAAAGCAATGGTGTTGACAATGATGTTAAATATAGTCTGTCAATCCTATGAAATGAAATGATTCAAATATAATCTTTTACTGAGTCTACACTCTATATCATATGATGTATGAACGTTTCTATAGCATGATGAATGTACTTTAAATGAAAAACAATGTTTAATATAATCTATCGATCCTATGAAAAGAAAAGATTCAAATATTATAACATTCACTGAATCTTACAGTCAATATTGTATCAATTAATATCTAGTAAGAATGTTTCTGAAGAATGATGGATGTAAAAGTGTAAAGCAATGATGTTGACAATGATGTTAAATATAGTCTGTCAATCCTATGAAATAAAATGATTCAAATATAATCTTTTACTGAGTCAACACTCAATATTCTGAAGAATGATGAATGAAAATGTGAAAAACAATGATTTTGACAATGATGTTTTATATATAGTCTGTCAATCCTATGAAATGAAATGATTCAAATATAACATCTACTGAGTCAACAATCAGTATCATATCTAATTATAAGGGATGGCAACGAATACCAAAATTAGTATTCGAATATTCGACCCATTTGTGCATGCTTCGCCAAAAAAGAGTATATAAATATATACGTTATTTGCCGTAAAGTGATCTTGCTGTTGTCTTATTTTGTTCAAGTTCCAGGACTTGCATTTACATGTTCTTTCAACCCGTGAATTTGAAAGAAAATAATGTTTGTGAAAAATTTGTCCGTAAAGTGCTTAGATTTTAATTGATTGATCAAATGCTTAATGTATTTTTGTATGAAGCATGTAGTTCTGATTACCATGTACATGTATAAAACTGAACTATTGTTGAAAAAGACATGAAATTTTCCCAATTATCAAATCTTTTCAAAACATGAGAAGGGTGGATGTCGTCATTTGAGTAGAAATGTGGCACTGCACCTTAAGAGCAATTAAACCTTTCTCTTGGTGTTTTTTAACTGAAATACTGTTGAAAATGGGCACGAAATATTCCCAGTAAGGGATTGCTGAAAAACATAAATATGTGATTGTTATATAATTGAATAAAAACGTAACTACATGCTATTTAAGTTGAAGTTACAGAGTTTTGGAACAGAACCATCAGTATTGTATCGATCAGTTTAATAGCCCAAAGCAAGGATTATCAGTTTGACATGTTATCTACTATATTTACACCTTATACAATACGCGTAACATTGACCATCGGTAACCCTTTACTTGCAGTTTTTAACAACAAAAAAGCATAGGTAAATATTTCAAGTATAAATATAAATATTTTATAAATACTTCTGATTTTTATCGAATATTCGAATCATAATATAGTATTCGAACATTCGTTGCCATCCCTACTATTTATATCAAGTATGAATTATTCTGAAGAATGATTGGTGTAAAAGTGTTAAGTAATGATGTTGACAATGAGGTTTTATATAGTCTGTCAATCCTATGAAATGAAATGATTCAAAAATAATCTGCCGAGCGACACGGGCTGTGAGTTCGAATCCCGGCTCGGCCAACTTTCTTTCCGAGGATTGACAAAAGTCAATGCGTCATTCGGCTTCCACAAATGGGCTAAGTCTATGTGGAAAAGCAGCCAGTTGTGTGGAGTACTGGTGTGAGAAAACCAGGAAATGCATGAGTAGGTGAACTGACTGCCGTGATATAACTGAGAAATTGTTAAAAACGGCGTTAAACCCTAATCAATCAAATATAATCTTTTACCAAGTCAACACTCATTATCATATCTTTTTATAGCATGATGAATGTAAAAGTGAAAGATAATGTTTGTTATAATCAATCAATCCTATGAAAAGAATTGATTCAAATATAACATTCACTGAAGCTACACTCAATATCGTATCAATTCATATCTAGTAAGAATGTTTCTGGAGAATTATCAAAATTAAAGTGTAATGCAATGATGTTGACATTTTTTTATTTATTTTTCAATCCTTTGAAATTGAAATGATTCAAATATAGCCGTTGACTTAAGTCAATACTCAGTATCATATCTATTTATATCTAGTGTGAACATTTCTGAAGAATGATGAATGTAAAAGTGAAAAACAATCATGCATGGTGTTGACAATGT
Source organism: Serripes groenlandicus (assembly GCA_031761405.1). Lineage (NCBI taxonomy): Eukaryota > Metazoa > Mollusca > Bivalvia > Cardiida > Cardiidae > Serripes > Serripes groenlandicus. The sequence goes on from JASEVX010000006.1 coordinate 73,085,343, forward strand.
TTTATATAGTCGGTCAATCCTACGAAATGAATTGATTCAAATATAATCTTCTACTGAGTCAACACTCAATATTATATCTATTAGCTCACCTGAGCACTGCAATCCCAAGGTGAGCTATTGTGATCACTTTTTTATCTGTCCATGTGTTGTTAACAGTTGCCTTGTTAAAACTCTACAGTGACATTTTATCGGAATATATACATCTCGATCAAATCTTTGCCAAGTTCAAAACTAGGTCACACAGTTAAATTTAGGAAAGTACTTTTTACACACTTTTTTTTGTCAGCAGCTTGAAACTGTGACAGAATATTTGTCTTTTTGATATCTAGACCAAGTTAAATTATGTCATGCCAGGTCAAAAGCTAGGCTAAATTTGAGAAATGTTGAAAATTTATCATAATAATGTTTTGTCTGGGCCAAGTTTGAATGTCAGTCATGTTATCTTGTTAACACTAGTATTAGCTTACCTGACCGCAAAATGAGTTATTGTGATTGATTGATGTGGTTGGCATATTTATTTAGAAGAGTAGTTGAGCATCATAAATCATCTATTATTCCTTTCTCACTTCAGCTATACGCAGAAAAGGTGGCCACAAGAGGTTTATGTGCTATTGCCCAGTGTGAGTCCCTTAGATACAAGCTCATTGGAGGTCTTGCTGTAAGAAGGTGAATATTTTGTTCTATCTAAATTTATACAATGTCACAGGGACACAGATCAATAATAATCACATTTTCTAGATTCTATGTGCAGAGGAAAACTTTGTGGGTAAAAACTTATTTCCTCATTAACCCTTTCCCTCATATGACAATTCTGCAGCAGACGACTTTGAACATAATTTATCAAAACATAGAATATCTCTAAAACTGAATGGATAACCTATGACTAAAAGTGGAAAACATTGTGACAAAAGGAGAAATTGCACGTTTTGTGCAATTTCTTCTTTTGTCACTATGTTTTCAAAAAGCTGTCTGCTGCAGAGGCGTCAGAAAGCGTCTATATGAGGGAAAGGGTTAACCTTTTCCAACATTGGACCCAATTGGACACAACTCTAGCAGACGATATTTAAAAACATTGTGGCAAAATGAAAAATTGCTCATACTGAAAAGCATCTCCTTTTGTCTCAAGTTTTCAACTCTAATAAGAATTATACTCTGTTGTTTTAAGACGAAATTGTTAATGTGTCCACTGTCCAGTATCTTTGAACTTGAGAAAAGAAATCATGATATTCTAATAGTGTTCTGCCTTGTTGATTTTTTGTTTTAAAATGCATGGTCGCTTAAAACTGCAGCTGAATTTAAGACAATATTTACATTTATGTTATTAAGAAATTTAAGCACATAATCATGTCTACGGTTTGACGTTGGAATGTACCTAAACTTTAAAAAATAATTTGAGTTGTACCTTCATAGTGTATGCATATGATAGTAAAGAGCCATTTGTAGCTGTGAATGGTCTTTTGAAACCTAGTCAACTCAACTGCTATATAATGTACTGTGCGGATTCCACTAAAACTTGATTGTTTTTTATTGTGATTTGTCACTTTATTCATTACACTCATACCTTGTTTGAATTCATCACGGAAATTAATTGACAAGTTCATCTGAACAAATTATTTAAACCATTGTTTTCGATATTGGATAGATAGGTTTCCATTATGAATATTTGTGAAGGTTGTTTCTGGTTTACCAAGCTTAATAAAATGTATTATAGATTTGTGTACATAGTGCAACTGGATTATGGGAAGATTTACAAATTTACCTCTTTTCGATTGCATTGGTAAGAAAAATCTATATTGGCCATCCACTGTTAGTATATTTGCACAATAGCAACATTAATTAATTACTGCAATAGGTCAAATTTTGGAGAGATACTTGTGAACACATTAAAGGTAAAATTTTCATCCAATTTTTATAAAAACTGATCAGAACAATCATCTTCTTGAAATATCAAAAAAAAATCTTGTCATGTGGTGTCAAAAACGGAGTCACTAGGTAAAGTTTTAGACAAATCTTGTAAACGCTTTCTAGAATATAAGTAGTTTTGTCTACTTGAAAAAACACTTCGATCAATGTTTTCCAGTTTAACCCTTTCCCTCATACGGCAATTCTGCAGCAGACGACTGTGAACATATTTTGTTAAAAAATAGAAAATCTCTAGAATTTAATGGATAACCTATGACAAAAAAGTGGAAAACATTGTGGCAAAAGGAGAAATTGCTTGTTTTGAGCAATTTCTTCTTTTGTCACTGTTTTCGAAAATCCGTCTGCTGCAGAGGCGTCAGAAAGCGTCTATATGAGGGAAAGAGTTAAAAGATAAATTGGAATTTCCTCTAGCGAGCACCTGGCAGGTCATGTAATCCGATTCAAACTATCAATCATCATTTTTGTTTATTTTTCATTGTTTGCATCAGACCAGGGCCATAGGTTGTTTTAGTTTTAAGAGAACAATATTAATAACTAGATCTGATGCATCTTCCATGTTTACAGCGTTGTTCGATAATGCACATGTGCAGGAATTTCACTTTCAGTTGCAAAGATCACGTTATAAATGTACAGCGATTTTTTTTTTTTATAGACCTACTAGGTAGACATATCCAGTAGATTTTACAAAGCAAATGGACAACAAATCTACGCAATATTAATACTTTGCTTGTTATTTAGTACATCAGTTAGTAAATCTTAATGCCTTGCATGCCAAAAATCGTTGGAACATATATCTCAATAATATCCCCATAAGGTACAAAACAGGATCATGTGAAAAACTTATGAACTGGTGTACCTAGGTTGGCCAAGCATTCTTTTACAATTATTATTTGAATTCACTAAATTAACTTGTTTTCTTTTAATCTGTTTACAGAGCCTGTTATGGTGTATTAAGATTCATCATGGAATCCGGAGCTAAGGGATGTGAAGTTGTGGTGTCTGGTAAACTGAGAGGACAGAGAGCCAAGTCCATGAAGTTTGTTGATGGTCTCATGATCCACAGTGGAGATCCCATCAATGATTATGTAGATACAGCTGTAAGACACGTCTTGCTCAGACAAGGTACGGTTGCAGACCACCTTTTACAAATATTTTGTACACTTACTCGGTTGTGTAGTGGTAAGAGTGATCATGTCAAGTGCTGAGGTTGTGGGCATGATCCCCAGACAGGCCATGACACAAGAAATAACGATGTGGTTTGCGTAAAGGATCTTCGGATAAGCATTAATCGTTTCTCACCTGTAGATGCATTTTCAGCAGATAACTTTTAACGGCATTCTGGCATAACAAATATTGCTGATAATGAGCAAACTATATACGATATTCTATATTGTTTGCCTTTTCAAAGTCTTTGCTGCAGAAATGTTGTATACATGTGGGACAGGGTTTTGCAAGCCAAAAAAGATTCCATTTTTTTTCATTTGATCGGCAGAGCCATTACAAGTTGGATATCTCAAATCGAAAGAAATTAATAGATTTAATTAAATGTCTAAAGTTCACAGAAAGCATCCTCAATGAATTCTTTCAATTTTTGGGGATCCATGCAGAATTCATGTTCCTTGGATGACGGCTATCAGATTTCTTAAAGCCATGTTGATTGGTCGAAAAACATGGCCTTCAGGTGGCGTGAACATTTAAAAAATCTCCAAAGTGTCGGGCCGATTTTCAAATAATTTTGTAGACATTTTACTTAAGTTACCCACTGTCCGATTCCTTCAAGCCATGTTGATTGGTCGAAAAACATGGCGCTATTTTGCCTGAAATGTGCCTGGGGTGACCCTCTATCAGATTCCATCAAGACATGTTGATTGGTCGAAAACTATGGCCGCCAGGAGACTGTGTTTATACGTGAACAAAATAAAAATCCTGTGAGCGATCCACTCTTGTTTCAACATATAGCAGGAATGGTTAGTGTCCCGGGTTCGATCCCCAGTCGCGGCACTACAGTCATTGTGGAGTGCCCTTGCCCAAGGCACATTTTCTAGCCTAGTACTGGTGTGTTTATCCAGGGATCAAGAATAAGTGAACTGTCGCCGTGATATAACTGAAATATTGTTGAAAGTGGCGTAAAACACCAATAAATTAAATTCAACATATGGCAGGCATGACAGAATGATCAGAAGTTCTTATGAAAAGTACTTTAGGGGGTCATATGTTTGGTTTTCTGACCAAGCTGCATGCTGTGTGTACAAAGTCCAACCGTCTTATCTGAATAAACTCTTTACATCCGGTAATAAACAAATGAAAAAAATTAATAGCCAAAGCTAACGTGTGAAGCGCGTGAATGTGGTACAATAAAATAAACGCATGATAATGCTTTTTCAGCATTTTTATTTCATATATATTTATTACCCCTTTATACAAACTTTTCATATGACATTATCAGTTAGTCAAAATAGCAATACGGTACATACACTTGTTTAATTGCTTAGTTAAATCTGACACACCTTCCAAAATGTTTAGTCATTAGTGAATCCTGTTCAGATTTGCAAAAGATAATGAAAAAGTGTCAGACAATTGGTTCTGACAAAACATAAAGATCTGTCAGACCGAAACATATGTAACAAGAACAAAGTAAAACAATTTTTTTTTATGAATATGATTCAGAGAGATACTTTTAATCTCAACTATACATTATAAGGCTATTGAAATTCATAAGTTCATCTTGGAAATCTAAACACTCAGTCCCTATCATGATCACTGTCTTTGTCCAAGTCAATTTATTTCTGTTACGAAACAGTCTGCATATAATTACCAAAGTGAAAGTTAATTTCTGGAAAACCCTTCCAGTTAAACAAAAACAAAGTCTGTGTTTAAATAGTCCAAATCATTTAGACAAGTATTTGCTCATGCATATTTGTTTTGCAACCGACGTCTCAAAACCACTTCAATAATACATGAAAATCGAATCCACATTGATCAGCGATAAATTTTAATCGTCCGCCATTTTGTTTGCAAGGTAAACAAATCTGTTAGATGTAATAAACATGTCCGTCTTTTTAGCTCACCTGTGCACGAAGTGCTCAGGGTGAGTTATTGTGATCGCCCTATGTCCGGCGTCCGTCGTCCGTCAACATTTTCTCCTCTGTAACCGGTGGATCAACTGGGATGAAACTTCACAGAAAGCATCCTCTCAATGTCCTCACCAGAATTCCTTAAAATTTTTGGGATCCATGCAGAATTCTGGTTTCCATGGCAACGAAATGAAAAAACTTCAAAATTCTTAAAAAATCTTCTCCTCCGAAAGTGTCAGGCCGATTTTCAAATTATTTTGTAGAAATGATCCTTGGGTGACCCTCTATCAGATTCCTTCAAGCCATGTTGATTGGTCGAAAAACATGTCCGCCAGTAGGGGGGGGGGGGGGGGGGGGGGGGCTATTTTGCCTTATATGGCTATAGTGCAAACTTAAAAAATCTTCTCCTCCAAAAGTGTCAGGCCTATTTTCAAATAATTTTGTAGAAATGTTCCTTGGGTGACCCTCTATCAGATTCCTTCAAGCCATGTTGATTGGTTGAAAAACATGGCCGCCAGGGGGCGGGGCTATTTTGCCTTTTATGGTTATAGTGAAAACTTAAAAAATCTTCAACATCTTCTCCTCAGTAACCAGTGGGTCAATTGGGATGAAACTTCACAGAAAGTATCCTCTCAATGACCTCACCAGAATTCCTTCAAATTATTGGGATCCATGCAGAATTCTGGTTTCCATGGCAACGAAACGAAAAAAACTTCAAAATTCTTCTCCTCCCAAATTGGTTGGCAGATTTTGAACTTATTTTGTAGAAATGTTCCTTGGGTGACTCTCTATCAGATTCCTTGAAGCCATGTTGATTGGTCGAAAAACATGGCCGCCAGGGGGGGCGGGGCTTTTTTGCCTTATATAGCTATAGTGCAAACTTAAAAAATCTTCTTCTCCAAAAGTGTCAGGCCGATTTTCAAATAATTTTGTAGAAATGTTCCTTGGATGACCCTCTATCAGATTCCTTCAAGCCATGTTGATTGGTCAAAAAACATGGCCACAAGGGGTCGGGGCTATTTTGCCTTTTATGGCTATAGTGAAAACTTAAAAAATCTTCTCCTCCAAAACTGTCAGGCCGATTTTCAAATAATTTTGTAGAAATGTTCCTAGGGTGACCCTCTATCAGATTCCTTCAAGCCAAGTCGATTGGTCGGAAACTATGTCCGCCAGATGGCGGGGCTTATATAGCTAAAGTGAAAAAAAAAATCAGGTGAGCGATTCCAGGGCCATCATGGCCCTCTTGTTTAAAAATTGGATGCATCGAAAATTATATCGGCATTGAATTAATTTAAGCTGTTATCATTCTAAATTGGGGCGATTAAAATGTACAATGAAAGGTGATAAGTTGCACAGTCTTCGAAGTGTATTACACACACTCAAGGATTAACTGATAAGGCGATGACCCGCGGCCAATCAATCTTGTAATTAACACCGGGGTATGACATTGAGATAAACAATGTCGTTCACGCTTCATTGACACGTGGTTTCAAGCTCTTATACGCGATTAGCAGACGATTTTTTTTTATCCAGTTGCAAAATAAAATAATCGCCATTTTCCGTCGCCAAATTAACAAAGTAATCGCCGTCTTCATTAAATAATCGCCTTTTGGCGACAATGGCGACCTACAGCGCGAGCCCTGATATTAGTTTAAACGCAAGTAAGCATTCCCTGAATCCAAAAATTCAATAATTTCGATTCTGTTATATTAATTTGAAATATTACTTGATAGAGTACAGAAAGAGAACAGTTTATTAAAGGCAAAATTGTATTAATAACATGAAATTGGGTAAATAATCTTGACAGTTAAATAACATTCATTTATTCAATGATAACTGTATATTTCCAGGTGTACTTGGTATTAAAGTAAAGATTATGTTGCCATGGGATCCATCTGGCAAAATTGGACCTAAAAAGCCTCTGCCTGATCATGTTAGTATTGTCGAACCCAAGGACGATCCTACACCATCACAGCCCTACAGTGAACAGAAGGGAGCTAAACCCACAGATGTTGGTGCGCCACCAGTTCATGTCATGTAATTTAACAAATTGTTTTAAATAGAATACATCGTGGAAAGAAAGAAATGTGTTTTATGGTTTATTTGCTTCACTAGCCCAAGGCCAGAAGAGCTTATGGGATGATGTTCGTCCCCTTATTATACCCCCCTTCAAAGAAGAGGGGGTATATAGGAGTCACTGTGTCTGTCGGAAGCCATATTTTGTCCGGTCTGTATCTTACAAACCACTGGGTGGAATTCAATAACATTTTACATGAAGCTTCTATACCAAAAGGAGATGTGCATATCCTAAAGGGGTTAAGGTGTAGGTCAAGGTGCTGTTTAGGGGGTATTTATCATCTTCAGTGATAGTTCTAGTTTGTGTCAGTTGTACACATTTTGTTCTGAACACAAGGAAGTTTTGATATGATCATCTGATGCATTTCAGAGATTGTTTATAATATATCGATAACAGTATTATTGATGATGTGGCTTGTTTTACTTACATAGTGAAAACTTATTGTCAAAAAGAAATGACTCAATTTAAAACTAATAATCCTTGGGTGATTGGTGAAATTATTCCGATCCTTTGAAAAACATGGCTGTTAGTGGTCTTGTTTTCCTCATATGTATATATAGTACAATCTTCAAAAATCTTCTTGTCTGAAACTGAAAGGCTTCGATATTTAGTGTGGAGCAATGTCTAGTAGTCCTTTACAAAGATTGTTCAAATTATGCCTCGGGGATCTCCTGTTTTACATAGAGATATATAGGGAAAATATTTGAAAATCCGCTTGTCTGAAACTGAAAAGCCTAGGTGTGTGAAGTTAGCAGTAAGTTGGTTATTGGTAGTTGTGTATTCCATCTACTGCTAGAGTAGGAATAGACAGCCAGCTAGTAGTTGAGTGTCCGCCATATCATCGAATCTATAGCCATGGCTGAATACCCACACGGCTAGCAATTAGATATTCAACAAAAAAATAAAGCGGAATCTACTGCTATATGTGAATACCCAGCCAGCTATCAATTGGGTATTCAACAAAGAGTCAAAGCAGGAATCTACTGCTATATACTGATAATCAAGCTTCTATCAATTGGTTATTATGTCTCCGTCTCTCCCCCCCCCCCCCCCCCCCCCCCCCCCCCCCCATACATGGGGGTGACATATTGTTTTTGCCCCTTCCGTCTGTCACACTTGTTTCCGCTGAAGAACGCTTGGGCGTAGGAACTTCATACTTGGTATGCAGGTTGGTCATTACCCCTATTGATTTTGAGGTCAAAAGTCGAGGTGAAAAATTGTTTTTGCTTGGGCCCAGGAACTTAATACTTGGTGTGCAGGTTGGTCACTACCAGCAAATGACCTATTGGTCACGGTAACCTTTTACTCAATAACTCGAAAACGCTTATGCCCTAGAACTTCATACTTGGTGTGCAGGTTGGTCCTAACTTGTAGCATCCTCGGTACCCAGTCTATTCATAAAATATATGATACCCTGGGCAAATTGGCTAGCGAAACTTCGTAAAGCATGCACCACGATTTCCTCCTTATCTACAAGGTAATTTTTGTATCGCCCGAGGTTTGTGTCAGGCGGCCAATCAAGCGGCTGCATTTCACCTCATAAATTATTCATGAGTACGAGATCTTTACAGCCAATTTGCCCAGGGTATCATATATTTTATGAATAGCCTGGGTACCGAGGATGAACTTGTAGATGACTCCCATCATTACTTTTCCTCCCCTACGACCACACAAATGGGGAGACAAGAGCTTTTTCAAAAAAGCAATCTCTAGTTCAACATAGAATCAAAGCTTTAAACTACTGCGATATATGAATACCAAGCCAACTATCAATTGGGTATTCAACAAAGAGTCAAAACTCGCACAGCTATCAATTGATTATTCAACAAATAGTCCAAGTGCGAATCTACTGCTATATATACGAATTGCCACACATCTATCAATTGGTTACTCAACAAAAAGTCAAAAGTTGCTAGCTATCAATTGGGTATTCAACAAAGAGTTAAAACTACTGCTATATGTGAAAACCCACACGGCTATCAATTGGTTATTCAACAAAGAGTCGAAGCTCAAATCTACTGCTATATGTGAATACCCAGCCAGCTATCAATTGTGTATTCAACAAATAGTCAAATCGTGAATCTACTGATATATACGAATAACCACACCGCTTTCAATTGGTTATTCCACAGAGTCAAAGCTAGAATCCACTGCTATATATATGAATACCCAGCCAGCTATCAATTGGTTATTCAACAAAGAGTCAAAGCGCGAATCTACTGCTATATATGAATAACCACACAGCTATCAATAAGTTATTCAACAAACAGTGAAAGCGCAAATCTACTGCTATATATGAATAACCACACAGCTATCGATAAGTTTTTCAACAAACAGTGAAAGTGCAAATCTACTGCTATATATGAATAACCACACAGCTATCAATTAGATATTCAACGAAGAGTCAAAGCTTGAATTTACTGCTTTATGCGAATACCCACACAGCTATTATTTGGCTATTCAACAAATAGTCAAAGCACGAATAAGCACACAGCTATCAATTTGGTATTCAACATAGAGTGAAGGTGCAACTCTTTTGCTATATGTCAATACCCACACAGCTAGCAATTAGTTATTCAACAAAGAGTCGAAGCGCGAATCTACTGCTATATACAAATAAGCACACAGCTATGAATTGGTTATTCAACAAAAAGGCAAAGCGCGAATTAACTGCTATATACAAATAACCACACATCTATCAATTGGTTATTCAACAAAGAGTCAAAGGTTGAATTTACTGTTATATGTGAATACCCAGCCAGCTATCAATTGGGTATTTAACAAGAGTCAAAGCGCGAATCTACTGCTTTATGCGAATAACCACACATATATCAATTGGTTATTCAACAAAGAGTCAAAGCTTGAAGCTATTGCTATATTTGAATACACAGCCAGCTATCAATTGGGTATTCAACAAAGAGTCAAAGCGTGAATCTAGTGCTATATGCGTATACCCACACAGCTATCAATTAGTTATTCAACAAAGAGTCAAATCTTGAATCTACTGCTATATACGAATAAGCACACATCTATTATTTGGTTATTCAAAAAGAGTCAAAGATTGAATCTACTGCTATATATGAATACCCAGCCAGCTATCAACTAGTTATTCAACAAAGAGTCAAAGCTTGAATCTACTGCTATATGCGAATACCAAGCCAGCTACCAACTAGGTATTCAACAGAGATTCAAAGCGCGAATCTACTGCTTTAAATGGATATCCAGCCAGCTAGTAGTTGGACATTTGGACATAAAGCAATACAGCGAACTACCTGCCACGGACCAATATCCACACAGCTATCAATTGGTTATTCAACAAATAGTCGACGCGAGAAATAAAATTAAAACCGGCAATTGGCTGCCACTCGTGAATGTCCATTCAGCTAGTAATTGGGTATTCTACATAAAGCGATAGATCTAATCTATAGCCATGGCGAATACCCACACAGTTAGCAATTCGTTATTCAAAAAAGAGTCGTCAAAGCGCGAATCTACTGCTATATACGAATATCCAACCAGCTAGTAGTTGGGAATTGAACATTAAGCAATAGGGCGAAGTACCTGCCACTGGTCAATATCAATACAGCTATCAATTGTTTATTCTACAAAGAGTCAAATATCGAATCCGCTGCTACATGTATATACGAATATCCAGCCAGCTAAACATAGAGCAATTGTGTCCTTATTTTTACATAAGCGGATGTCTTTGTGTGAAATTTTGAATTATATTACTTATTATATATTATATACCCAAAATAACAGAACGAAAACGGGAGTAACATATAAACATTTATAATAGATTGTGTGTATAATATAATATATCAATACAATTGTTTTAAGAAAATAATCTCAAGTAGGAACACATTTTGATTTTGAACAGAGCAGAAAATAGTGTGCGAAAGTCCCAGCCTTATTCAGCCCAGTTTTTATTTTCTCACACTTTTTTCATATGAAAAGGATGTATTCTTGTTGAAATGCCGTAATATCAACATGAAGACTTAACACTCAACAGGAAAGGAAAGATTTGTAAAAGAAATGATATATCTTAACAGAAAAATGCAAGTTTTGTAAATTTTATGATATATTTTTGAAATGAAAAGAAAATAGCTGGACTAGATGGTTGTTTTAGAAACAAAGTAACATATGTCTCCCCAGTAATATGGATACATGATGTTGTTCAAATATCTTCCAAAGCATATTCATAAAAAATGAGCCAATGCTGAAATTAAATCAGATCTTAATCCATTTAAGCTTCCTCATATGACTTTTTTTTTATAAATCAACTGCTTCAAAAATGAAGTTAGGATACAACATCAAATCTTTAGGAAACAAATCTTTAATATTCATAATATAAGCGTTACATTAATCCTTTCCAACATACAACACCTATGTAGCTGACTCCTTTGAAAGAATCAAGAGAAAAATATGGCAAATCTCTTAATATAAATGTTTAATTTTAGAATATAGTTGAAAACATTGTGGCAAAAGGAGAAATTGCTCATTATGAGCATTTTTTTTTTCGACAATGTTTTCAAATGTTGACTGCTGCAGAGGCCTGTAAAATTCTTAAAAAAGACATTAATCAAAGTAGCTCCAAATAAGCAATTTCCCCTTTTACTACAAGGTTTTAAAATATCATATGATGCAGATGCACACCTCTACTTTAGCAGACATATATGCTTGTCTGACCAAGGCGAGACATTCCACGCTTTTCTGTCACGGTAGTGGAACGCCGCACAGAGCCGTATAGTGCCTCCCTTGAAAGCGTCCTGTATGCATGGAGCATTCCGCGTGTCCGTCCGGCAAGACTGTCCGCGGAGAACTTTCAAGGGAATAGTTGATACTCAATTGCAAGCTCTGTCTGGGTATTGGCCCGTGGCAGGTAGTTCGCCCTATTGCTTATGCTGCGTTTACACTAGGCCACGATGCCTACGATCTCCACGATTTGAGAGAATCGTGATGAGCGTGGGGTCCGATCGTAGTGATCGTGAGGGAACGTGGTGGAATCGTAAGGATCGTGACAACATTTTTTCCCGATAGGCATACACGCTTTGACACGCTCGCGGTTCCCACGATGTGTTTCCACGCTCTGTAAGCTCCATTACGTTTGCAACACTGAACAAGGAAACATCTATTGTTTTTGGTAGATTAAAAATATGCCAGCCTTTTTATACCCAATCGTGCTGCAAGCGTGGAGATTTTGCTCAAATCGTGGCCATAAATCGCAGGAGATCTTAACATATCCTAACGGAACGTGACAGAACGTAATAGCATATCGTGACGATCGTAACAGAACTTGAGAGGACGTGATTAAAGTCGTGGCAGATCTTGACCAGAGTCGTGTTGGCTTCGTAACAAAACGTACTGAGACCGCAGGAAAGCGTAGCAAAACGTAGAAAAAGAAAAACTGATAAAATAAATCGTCGAGCTCGACGATTTTTTTGAATCGTGGACATCGTAGACATCGTGGCCTAGTGTAAACGTAGCATTTATGTTCAGCTGGCTGGCTGGATATTCGTATATAGCAGTAGATTTGCGCTTTGACTCTTTGTTGAATAATCAATTGCGAGCTGTGTGGGGTATTGCCCCGTGCCAGGTAGTTCGCTCTATTGCTTGATATTTAAATGTCCAACTAATAGCTGGTTGGATATACGTATATAGCAGTAGATTCGCGCCTTGCATTTTAATAATATAAACAATTACCAAGGACCTCAATTAATAGATGTGTGGGTATTCTCCGACGGCTATAGATTGGATCTATTGCTTTATGCTGAATACCCAATTACAGGCTGGATGGCCATTCACATGTGGCAGTATATTAAGCGTTGTAATTCTTTTTCGCGCTTTGACTCTTTGTCGAATAACTAATTGATAGCTGGTTGGGTATTCATGTATAGCAGTAGATTTGACTCTTTGTCGAATAACCAATTGATAGATTGTGGTTATTGGCCCGTGGCAGGCAGTTCGCCCTTTTGCTTTATATTCAGTCCAACTACTAGCTGGCTTGGTATTCGTATATAGCAATAGATTCGCACTTTCACTTTTCACAGATGTATTGTTTGGTCATCAGACATCAACCAGCCTTAACCCTTTAATTCCCTCATATAGACGCTTTCTGAAGCCTCTGCAGCAGACGGCTTTTTGAAAACATAGTGACAAAAGAATAAATTGCACAAAACGTGCAATTTCTCCTTTTGCCACAATGTTTTCCACTTATTTTCATAGGTCATCCATTCAATTATGGAGATTTTCTATGTTTTGACAAAATACGTTCAAAGTCGTCTGCTGCTTGGTTAACATTGTCCATATTTTTCATGAAAGTGTATATGATATATATATATTTGTATATGTCCATCAAATGTTAGAATAACAGTCCATTTTTAGCTTGTCTGTTTTTCAAAGAAAAAAGTCAGGCTATTGTCATACCCTTGGCGTTGTCTGCATCGTGGTCAGGTCACACAACTTTTAACCTTGCCTCATCACAGTTACAAGTTTTCAAATGAAACTTGGTTTATAAATTATGTTGCTAGAATCAATAGGCTTATAACTCTGGCCATAATAATTATTCAATCCCCTTTTTGGAAATTCATACAAAAAGTTTAATCTTGCCCATTGATTGTGAAGTGATGAAAACATTCAGTTGTGTCACGTAGTTTCCTGGGTAAGTTACCAGTACTACTGGCTGCTCCATTTATCCTGACACCAGCGGGTCAGTCGTAATACTAACCCTTGGCGCCAGGGAGGGCAGCCATTACTACCATTTTTAAAGGATTTGGTGTAAACCAGCAGGGTATCGAACCCGAGGCCGTTTTTAACCTTGCCTATAACTCAAAACTGTTCAACATTTTCAACAGGAATCCGCTGTGGTCGAGTGGTTAGCGTCGGGGATTTCGAAACCGGGTGTCCCGGGTTCGATCCCCAGTCGCGGCACGACGGTCATAGTGGAGTGCCCTTGGGCAAGGCACATTTCTAGCCTAGTACTGGTTTGTTTACCCAGAGATCATGAATAATTAAATTTATTTGCGCGCTAAATGACCTTAGCTGTCGATGCGCCATAAAACAATATACATTCATTCATTCATTTAACATTTTCAAATAAAACTTGGTACACAATTTCCTAGGAACAATATGCATGACTAAACCAAGTCACATAACTCTGGCTTCAAGGCACCGTTTTCATATAGGGTTCAACCTGTACGTACATCCCAATAATGTTATCTCTCGAGTGCCTATTTCTTAACCGATTGTTACGAATCTCAACACATAATTCTGTTTACCTACAGTGCCTCTTGTATGAGATCGCTTTTCACTAACCTATGTCATGGTGACTAGATGATAAGTAAACGACTTCATCGATCTAGCTACTTTGCTTATCAGATTGTTATACAATTTAACAACACTGCTTTTCAGCAATCTATGTCAAGGTCATAGTGACTATTATAATGCTATGAATCAACATCATCAATCTAGCAATTTTATTTCTTATCCGATTGTTATGAAACCTACATCTGTTCACTAGATTCGCCTCTTGTTGACTTCTTTCTTTCACCGACAAAAGTCCAGGTCAGTGACTATATTACAAGTGCTCGAAACGACGTCATTGTTTTAGCCATTTTATTTCTTCTTGTACAAGTTTGAGTTCCACAGACCAAGGTCACGGTCACAGTGACTAATAGGTTTGTACAAAATGACGTCATCGCTCTAGCACTTTCATTTGTGGATTGAATTCCTTCATATTCCATACATGGCTTCAGTGTCAAGAGAGCTTGGAGAGGTTCACCAGCTAGGTCAAGGTCACTTTGTCTGTATGAAGAGACTTCATCACTATTGCACTTTCATTCGGGGACAGAATTCCTCCATAGTACATACACTGGTTTATTGTCAAGTGAGCTTGGTGGGTTCCCATTTCAGGTCAGGAAATGACAATGTAATTTGTTTTGTCGAGGATGCACTTGTTTATTCAAGAGTGATGAAACTTTGAACGAACATTTCGCTTTATATTTAGCTCCGACGTTTCCAATGAGTGAGCTTGATAACATATTTGTGTGACAGTTCTTGTGGATACACAGTCTGGAGTTACCTTTCCATTACATTCTTCGATCAAGCATACACTTATACTGGTGGCGCATTTTGGACATTTTGGACATTGTGTAGCAAGCAAAAGCCTATAGAGATAACCTTTTTCGGACCAAACCAGTTAACCATTTTAAACTCTAAATATTTTTTACTTCATTATCTCCATGTAATGATTCTATTCTGCTGTATAGTTTACTTAAGTCAATTGTATATTTACTGTATAAAGCAATACCAGAATGAGGTGAGGTGACTAATCTAGTATCCATTGTTGGTTCATGCCAGACATGAAGATAGTTACCATAGTTTATAAGAAAACTTTTTTCTGATCATCTGTTAACCTGGCTTCGGTGATTTCTTGCTTTCTGGAAAGCTTTATTATTTAAAGAACAAGGAGGAATATATTATTGATGTTCTTGGATAAATTATGTAAAAACGAATTATGGAAAATTCAGTTTCCGTCTTTTATCTTGGCAACTTCAGCATTTGGCATTCCATCATTTTTTTAAATTAAAGGCGTATGCTACAGTTTTTTCACAAACAATTTCTTTATTCTTTGTGTTTTATTAGTACATACAATAACTGGTTGAAATAAGAAAAAAAATATATTAATAATCGATCTAAAAAAAAAATATTAGCCTTTCAAGGACATGACCAATTTCATCAAAGACACACACATATAGGCATTTTGGCCGAAAACCTAAAACACACAAAAACATTAAAATGAAAACTACAAATCATATTAAAGTTCAAAAATAACTTAATATATAGAATGTTAATCAATATGAAAAAGGAATTTTAGAGAAAAAAAGGAAAAAGAATATATTAAGCTGTTTTTCAAGGTCGAAATGGTGTCACAATTTACCCCGGAAAAGTTAAAATCATAGAAATTTTCTATTCTACATAATAGAATTTTTTGTAATTATACATTAACACTAAACATCGTTCTAAATGCAAAAAAAAATATATGTCACCGAACTCCTTTTAGAGTAAAGGGACTTTTTCCTTGCATTTTCTTGCGTTTTCTTAGAAATACAGCAGTTTTGCTTTAAAAAAATGCCGTGCTTCAAGGAAAAAGTCGATTTACCAGAAAAGGAGTACGGTGACCTATTTTTTTTTTTGCATTTTTTATTGTGAACCATGTGCAGTGTTTATGGATAATTACAGAAAATTATATTATGTAGAATGGAACATTTCTTGAAAAGTTGTATGATTTTAGCTTTTTTAGGGGTAAAATATGACACCATTTCGACCTTGAAAAACAGCTTAATATATATTTTTTCATATTTTTTTCACAAATTCTCTTTTCATATCGATTTAAATTCTATATATAAAGTTATATATGAACTTAAATATGATTTGTACTTTTCATTTTTTTTTTTTGTATGTTTTAGGTTTTCGGCCAAAATGCCTGTATTTGTGCCTTTGATGGAAATTGGTCATGTCATTGACAAACGAATATTTTTTTAAATCGATAACATTTTTTTTTTTTTTTATTTCAACTACTTATTGTATGTACGTACTAACAAAATACAAAGAAAAAAGAAATTCTATGATTGGAATTTGTTTTGATAAATAACTAGCATACGCCTTTAAACTCAAAATAATTTCACAGGGATATTCCTTCAGGGTTTTTTACCAAACAATTTCACCTTGCTTCATAAGATGGGTTCCAGAGCTAAATATAGAAAAATATTTTAAATGACATCTCTAGCCATTTACTCAAATACAACAAAAAATCTTGGGTGAAGGATACAAGACCACACAGCCACATGTAATAGTCATCTTGTCCTTTTATGATTTGCATATACCAGGTAAATGATTTGCATCATTGGAAAATAAGCCTTATTCACCATTATTTCAGTTATATCACGGTGACAGGTCACTTATTCATGATCCCTGGGTAAACAAACCAGTACTAGGCTAGAAAATCTGCCTTGCCTTAGGGCACTCCACCATGACTGTCGTGCATCGGAGGGGGATCGAACCCGAGATACCCGGTTTCAAATCCCCGCTTGAGGATTAAAACAATTGGTAAAATGTTCACAAGACAAACAAAAAAGAACTGCCTGTTTCTATAACTTTAATTCATTTAAATATTGTGTATTTCACAATACTTAATGGTAACAATACATAAACTGGAGACAAAGGAGAATGGGACTTTACGTCAAGATTGTTCGTAGCACACATGTCATGTCAAACCGGTTTCCCTTTCCTGGATGCAGACAACATACCAACACTTTGCAGAAGATTATTTGAAAAAAGAAAAACGGCTTTAAACAAGCAATTTCTCCCAATCAATGTTTTTAACACTTAACAAAAAATATTTTTGAATTTCTAAATGTTACACATTTTGCATTAGATGTTTTCAAAACAGACAACTAAAAAAAAATCAAATTGCGTAATGGTTAAGTGAAAGTGATTTCAAAATCCCAAAACTTGCATTCTCATCAAAGCAATGGAGTGAAAACTGACTCTTCAAGACATTACTATGAGTAACCATGACATGTCCAGTTAACTCTTTCCCTCATATAGACGCTTTCTGACGCCTCTGCAGACAGTTTTTTGAAAACATAGTGACAAAAGAAGAAATTGCTCAAAAAGAGCAATTTCTCCTTTTGACATGTTTTCCACTTTTAGTCATAGGTTATCCATTCAATTTAAGAGATTTTCTATATTTTGATAAAATATGTTCAAAGTCGTTTGCTGCAGAATTGTCGTATGTGGGAAAGGGATAACTCTTTCACTAATTCAACAAATCTGCTGCTGACGACTTAAAAAACATCCAGGCAAATTTATCTTTAAGTGAAAGTTTAATTATTGAAAACATTGTGGCAAAAGGAAAAATTGCTCACTATAAAAAAAAAATTGTTAGGAAATTGGTCAGATATATTCTTTGAACCCTTTCCCATGTGCAGTTGCTGTTGACACCTGTGAAGCCGAAATCATGCATCTAGTCATTTGCTGCAAACATATTTAACCCTTACCCACTCACAACAAATCTGCAGCAAACAACTTCAAAAGTATGTAAAATCTCTGTATATGAAAGTATAAGAATTGAATAGAGCTGAAAACATTGTGGCAAAGGGAAAATATGCTCATCATGAGCAATTTCTCCTTTTGTGATACCTGTTTTCAAAAGTCGTCTGCTACAAAGATGGAAACAGCGAAATTTATTGCAAGTTTTTATAACGCTACAAATTTGACCTGATTCTGAATTTATATCATAATTATGATACACAGGAATTTCACCAAATTTAACCCTTTTACAACATATCACAAATTTGCAGCAGATTACTGAAAATACTTAGGCAAAAACTACTACAAAGCGTAACTGGTTTGTTCCGCTTGCGTTGGAATACAGTCTACCCGTTACAATTCAGTTAAAACCGTTAATGTATAATAATAGACCTAACATACTTTTAATCATCAAACAAGCATATTTACCGATGTCTCAAAACTCTTGACATATTTCTCAATAATTAAATATTGGCAAATAAAATCTATTTTACAGTATTCTTATTAATATCTTTGCAAAAAGATCAGGATCAGGATCAAGTCATTTATTGTTGAATAAAAACACTTTGTTTCGCCATTTTATTATTTCACTCTTTCCCACGTGCAGACAACTGTGACAAAAAAAAGAAAACAATGTCCATCAGTCAGACTTCAGATTCCTTACAATAACAGGATTTCCATAGAACCCAGTCTTCAAACTTCATAGGATAATTTGAGAAGATGATTCCTGCTGTTTTTGCGGTCAAGGTCACAGGGGCTTTACGGGTCAAATCTGTATCTCTTCAAGCAACCTTTGCCCCCCAAAGTCTTCAAACTCCAGACGATAATTTGAGTCCTTAAGTGGATGACAGATTTTGAGGGGTCACAAAGAAAGGGGCCTTTATGGTCAAATTTGTTGACATTCAAGAACCCTTAGTCACAGTCGTCAATCTTCTGATGATGAGTTTACTTCTTGAGTTGGTGAACCCTATATATATTTTTTAGGTTAGTGGGTCTAGGTCACAGCGAGTTGTAAATGTTAAACTGGTTTTTACTCAATATTAAGAGCACCCTCTGACCCAGTCTTCAATCTTACTTCATATGATGAGTAGAAAACAACTACTGTTATTTTAGTCACAGTAACAGTGGCTGTAAATGTCGGTCTCTGCTCATGAACTCTGACCCCTATCCTAAAACTTTACAAGATGATTTGAGTCAAGGTCGCATGGCGTTCAGTCACGTCAACTCATGTCCAAGTTTTTCATTAATGATTTCTCTCCTATGACTACTTCTGAAAAGTCTAATCAAACTTTCTGAGATTTTTGTTGTTGTTGTTTTGTCTATTGCAGAATTGGTGTAAGTTAGAAAGGGTTAAAGAAACAGACTGCCAAAAAGATGTAGGATGCATGCTAATCTCAGTTGGCATCATTTTGAAATGGACATGTTTCATTTCAGGGCTCAAGAGGGTTTTCTACGTTATATTAATTAAATGTGATTGTGTCTACGATATATCTTGAGTTTCTATGGTTACATGACAATACAGATAACAAAATGAACACAACAGCACAGTATCTCATAAATATTCATAAATTGTATAAATAACTGAACTACTATATATATAAGTTACATTTACATGATGTTCAGAAAACATTTTATACATAAACTTAGTTATTCTAGAAGATCTAGAATAAGATTGTTTTAAACAACAATATATAATTAACATTTACAAAAACCTGTACATTTGTTTAAATAACCCTTTCCCACATACAACAAATCTGCAGCGGACGACTTGAAATATATAGGCAAAATTATGAAATATTCATAAATGACAAAATGATTATTAGATACAGTTAAAAGCATTGTGGTGACTGGAGAAATTGCTCCTTTTACGAAATATTAACACATATTTCAAAATATGTTGGCTGCGGATGCATCAAAATATTTGTGAATGAGGGAAAAGGTACAATTCAGATCTACATGTATAACTATTGCTCCAACCTATTTTTACATTCAGATACCTTGTTCATGTCGGCAGCATTTCACTTCTCCCAATACGTCACTTTGAAACAAACAATGATAATAGCAATTGTAATATTATAGGGAAGACACCTTTGATATGTTTTCAACTGTGTATTGAAAGAATACTTCAAATGATCAACATTTTTCAAGGCCTTGTAAATGAGAATGCTTGCCAGTCATCATTACTCCCTGATGTTATATTGTTCAAGACTGACATTCTTGTCAAAGGCTATCTTGTAGCTCTACTGCTTATATGCTCAACTCCCCTAATAAGATAAAAAAACAAAAACATTTTATACCCCTGCAGCAGGTGACATTGCTACCTTGGATCTTTTCAAAATGATCGACACTCTAGGATTTCCAAACTTACGGCATTGTGACCAGTGTATAGATCCAGATCAGAATCTTCACTGTTTATTTATAATTCAAAGAAGCTTCTGGCATACTGTGTTTATTTAAGGCATATAGTGGGGATGTGAAAATTGAATATTTTCTACACTTGTCAAAACATTTTTTTTGGCAATTTGACACTGAAAATAGCACTTCAGGTATTAGCTTTCAGACATTTTAATCAAGGTAGTTGAACTATCAATTGTTTCTTATACTGGTAGTTACATGGAGGTGTGTTCATAAGAACAGAAAAATAATACAATGACAAGACTTAGTCAAGCCCTTTTTGCTTGTCACACATTCCTTGTCATAAATAACCCTTTCCCACATACAGCAAAACTGCAGCAGACTACTTTGAACATATTTTGTCAAAAATTGGAATATCTCTTTAATTGAATGGATAACCAATGCCTATAAGTGGAAAACATCATGGCAAAAGAAGATATTGCTCATTATGAGCAATTTCTCCTTTTGTCACTATGTTTTCAAAAATCGTCTGCTGCAGAGGCGTCAAAAATGCATGCCTGACACTCAAAAGGTATCCATTAGACGTAGAAGGCTTACACAAATTCAACTGACATGTCAAATGCATACAATGTATAAATATCACCATACATAAACCTTATACTTCAACTTTCATCTGCAAAGTCTGCGCCATCCGTAATTTGTTTATTCTATAATAACGATTGATCAATTATTGTAAGATGAATAGCAATAAAATTATATTAAACTGAAAACCAAATAATAGTCAGCAGATCTTAAAAGGAAAAAAAAAAAAAAAAAAGGCCCATACAAAAGATGGACTTACTTCTTTATGCAATAAGTTTAGGCTAAGATAAGTCTGTGAATACACACAGGATCACCAGAGTCTTCACTGTGTCAATGTAAAATACAATATGTATGTCTAATAACTTTCTCAAAACAAGGGGGATACTGGCCATATATGACTCACTTGATCCAGGGTGGTATTTGGTTATGATGGAAACTAACTCAACCTCGGGAAGTCGGACAAAGCTTCCCAGGAAATTATTTTGCCAACAGAAAATTAGATTCAGTATAACATTGATTTATAACATTGGTAGTATAGCAGATAGGATTAACGACATGGAGCTGCTTTAAAAATGCTAATACTTGACTATGAAAGATAATACTAAATTATAAAATATCACTATGTATAAAAGAAGCAAGATGTAAACTACTGTAAAATGCCAACTAAAATTTATAATCAACGCCTGTGACAATATTCTAAACCTTTCCCGCTTATGACAAATCTGCAGCAGGCAACTTTGGCAACATCAGTCGAGGGCTTGGCGTGAAACAGTTGTATCTAAAATTGGTATTTTTTTACCAAGGTTAATCACCTCGCCATAAAGTCTTTATAAGCGTTAAATCACTTTTCTTGGTAAACAATGTAAATTTAGGTGCCATTGCTCGTTCTGAGCAATGGCACCTAAATTTGCATTGTTTACAAAAGGGTCAAAATTGCCCCTAAACCATGGTTTTCAAAATAGGTTTTAAGTTACAACCGTTTCACGCCAAGCCCTCGAGATTCTATTCAAAAATAAGGAAAATCTTCATCGATGATTGAGTTGAAAAGATTGTGACAAAAAGAGAAACTGTCCACAGAGTCTGTACGTAGGAAAGGGTTAAAATGTCACATAACTGAGATCCTTAATTAACAGGGAAACAATATAGAACAAAATATAATGAACAGAAATAACAATTAAGGCTTCAGGAAAAACAGTCCTTACAAGCTTTACTTACAAGAAATTAGTAACAATTGCTTTGCATTTAATTCAAGCCCTTTAACCCTTTTCCGCATATGTACGTTTTCTGATGACCATGCAGCAGATGTCTTTTGAAAACATTGTGACAAAAGGAGAAATTGCTCATCATGAGCAATTTCACCTTATTGCCACAACGTTTTTATTTCAATCCAATGATACAATTGTCATTTATTGAGATTTTTTTCACATGTTAGCACAGATGTTTCTAAAGAAGTCTGCTACAGATTTGATGTATGTGGGAAAGAGTTAAATGCTATCTGGGACTACTTGTTCACTTACCCGTTCTGAGCTCTAGATAAGGGACATATTTCAAGTTCATAAACTAGTTATTGCTCTCCAAACCCTAAGTTGAAGGCATTCAAATAGAATTGTCTCACTGGGACGTAGTCTGATACCCGGCTTTCTATAGTAAATAAGTAGGTTTGGAAAGAACCAAATAAGGCAATTTTTTAGTGTAGTCTTGTACCTGGCATACTATCCTAAAATAGTATGCCTGACATCAGTTTGCTTGGGAAGATTGTTGTGTGGAGGAGTACTGGTGTGAGAAAACCAGGAAATGCATGAGTAGGTGAACTGGAGAACTGAGAAATTATTAAAAACGGCGTTAAACCCCAATCAATCAATCAATCTGACATCAGTCTGGTACCTGGCGTACTTCAGTAACCTAACAATTGATTTTTCGTTAACTCTACAGTGAACCATATCATATCAATATTAAGAATCAGTATAATGAAGCAAACTATTTACCCTTTCCCTCATATGACAATTCTGCAGCAGACAACTTTGAACATATTTTGTCAAGAAATAGAAAATCTCTATAATTGAAAGTATAACCTATGGCTAAAAGTGGAAAACACTGTGGCAAAAGGAGAAATTGCTTGTTTTGTCTGCTACAGGTGTCAGAAAGCGTCTATATGAGGGAAAGGGTTGAGTTTGGTCTACAAAAAGTGCTTAGTTTGCTTCACCAAGCTGCCATTATTAGTGTATGCCGGACCCAATAATGTTATCGTAGGGGTATGTCACTCCAGGCTAACTTGGACTAATTTTTTGAACACCTTCATCATAGGGGTACAAGCTTACTCCACTTTTCCTTATCTAGGCATCAGTTGATCACTTTCAAAATGTCTATAAATAAATCTAACAAGAGGGCCGTGATGGCCCCTGGATCGCTGACCTGATTTTTTTTTTTTCACTTTAGCCATATAAACCCTGGCCCCTGGCGGCCATAGTTTTTGCCCAATGAACATGGCTTGAAGGAATCTGATAGAGGGTCACCCTAGGAATATTTCTACAAAATTATTTGAAAATCGGTCAAACACTTTCGGAGAAGAAGATTTTTTAAGTTTACACTAAAGCCATATAAAGCAAAATAGCCTGGCCCTGTGGCGTCCATGTTTTTAGACCAATCAAAATGGCTTGAAGGAATCTGATAGTGGGTCATCTTAGGAACATTTCTACAAAATTATTTGAAAATCGGTCTGAGAAGATTTTTTAAGTTTTCACTATAGCCATATAAGGCAAAATAGCCCTGCCCCCTGGTGGCCATGTTTTTCGACCAATCAACATGGCTTGAAGGAATCTGATAGAGGGTCACCCAAGGAACATTTCTACAAAATTATTTGAAAATCGGTCTGACACTTTCGGAGGAGAAGATTTTTTAAGTTTTCACTATAGCCATATAAGGCAAAATAGCCCCACCCCCTGGCGGCCATGTTTTTCGACCAATCAAAATGGCTTGAAGGAATCTGATAGTGGGTCATCTTAGGAACATTTCTACAAAATTATTTGAAAATCGGTCTGAGAAGATTTTTTAAGTTTTCACTATAGCCATATAAGGCAAAATAGCCCTGCCCCCTGGTGGCCATGTTTTTCGACCAATCAACATGGCTTGAAGGAATCTGATAGAGGGTCACCCAAGGAACATTTCTACAAAATTATCTGAAAATCGGTCTGACACTTTCGGAGGAGAAGATTTTTTAAGTTTTCACTATACAAATGTAGCCATATAAGGCAAAATAGCCCCTACCCCTGGCGGCCATGTTTTTCGACCAATCAACATGGCTTACAGAAATCTGATAGAGGGTCATCCAAGAAACATTTCTACAAAAAAAAATGAAAATCTGCCAACCAGTTTGGGAGAAGAAGAATTTTAAAGGTTTTTTTGAGAGGATGCTTTCTTTAAAGTTTCATCCCAATGAACCCACTGGTTACTGAGGAGAAGAAGTTGACGGACGCCGGACAAGAGGCGATCACAATAACTCACCTTCAGGTGGGCTTAAAATAACTATAATAGATCCAAAAATGTCTATAAATAGATATACAGTATACATGTATATGAATAGTTTCATCAATTGATTTACAAGTATATAAATAATTACCCTTGAACACATGAGATAATTCAAGTTCTTTGGTATTTTAATATAAGGCAGCCAGATCTAATTGAGTGAAAAAATATTGAACTATATTTAAACATTTTGAAAACAAGATGCTAACACACTAACTCTTTCCCAAATACAACAAATCTGCAGCAGATGACTTTGAAATCATGTAGGCAAAGTATGGATAATCTATATGAATAAAAGTTTACTGTTATTGACTAGAGTTGAAAACAGTGTGGCAAAAAGGATAAATTGCTCATAATGAGCAGTTTTGCCTTTTGCCACACTGTTTTCAATTGTTGTCTGCTTCAGACTCGCTAAAATGAGACTATATGTGGGAAAGGGTTAAAAGATTTGTGATTACTTTTTGTCATTAAGATCAAACTAAAAATATCAAATGATGACTTCAATCTAGATAATTTTTTCTTTCAATGTAAACATGTTAATCAATTTCTGGTTGAAATTAAATGGATATGCATGATATGGCCACAAAGAAAAGAGGATTGCACATATTCTAAAATATTCTAAAGTATATTTGGACAGTGCTACACGAAAACCAACCAAATAGCATTTCACCCTGTACATCATGCTGCCCAATCTGATCCACTTCTGTACTGTTAGCTATTTGAGTAAACGAAGTATTCAAGATGCATTTGGAATACAGTATACATTTGAATCATTAGTCGCCGGTCAGAAGCCCGCGACTTATATTTTTAATATTTTTTTGGAAATGACATGGGAGGAGAGTTATTATTAGGAAAAACAAATTTAAATGTCTTGAACATATTACAAGTTTAAAAACACTAAGTGATGACACATCTAAAATGAAATAAATAATTTGAGGTTTTAAGTATTTGCAGTTTCTTTATTTTGACTCGCATTTATGTTTTTTTGTCTTATTTACGAAGACAAATGAGTCCCTGCTAGACTTGCTGCAGACTATTATGTGTAAATATTCAGATAAAAATCACGTTGATTTCTCCTTTTAATAGCAATTTTAACTTACTGAATGTTATTTTCATGTTCAAAGAGATGTCTTGATTTGTGTAGAATTCATTTAATAATGTTAATCCATGTATATCTAAAATAGGTACTGTTTTTAAGCTAAATATAGTGACCTTTAACATCGATTTTCGCGCATGCGCATTTCGATATGAAGAAGCGAGTGGTTAAAATATTATTTTATATTAGATAAGTATCAACATAAACAAAAATAAGAAATATTTCGTGAAAATATGTCTCAAATATATGCCTGTTTATCGGTTGTGAACACCAAAACGCTTTTTCCTCAGTTTGTGACCTACTTTCATATTGCCAAAATATCAAGGGAAGTAACCAGAAGTAAAATGTAAACTTAGAAAAGTGACTTGTTATGCATACAAAAAAATGTCACACGAAAAATTTATTTCTTAAACGTCACGAAACGAGTGCATGGGCCGAATGTAAGAGAAAGAAAGATAATTTAGAAATGCTTTTTTTTTCTGAAATGCAGTGGAATAAAACATGCACTAAAGCTTTGCCTGATTTTTTATTCACTTTCTTCGATGTCACAACGACTCGATCTTGACACAAGGTCAACATTTCGAAAGAATGCTCAAACGCCTAATATTACAGATAAATAGCTAATATTACACACTTAAATGATTAAGTATATGTGATATTAAATGTTTATTTGGCTTGAAACAAATAAAGAAAAGAACAAACTCTGATAAACAATAATTCTAGAAATAAAGAAAATCTGGTCTTTCGCACCCAATAAATTTCATACTTGCCACCTTTTAAATAGTAATGGGACTCGCAACTGGCATTTCTCTTGCGCCATACATATATTGTATCCATCAATAATTTAAATAAACAATTTAGCTGATATGTTGTTTCAAGTGTTGTCTACTTTTTAAACATATGAGGATAAATTTAAACATCTGTGAAATACTTATTATAATTATTATTAACAAGAGTTGTCGGAGGAAGTTCATGTCTTCAGCAATTTAACCTTTTTTTCAATGTTTAAAACGTTAAAAGATTTTCATTGTTGCTTCATACATGGAAAGGGTTAAATAGCTTTTTATTGCATGTAGATTTAAATCCCAAACTGTATTTGTTGTGGTTTTATTGACAAATCCAAAAAATCCAAAATCCTGACCAAAAGAAATCCTGAAATTTGTATGAGAAATTTCAAAAATCCTGGAATTAGTCCTTAATGAAAACATTATGTGTATGTTTAGACTAATGAAAGTCAAGAATACATGTGTGTTGAAAAATAAATCAATGCAGTCTTTTCCGGCTACATTGATGCCTTGCATCAACTTTCTCTTGTATACAATACATGTAAAAATTGATAGTTTTCCACACTTGCCATTAAAGCTCACTAAGGTTGATTTGTAGAGCAAAGCTTGTTTATTAACCCTTTCCCACATACAGCAAATCTGCAGCAGACGACTTTGAAAAACAGTCATGCTAAAATGTGGAAAATCTCTATAAATGAAAGTATAAGTACTGAAAAAAGTTGATAACATAGTGGCAAAAGGAGAAATTGCTCGTTTTGAGCAATTTCTTCTTTTGTCGCCATGTTTTCAAAAACCTGTCTGCTGCAGAGGCCGCAGAAAGCATCTATATGAGGGAAAGCATTTTCTGACCGGACAACTTGGTGCAGCTGTAAAAAATGCCTTTGAAAAACATTTAAGGTGCTGATTATAGAAAGAATAGTCAAAGTTTTAAAAACTGTTCAAAAGTCTTGAAATATTAGAATCATAATTCACTTTTCAGTATAGTAAATATCTAACTATTGATCGTTTATGCTTCATTCGTATTCATATTCGAGTAGACATACCCAGTAAGCCAAATTGTGTACATTTTCATTGACTTTCAATTGACTGTTTTTCAAGATTTACTGCCAATACAGTTTTGAATAATTGGTAACTTTTCTTTTTGTCACTAATATCAATATTTGCAGAAGTTTTAACATTTCAAAATTTTGATCTCCATCTGGGGTTTAAAAGGAAAATCTTTGGATTTTGTCAAAAAGTTACAATATTCATAACTCAATCATTTCATTTATACACATAAACAACTAATATCACCGAATCAACAACAACAAATCACCTTGTAAACAAACTATATTGTCAGATGCCAAGATTATTCTTTTCTTGAAAGGTCACTGATTTAACCCTTTCCTTCATGCAGAATAATGCATCTGCAGTTTTTGAAAACACTGTGACAATGGTAGAAATTGCTCATAATAAGCCTGCAGCATCAGTTTTTAAACCTCCGAAAGTTTGTTTTCATGTAAGGCGGCTCATTTGCTTTTCACAGTGTATGAATCCAACAATACAGCTGACCACAATTATACAGCTGACCACAACAATACAGCTGACCACAATTACACCCACTCAACATCCAATCATCATCAAACTTGCCATAACAACAAATGGTTGGTGCTGTCATCTTTTCCTGCTGATTCATTCGCCACATTGTTCCTAAAATCTTCATACCCATCCCCACCACTTATAACTAACATTCGTGTTGCTAATGTTTGAGTCATGGTTGCTACGGATGACCGTCGAGTATGAAGTTCATGAGGCGGCGGTTGATCCATATTGTCCTTATTATTGTTTGTGTTATTGTTAGCAGTGTCTGATCCGTGAGATGCCATTCCTTGTAATAAAGGAGGCACGTTGGTGTTTGAGAGTTCAACACAAGTTAAAAATCGAACATGACCTGTGTGTCCAAACACCAGACCTGCAAAACATGAACAAAACACATCTTTTACTCTCTACCAATAAAGAAGACCTTTCCCTCATAGGACAATTCTGCAGACGACTTTGAACATTTTTTGTCAATAGAAATAGAAAATCTCTATAATTTAATGAATAACTTATGACTAAAAGTGGAAAACATTGTGGCAAAAGGAGAAATTGCTCATTTTGAGCAATTCCTTCTTTTGTCACTATGTTTTCAAAAAGCCGTCTGCTGAAGAGGCGTCCGAAACCATTTATATGAGGGAAAGGGTCGACAAGGTGTGGAATCATTGTTAGAAAAGAAGATCTCTTATTAACCCTTTCCCTCATATAGACGCTTTCTGATGCCTCTGCAGCAGACAGCTTTTTGAAAACATAGTGACAAAAGAAGAAATTGCTCAAAACAAGCAATTTCTCCTTTTACCACAATGTTTTCCACCTTTTAGTCATCCATTCAATTAAAGAGATTTTCTATTTTTTGACAAAAATATGTTCAAAATCGTCTGCTGCAGACTCGTCTTATGAGGGAAAGGGTTAAAGGTTTACTTTTTCAATTGATCTCATATTTTGGAGACAATAAATCTACTAAAAATATCATATCACGTATATGGCTGCCCTCCTTGGTGCTCCGTGCTGCGGGTTACCATAACAACTGACTAGCTTGTGTCAGGGAAAATGGACCAATAGTACTGATAACCTACCAAGGAAACGCCGTGATATAACAAAAAGATTACTGAAAGCGAAGTAAAATACCAAACAATCAAACTCTTTCCACAAGGAATTATGATAAACAAATAGATCACCCATAATGATAAATAGCATACCTGTAACATTTGGCACTGTGAGAGAACCTCGAGTGGTGGTAGAGGTTATTTTTGGCATAGGTATGGTGAGTATGACCCCCGCACTTGTCCCCACCCAGAGGAGGTCCTTACACACGAGTAATGAGGTGATTCTTAAACAAGCTGCCTTATGTTGTCGAATAATATCATCCGCAGCTGGAATAGCAATCACAATAAAATTTACAAAATTTAGTAATCAAGCCATTTATTTCCTTTGATGCCTCAGATGTAAATTGCTTTTGAACAAATAATGCCCATAATGAGGGTAACCCTTTCCCTCATATAGACGCTTTCTGACGCCTCTGCAGCATACAGCTTTTTGAAAACATAGTGACAAAAGAAGAAATTGCACAAAATGTGCAATTTCTCCTTTTGCCACAATCTTTTCCACTTTTAGTCATAGGTTATCCATTCAATTATAGAGATTTTACATTTTTTGACAAAATATGTTCAAAGTCGTCTGCTGCAGTATTGTCGTATGAGGGAAAGGGTTAAGGGATAAAATTGTTCAGCTGTGCAAATTGATCAAAGATCCCATGAGAACTGACAGTAGGCTCTATCATGTTCACATGCAATTTAAACAAGAGCGCCACGGAGCGAACGCTAATGCTTGTCTGCTTTTTTCTTAGTCGAAAAAGGGTTATGACACTATTGATGTCATAAAACATGCTATCCTACAAGTTCTTCTCTTCTGGCCTTCAGTCATTTGAGCTAATTATTATATTAAAACAACTTACATTGTAATTTTTGATTGACTGCCTGTGCAATGCCAACTTCCATGAGGAATTCGAAGGTTGTAGCATGATAAAGCACCACTTTATACGTCTGCTGGGAAGCTATCCACACGCCCTGACCAGCACTGACGATACATTGAACACATCGGTTACTGTCTGTGTGTACAGGAAAAGTTGTCTGAAAGAAATACAGTACAACTTTCACATTCAACACAAACTTAACTTTCCCAAATACAAAAAGTCTGAAGCAGAAAAGAGGAGAAAAGACAAAAGTACGGAAAATCTCTAAAAACTGAAGTATGTTACTAAATAGAGTTGAAAACATTGTGACAAAAGGAGAATGTTTTATTCCTAACTATTTTTCCATTTGTCACAACGTTTTCAAAAGTCATCTGCTGCAGATGATTCAAATGTGTCTGCAGGTGGGATAGAAATAATCATGCATCATTTAAAAGTTTTTTAAATTCCTCATCGTTGCCATGACAACCAGAGTTCTGCACAGAATTAATTTCTTTGAAAGACAATCACCCAAAGATCATTCCTTGCAAGAGTGGTTTAGGAGGAGATGTCATTTAAAGAAATTGTTGACAATGACAATAGCTCACCATGAGCATGAAAGGAGAAAATGCTCATCATTGGCAATTTATCCTTTTGCTACAATGTAATAAAAAGAAAGGCTTCCAGGATGCCTTTATGACTAGACAGCAAACAATGAAGATCCAGATCAAACATTGCATGCTAACCACATGGTCACTGTGGACCCTTTCAGTGGGTAAAAAAAAGTTCTTACCTCAATATTAAGAGTGAGAGGGTTGATTACACAAATGAAGTTCTGTCGACCGCACCACAGTTTGCCTGCCACAGGAAGCATTTTAATAATTGGGGCAGTGACACTGCCTATTGCACGAGTGTAGGGATTCTCAGTGTCCCATATACCACCTGTAATAAATAAGGTTTATATGTGTGCCGCCTCTGGTAAGCTGGGGTCTTATT
This sequence comes from Serripes groenlandicus, assembly GCA_031761405.1. Lineage (NCBI taxonomy): Eukaryota > Metazoa > Mollusca > Bivalvia > Cardiida > Cardiidae > Serripes > Serripes groenlandicus. Next base: position 73,116,367 of record JASEVX010000006.1, read on the forward strand.
CACTCTTCATAATGGGATCATATAAAAGTAAAATGGCAAAACATTAATTAACCCTTTGTCACATATAGCCGCTTTCTGACGCCTCTAGAGCAGACGTCTTTTTAAAACCTTGTGACAAAAGTAGAACATAATGAGCAATTTCAACTTTTTTCAGTAATTACCTTCATTTATAGAGGTTTTTGCCGAGATGTTTATAAAGTCGTCTGCTGCAGATTTGCTGTATGTGGGAAAGGGTTGATTATCCATATCTCACAAGATGGGGTCTTAAGCTTAACCCTTTCCCAAATACAGAAGCTTTCTGACGCCTCTGCAGCAGAAAACGTTTGAAAAAAAAAAGAGAGCAATATCTCCATTTGCCACAATGTTTTCAACTTTTTTCAGTAGATTTTACCTTCAATTAAAGAGATTTGCCGGGGTTTTGCCAACAGGCTTCTAAAGTCGTCTGCTGCAGGTTTGTTTTATATGGGAAAGGGTTAACATACAGTCATATATGAGTTGAACCAGAAGGGTACAATTCTAGCTCACTGATGCAACAAGACTTGTTATTGCCCGACGTGACTCAACAATTCATTAACCCATTACAATACATGATATGTAAGTTAACCCTTTCCCACATACAGACGCCTCTGCAGCAGATGACTGCTGAAAACAATGTGACAAAAGGAGACATTTTTCAAAACGAGTGACTCCTCCTTTTGTTGAAACAATTTCAACTCTATTCAATAATAATACATTGTACTTTCATTTATCAGGATTTTCAATGTCTCAGTATGGTGAACATTAAAGTTTGTGGTGAGTTATTTGAAAATCCTAAAAGCGGTTCAAAAGGTATGGAATCTCATGTTTATAATAACTAAATCAAGGTTCCTACCTGAATCCCTTCTATACACCAAGAGATCACCATTGGATAAGGAAACAAAAACTTTGTTGTCAAGGTAACTGAAATTTAAATAAAACATATTTGTTCAAAACAATGTGGGAATAGGATTGATTTATTGATTGGACATTAATAATGTTTTCAACCCTATTTCAGTTATATCACAGCAGGCAATTGATGATTGTGTTTCCTGACTTTCTCACAACAGTATTCCACACAGTAATCTTCCCAGAAAATTGACTTCCTTCCATAGACTTTATAGCCCATTGGTGTAAGACAAATGACGCTAGTCAATCATTGGAAAGAACTAATGGCCGAGCCACCAAATTCACGACAACACCATTTATAGCCCTTGTCATTACCGACTGAGCTATCTCGATATGACTAGAAAACTAGCAATATCTCCTATTCTGTTCTTTTTTTATTAAAAACCATAATGTCAGTTTTTTCAGATAATACGCCACATTTTTTAAGGTGTTTTCAAAGCAAACAACACAAAATTATCACAAGCATGAGCAAACATATAGAAAATCTCTATAAATTAATATTGAATAATTGATTACAAGTGGAAACATCGTGGCAAAAAGAGAAATTCCTGCCACAATCTTTTCATAAATCATCTACAGCCGATGTGTCAACATGCATCTTCAAAGGGAAAGGGGTAATTGGTCATAGCGCCCTTTCACAATAATTCAATATTGGCTTGAAAATCACAGGTTCATTTGTTTATATATGTAGAACTCTTTATGCGGTCGAGTCACTAACAATGCGGTCCTGTCCCACAATGCGGTCTTATCCCAGACAAGAAAGCAGAAGAAAAACAAACAACATGGAATCGGAGTTTCTGTATGTCAACAAACTACTCTGGACAGTCCTGAAATGGCTCATATATTGAATTCAATGGTTACCGTTATAACAAACTAGAATGGAGTGTTCCCCGGAGCACGTGTGTCACCTGCTGGGCCTTGTCTGAAAATTTTAATTTTTGACAGAAAAGGGGCAATAACTCTGATATAAAAATATTTGGATTATGCCCCTTTTGTGAACCAATCCCACACATTGATATAAACATTTGTCAGAAGTTTCAATGTAATCCTTTGAGTAGAAAAAAAGTTATTTGAAAACGTGACGAAAGTGTGACGGACAGACAGACAGACGCCAGACAAAAAAAAAAGTAATCCCTAAGTGCCTACCATGCTACGCAGGTGACACAACAAAGGACATCATCTTACTTAATGTAGTCATTTTACTTTTCGTTACTGTCAAAACGGGACCTAGTTGTGATCTAGCAATTTCAGACCTTGATGTGGGAGTGTACCGCATTGTGGGAATTAGACCACATTTTGAGTGCTACATGTACATATATACATGAAATAACATCCAAGCTACAGGTAAATGTAATACTTACATGATACAATAGACTGGATATCCCAGTTGAATTTTTAGTTTATTTTTGGTGGTTTTAATATTGTCTGTGCACTGGAATATGTGGATACTGAAATACATAAAACAAGGATTTTAAATGTTAATTGTATTATTCAAGGATTAAAATGGACTAATATTTTCATCTGAATCATCTTCTGTTAATGATGAGCAAAAAGGCTGTAACATCGTCTGACGTGCTTTACATTGACCTTTTCCCTCAAAATGTGACTATAGGTGGGAAAGGGGTAAATTAACCCTTTCCCTCAAACGGCAATTCTGCAGCAGACGACTTTGAACATATTTTGTCAAAAAATAGAATATCTCCATAATTGAATGGATAACCTATGACAAAAAGTGGAAAACATTGTGACAAAAGGAGAAATTGCACGTTTTGTGCAATTTCTTCTTTTGTTACTATGTTTTCAAAAAGGCGTCTGCTGCAGAGGCGTCAGAAAGCGTCTATATGAGGGAAAGGGTTAAAGGACTAAATGTAGAATTAGAAGAACTTACCATCCATCCTCTGTGCCCAGCCACATAGTAGATTTATGGGGGTCCTGGGTCCAAGTCCCAGATGTTGTGAAGGAATCCGGACTACTTTGAGCTATGGTGGAATATTGGGATTGTTTAACATCAAAATCTGAAGCGAGAATATGTTAATATTAATTGCTTGATTATTGCATTGGAATATATTAACACTTAACTTTGTTACAGAATTATTTGTTTATGTTTCTACAGCAGACAGCTTGGGAAAACTTTATTAGATAAGAATGTCTTACCGTATATCCGCGGCCATAAGTCGAATTTTTGAGACTCAAATTTTGGTGTTGAAGCAGGGACTCGACTTATGACTGAATGACAATCTCTCCTAAGGCTATATTTTACATGCGACAAACAGTAGAGAAACTACTTTTTATCAGCGATGCATCCTTTCCTTACATTTTTTTTATCTAGTTTTAAAGCCGTAAACAAAGGTAAAATAAATACCATACCCTTTAAAATCCTTTTCAATTCAAAGTTAATTTGTCCAATTTAAAGAATATGTAGTAATTTCTCCTTTTGTCAGAAGTCTGCTGCAGATGCGTATAAATGCATGTGAAAATGGGTAAGAGTGAAATCTATATAGACCTTTATTTCCGCAAACCATTTTCCCCAACAAATGAGCTAAGTCATAAAAAAAGAGTATGTGCAGTTTAATCACACAAGTATAATTTACTAAGCTAATAGTATCGTAAATCTAACATTAATTTATATGGGTGTATTTCATTTGTCGCGGCTCAATTTCAGCTGGTAAATTAGTGACGTCTATTAGTGACGTATAAGGGCTAACGCAAGTCGGTTGTAACTACAGCCTGTTGCAGTGGAAATTACAACTGTTTTCATATAAACATAGAGTCCAAACTTCTTTCCATAGACTTTTAAAACCTTTGTCTTCACCTCTCTGTGAATTACACACACTTTTAATAAACTTCGTCAATGCATGGTAGAAACACTGACACCGATAAAACCCTTTGTTCGAGTTTCGCGCTTTTATTTTTTATAGATTAAAACACATATTAAGAAATTTGGACTAGTTAGTTTGTTTGGCTTATTTGGATTTATAAAATCAGGTTTGTGCATTATTATCTTAATGTATCATTATCCAGTTTTACATCGAGAACCATGTTTTTTTTTTTTTTTTGCCGAAATTTTTAAAAAGTCGACCCCCGACTTATGGCTGGGAGTAACCTCAAAACCACCGAAATTGGGGTCAAAATGGACCCTTGACTTATGGCCGCGGATATACGGTACGCTAAAACCAGCAATTTCTCTTTACCCATGATAATATTTACATTTAAAAATTTCCAGAAGTTACATTAGTCACAAAATTATTTTGAAACAGACAATTCTCATCCATAATTATAATCATCTGAATTATTCTTGAAATATTTGTGGTTTTGAGTCAGAACAAACATTAACCTGTTACTAAATGCATAGGACATTTCTTGTCTTAGAAGCAGATAACTTTCTATAACATTTAAGGTGAAGCAGAAATTGCTCAAAACAAGCAATTGGTCCTGTTTTTAACTCTTTATTATAAGCAAAGTTATCCAGACATTGCATTTACTTCCAGAATTTACAAAACAGATGATTTAAATATTAAATCACGTCCACAGTTAATAAAAGCACAAAGAAAAAATAAAATTACCATCAACAAAAAGTTTTTGTGTAGAGATTATTTCATCATCAGACTCATCACTGGACTCTGACTCCGACTGGTACCCCTCTTCACTGACTGTGTCGGGAATTTCGCTGTCTCCCTGTTCCTCCTCTGTTATTGCACAATCCACCTCCTCTATACTGATTCGAGGACCATCTGTGGCAGGGGATGGGGGACCTTTGAAATGTTTGATGGTACTTTTTCTGCAATGATAATCTCAGGAAATATAAACAGTTTCTTGTATGTGATATTATTTTTCGATGACTGTTCAGAAAACATCTGCCTAAAATATGTTATATCTGGAAAATTGAAAGAACATTTTTGATATAAAATTGAAAATAGGAGGAATTATTAAGATGAGCCCGTCCAGGGAAAGAACTACACATTGGCTTTTGTGAACAGTGAAAGACCAGGTCAGCCTGTCCATCTGCACAGTCTAATTAATATCGACATTTTTGACATATTACTAACATAAGCTTGTAAGAGCTTCTGTCAACACATAGGGATTGTTATGAAGACTTAGACTATATATGTCACTAGTACCGTTTCCCATGGATGGACTGATACAAAGTGACTTGCTGCAGTTGCACAAACATACTCTGTATCGGTGAAGTGATGAAACAAACGATTATCAAGGTTTACCTTTTTACCCCCATTCACACATACAGCATGTTTGCAGCAGACAAATTTTTAAACATTTAATAGAAATATTCAATAATAAACCCTTTCCCACCTACAGATGCATATAGATGCATCAACCAACTTTAAAAATATTGTTGCAAAAGAAGAAACTGCTCATAATATCCTTTTAAAATTTCAAAATGTTTGTGCATATGTTTTCAAAGTCATCTGCTGCAGATTTGTTGTAATTGGGAGAGGGTAAATGTATAATTATTGAATAGAGTTTGGAACATTGTGAACAAAGTAGAAATTGTTCATTAAGAACTTTTAAAGACTTTGTTTTCAAAAAGTCGTCTGCTGCAGATAATTCAAAATGCATCTACAAGTTGGAAATCATTCAAATATCCAATTTGCCACAGTGTTTTCAAAAGTCATCTGCTGCAGATGTGTCAAAATGTTTCTATGCATGTAACAATGATAAAAGACAGAAGTATTTCAACTAACCTCCGAGGACAAGCATGAGCTGGTACTGCCCCTATACACAGTATTCTTGCATTGCACCCTGGGACAGGAGTGTTGAGGGTTACAATAGGTTCTGGTTGTAAACTCAGCAAACACATGTGGCCCACGTACCCGTCACTGTTACACACCCATACATCACGAAAACCACTGTTGTTATATCCGTCAATCGGTGAGGCACATGAAAACTGGATTAAATGTATAAACAATGTGTATTTACCCTTTCCCAATTGCAGACGCATCTGCAATAGACTACAATTAAAACTATTGTTACAAAAGGAAAAGTTTTATAATGTGCAATTTTTCCTTTTTGGCACAATGTTTTCATCTCTAATCAATAATTATATAGAAATCTCTATATCTTTGCCTTAGTGATTTTAGAGTCATCTGAAGTAAATTTGTTGTATGTGGGAAATGGTTAAATACATATCATCATAATCTCAACTGTTCATCTCCTTTGAAGACATCAAATGAGACAAATTGAAATATCTGGAACATTGAATGAATAACTTTTTTACTGGATGTTTTCCGCATCATCTGCTGCGAATTTGTTGTATGTTGGGGCAGGTTAAATAATCACATTATAAGATTCAATCATGTCAAACTAATTGGTGATGAGGACAATAAGTCTTACCTGCATGCCTGCCCGGGTTTTAGTGATTGGTAATGCTTGAAGGAAATCGGGTGCCCTCTTGTCTGACAACAGGGCTGAAAAAATATAAGCATAAACATTTAATTACAAAATAAAGCATCATGTAAAAGTACCGTCAAACTTGTGTTAGGGTCACCTCTGTCAAGCAGCCAACCTGTTTAAGCAGCCACTTCAAGAATAAAGAAAACAACGTTCTCTTCTTTATTTGACTTGTATTAAGCAACCACATTTTGACTCTCCCTCAGGTGGCTGCCTAAGACAGGTTTGACTGTATAGTATTTGAGTGAGCCATTCTCCTGGTGAAGGTAAATTGTTCATCATGGGAAATAAAGTGTATTGCTACAATATTTTCAACAAGTTTGATAACACTATTGCAGCAAGCAGACAATTTTGGAAAGCATAAATTTCTAAAAAGAAATTCAACAGATGTCTTCAAAGCAATCAATCCTTAACCCTGTCCTACCTATAAACTAATGTTGACGCATCTGCAGCAGACAACTTTTGAAAACATTGTGACAAATGGAGAAATTGCCACAATGTTTTTCACTTTTTTCAATAATTATACCTACAATTATAGAGATTTTCCATATTTTTTAATAGACATTTTCAAAGATGTCTGCTTCAGATTTGCTGTATGTGGGAAAGGGTAAAATATTATATCAGTTAACCCTTTCCCCGATACAGACAACATAAATCACAAGAGCTGTGCTGAACTAACGAAAGGACATTTATATATATTGCGTCGCTCCAGATCAGCAGTGTAATCAAACTCTCCACTGTTGACAATTTAGTCATCGGAGTGTATAAATGGCCTTTGAAAACCAAAGCACATTTTAATCACTTCTAGCAATTCGGGGTACCAACCCATTCCCTCATGTAGTAGTTTCTGACGCCTCTGCAGAAGACGGCTTTTTGAAAACATGGCGAAACAAGATGTGTTTGTGAAACACTGATGCCCCTGAATGGCAACATCTAGGTCAAAGGTCAAGGTCACCAGGTCAAAAATGTTGGTACTGACAGAAAGGTCATGTCACAAGGAATACACATGTGAAATATGGTAGCCGTACCTGTTATGGTTCAAAAGTAGTGGTCAAAGTTAAAAAAAAATCTAGAATGGCAACATCTAGGTCAAAGGTCAAGGTCGAAAGGTGAACAATTTTGGTATTGACAGAAAGGTCATGTCACAAGGTATACACATGTGAAATATGGTAGCCGTACCTGTTATGGTTCAAAAGTAGTGGTCGAGGTTAAAGGTTTTTTTTCGATAATGGCAACATCTAGGTCAAAGGTCAAGGTCGCAAGGTGAAAATTGTTGGTGCTGACAGAAAGGTCATGTCACAAGCTGTTATGGTTCAAAAGTAGTGGTCAATGTTAAAGATTTTTTTGAGAAGGGCAACATCTAGGTCAAAGGTCAAGGTCGCAAGGTCAAAAATGTTGGTACTGACAGAAAGGTCATGTCACAAGGAATACACATGTGAAATATGGTAGCCGTACCTGTTATGGTTCAAAAGAAATGGTCAAGGTTAAAGTTTTTTTCAAGAATGGCGACATCTAGGTCAAAGGTCAAGGTCGCAAGGTCAAAAATGTTGGTACTGACAGAAAGGTCATGTCACAAGGAATACACATGTGAACTATGGTAGCCCTACCTGTCATGGTTCAAAAGAAATGGCCAAGGTTAAAGTTTTTTTCGAGAATGGCAACAACTAGGTCAAAGGTCAAGGTCGCAAGGTCAACAAGATGTGTTTGTGAAACACTGATGCCCCCAATGGCAACATCTAGGTCAAAGGTCAAGGTCGCCAGGTCAAATATGTTGGTACTGACAGAAAGGTGATGTCACAAGGAATACACATGTGAAATATGGTAGCCGTACCTGTTATGGTTCAAAAGTAATGGCCAAGGTTAAAGTTTTTTACGAGAATGGCAACATCTAGGTCAAAGGTCAAGGTCGCAAGGTCAAACATTTTGGTACTGACAGAAAGGTAATGTCACAAGGAATACACATGTGAAATATGGTAGCCGTACCTGTTATGGTTCAAAAGTAGTGGTCAAGGTTAAAGTTTTTTTCATGCAGACAGGCCAAAAACTACATCTAGGTCAAAGGTCAAGGTCGCAAGGTCAAAAAATTTGGTACTGACAGAAAGGTTATGTCACAAGGAATACACATGTGAAATATGGTAGCCGTACCTGTTATGGTTCAAAAGCAGTGGTCAAGGTTAAAGTTTTTTTTGTGCAGACAGACAGAAACAGACGTGCAGACCAACAGGCCAACAAGAATTGTCAGATGACAATGGAGCTCGCCTAGGGGTGCTGTTTATAAAGTGGTATTTAGATTAAATTAAATGTTAAACGTTAAACGCAAACCTTAAACCTTGTAACTGAACCAAGTAGAAATGACCTTGACCTTGACCCAGGGTCAGGACGGGTGTAGTGGTGTGCGTAGATGGATGACCAATAGGTTGTAAATGTATAAACTAAATATGAAACCAATCAATGTCATAATAATGACTGCAGAGTGACATGTTAAACGTTAAACGCAAACCTTAAACCTTGTAACTGAACCAAGTAGAAATGACCTTGACCTTGACCCAGGGTCAGGACGGGTGTAGTGAAATGCGTAGATGGATGACCAATAGTTCCTCAATGTATAAACTGAATATGAAAGCAATCAATGTCATAATAGTGAATGCAGAGTGATATGTTAAACGTTAAACGCAAACCTTAAACCTTGTAACAGAACCAAGTAGAAATGACCTTGACCTTGACACAGGGTCAGGAAGTGTGTAGTGGTGTGCGTAGATTGATTACCAATAGTTCATAAACGTATAAATTAAATATGAAAGCAATCAATGTCATAATAATGCATGCAGAGTGATATGTTAAACAGAAACCTTAAACCATATAACAGAACCAAGTAGAAATGACCTTGACCTTGACCCAGGGTCAGGACGGGTGTAGTGGGGTGCGTAGATGGACCAATAGTTCCTAAATGTATAAACTAAATATGAAAGCAATCAATGTCATAATAGTGAATGCAGAGTGATATGTTAAACGTTAAACGCAAACCTTAAACCTTGTAACTGAACCAAGTAGAAATGACATTGACCTTGACCCAGGTGCAGGACGGGTGTAGTGGTGTGCGCAGATGGATGACCAATAGTTCCTAAATGTATAAACTAAATATGAAACCAATCAATGTCATAATAGTGACTGCAGAGTGATATGTTAAACGTTAAACGCAAACCTTAAACCTTGTAACTGAACCAAGTAGAAATGACCTTGACCTTGACCCAGGGTCAGAACGGGTGTAGTGGTGTGCGTAGATGGATGACCAATAGTTCCTAAATGTATAAACTAAATATGAAAGCAATCAATGTCATAATAGTGAATGCAGAGTGATATGTTAAACGTTAAACGCAAACCTTAAACCTTGTAACTGAACCAAGTAGAACCAAGAAGAAATTACCTTGACCTTAACCCAGGGTCAGGACGGGTGTAGTGGTGTGCGTAGATGGATGACAAATGGTTCCTAAAGGTATAAACCCTTAAAACCCAAATGAAAACCTTAAACACAAACCTTAAACCTAGGTGTCTACGCCACCGCCGACGCCGCCGACGCCGCCGACGCCGGGGGTAACACATAAGCTCTCCTGTACTTCGTACTGGCGAGCTAAAAACTATATGCCCCCCGAATCGGAGATTCCGGGGGGGCATAAAAATGTTGGTACTGACAGAAAGGTCATGTCACAAGGAATACACATGTGAAATATGGTAGCCGTACCTGTTATGGTTCAAAAGTAATGGCCAAGGTTAAAGTTATTTTCGAGAATGGCAACATCTAGGTCAAAGGTCAAGGTCGCAAGGTCAAAAATGTTGGTACTGACAGAAAGGTCATGTCACAAGGAATACACATGTGAAATATGGTAGCCGTACCTGTTATGGTTCAAAAGTAATGGCCAAGGTTAAAGTTCTTTTTGAGAATGGCAACATCTAGGTCAAAGGTCAAGGTCGCAAGGTCAAAAATGTTGGTACTGACAGAAAGGTCATGTCACAAGGAATACACATGTGAAATATGGTAGCCGTACCTGTTATGGTTCAAAAGTAGTGGTCAAGGTTAAAGTTTTTTTTGTGCAGACAGACAGACAGACGTGCAGACAGACAGACAGACAGACAGACGTGCAGACAGGCCAAAAACTATATGCCCACCGAATCTATGATTCCGGGGGCATAAAAAGAATAAATTGCTTAAAACGAGCAATTTCTCCTTTTGACACCATGTTTTCATCTCTGTTCAATTATTGTAACTTCATTTAAAGGGAGTTTCAGATTTGTTCAGGTATGTTTTCAAAGTTGTATGCTGCAGATTTGCATTATGTGGGAAAGGGTTAATGCATCTGCGTACGGTGAGTAGTCAGACCAGTTTATGCATCTGCAAATAAATACGAGCAATGTCTCGCGATTAACCCTTTTCCTCATATAGACGCTTTCTGACGCCTCTGCAGCTGACAGCTTTTTGAAAACATGGCGACAAAAGAAGAAATTGCTCAAAACGAGCAATTTCTCCTTCTGTCACCATACTTTCAACTATTGTACTTTCATTTAAAGGGAGTTTTCCCAAAAAAATGGATATGTTTTGAAAGTCTTCTGCTGCAGATTTGTTGTATGTGGGAAAGGGTTAATGCATATGCGTACAGTGAAGACTCAGATGAGCCTATGCACACGCAAATAAATATAATCTGTGCAGGTGGTTAAAGGTCTCATTGTACATGTGCACATACAGTCTCACCAGAGCCTTCACTCTCTTTCTATATGTAATCTAGTCTTTTGTTAAAGAAAAAAATCAAACTACTTTGTCTACTTTGATAACCATAATTTGAACTTTCACTTTCTGTTTTTCCCCATAAATGCTTTATCCAAATTTAGTTTAAATAGACAATTTACTATTTGTAATGTAAATTATTTCATTTTTAGCAGTTGTATATAAAATGTGAACTGAAGAAAACTTGAACAAATCCGATCAAGTAATGAACTTTGTGATCAGCAGCTACCTGTCTTAAGCAACCAGTTTTATCATTTCCCTTGGGGTGGCTGCTGATCCCAAATTTGTCTATATAATAGCCTAATAGTTTTACAACAATCTATGGTTATGATCCCATTATGGACCCTAAATCACCACATGTGACTCATATCTTAATCTCTATCTTCATTGTTGTTAGTGGAAAAGGATTAAGAAATCAATCTAACACTTTCCCACATACAACAACTCTGCAGCAGGCGACTTTGAAAACAAAGTGACAAAAACCTGAAAAATCTCCATAAAAGATAGCTTAATTGTTAAATAAAGTTGAAAACATTGTGGCCAAAGGAGAAATTGCTCATCAAAATATTTTCAAAAGTTGTCTGCTGCTATAATGTCAAAATGTGTCTGCATGTGGGAACGGGTTTATTAAAGAAACTTACACAACTTTTGTTTGGCATCAAGGAATGTGGTCTCCCAGTTAGCTCTCTTCTCTGCAGAGTTGAAATTTACTTCCAGATTCAATACCCCTTCTCTGCAAGTAATTGAAAAACAGAAAATCTTAAACATAAGCTCAAAGTCACCCTTTGATGTTCTATTTAACTGCAACACTTAAAACACATTACTTACTATTCATTTTGTTTTAATTTTTTAATTAACCTTTTCCAAACTACCAAAAATATGCAGCTGACGACTTTGAAATTATCAAGTAAAAAAAACGGGAAACTCTCAGTAAATGATATTATATTTATTGAATAGAGTTGAAACCATTGCGGCAAATGGAAAAAATGCTCATCATGAGCAATTTTTCCTTTTGCCACACTGTTACCAAAAGTCGTCTGCTATGAAAACATCTGGTAAATTGGAAGTACAATTATGATTCTCAGGTGAAATCCAGTCAAATCAGTGTGGGAAAAGGAGGAAATACTAATTATGAGCGCTTTCTCTGTTTCCAACAGTGTTTTCGAAAGTTGTCTTCTGCAAAGGTGTCCATCAAAAGTTGTGTTTATCCTTTACCCAAATAGGACAAACATGTGGCAGACAACTTTGAAATCAACTATGCAAAAACATGGGAATTCTCTATAAATGAAAATGTAACTACTGAAAAAAGTTGAAAACATTGTGGCAAAAGGTGAAATTGCTCATTTTGAGCAATTTCTCCTTTTGTCACAATGTTTTCAAAAGTCGTCTGCCGCAGCAGAGGTGTCAGTATGCGTCTATATGCGGGAAAGTGCTAACAGGGAAAGGGTTAACTTACTGAGTTGTGACTAGCAGTTCCATTTTCTGAGTGTCAAGTAATGAGGTACGTAAATCATGTTCTACTAACTGTTTCTTCAGTGATAAATCAAGTTCGTTTAACATCTCATCCAAACCCTGAAAAATGGTACATTTGAATTATTCTCTTCACACAATACATACTTTTATATAGTATATATAGGATCTGACATGAGTTGTCATTTTATATAAAGTTTTATTAAACGAGTTCAAGAATTTTGTTATTAAGCGAGCCTTGGGCGAGCTTAATAATAAATTTCTTGGACGAGTTTAATAAAACTTTATGAAATGACAACGAATGTCAGATTCTTTTTATCATATGACGAAAACACACAAAGAAAATCGGGTTTTCCAAAGCTATTTTAATTTCGTCAGTAAATCGTATAACAATGCCACAAATAATTATTCCCGAGGTCATATTCAGCTTAGTTTATTAAAAGGAATAATAAATAACACTTATGAGATATTATAGCTATCACATAAAGTGACTTATGAGGCGTATTTCGATAAAAATGTACTTAGCGTTTACAATATTTCTAGATGAAATTTACGGGTTTTGGCGCCAAGTTGACTAACGTATGACGTGACGTCATTTTCCTAGTATTAGGTCATGTTATATTACACACGTTGTATATAAAGAAATACGTAATGGGTATATTACATAGGATACAAGCATTGTCATGTGATAAATACGTATATATATATATATAGGCATTTTATTATATATCTGCACATTTTCAAGCACAAATACATGTATGCAGATTCAACAGCTTTTTCTCCAATTGTTTTCAATGCAAAAATCCAAAACAGTAACATTTGAAATTCATACAAACTTATAATTTTTCTTTGCCAAGAAATATATAGGAATGTTACATGACAGAATCTTCAAGTGAACCTTTATACAATGTTCTGTAGTTTACAAAAATTGTAGTGATAGAACTGAAAAAATTGATTTGGAGTTTGTTCATTCATTGTGGTTATTACATTTTGAATATGTTGAATTTTTCCTTAACATTGTGGATAAATTGGAATTTATATACATTGTGGTTACATTGGAATTTTTACATACATTATGATTACAGTTCAGCTTGTTGCTAAGGTCCTGTATTGTATCCAGCAATTCTATATCTTCCTCAAGTTGTTCCTTGTCCATGGCAGATTCCCTCTTTAGTGATCCTTGATCTAAAAATAGAATTCTTACATTAATTCTTTCCAGCTCTAGATAAGGTATTTCACATTCCACAATCCTTTCTTGACACTATAACCCTATGTTGTGGGTACTCCAAGGATCACCAAAAGAATCTCAGTGAGATAATGCTTATGAATACCCACAAAATAGGTTTAGTTGAGTCATAGGAGAAATATTGTCAGGTAAAGACCACTTTACTCCTCATCTGATCCCTGCAAAAATCATTGTGACTAAAATCATTTTAGCCGTCCCGCGATAAAACCAATAGTGTGGACTCTGCGTAAAGTATCGACACGGGTCAGCATAGGCATGCAGCACAGGATTACCCGGTAAGACACATTTCGCCTCCTGTGGATTTTCTGTTTCAGGAATAACTAGAAATATCACTAAAGATGATAAATACCCCCAAAACAGCACCTTGACTCAAAAATGGCTTACGACCGACCAACAAAAGGGCCATAACTCTGTAAACAAGAAAAAGTAACAAAGGGCAATAACTCTGTATTTAGATTAAATAGAGTTATGGTTTCTGTACACTGCACTTCCTCTCAATGTGTTGTATCATCCTATGAAGTTTTATTAAATTCCAACAATTAGTTTTAAAGTTATGCTCCGGACAAGACTCTACGAATATGAAAAAGTAACAAAGGGCAATAACTCTGTCATTATGTAAAGTAGAGTTATGTTTCTTGTACACTGCACTTCCTCTGATTATGCTCTACCATTATATGTAGTTTTATAAGATTCCATCTATTAGTTATTAAGTAATTATACGGACAAGAAAAAGTAACAAAGGGCAATAACTCTGTATTTAGACAAAATAGAGTTATGGTTCCTGTACACCGCACTTCCTCTCAATGTGTTGTATCATCCTATGAAGTTTAATTAAATTCCAACAATTTGTTTTAAAGTTATGCTCTGGACAAGACTCTACGAATAAGAAAAAGTAACAAAGGGCAATAACTCTGTAATTATGTAAATTAGAGTTATGGTTCTTGTACACTGCACTTCCTCTGATTATGCTCTACCATTGTATGCAGTTTTATTATATTCCATCTGTTAGTTATTAAGTAATTCTCCGGACAAGAAAAAGTAACAAAGGGCAATAACTCGGTATTTAGATTAAATAGAGTTATGGTTCCTGTACACTGCACTTCCTCTCAATGTGTTGTATCATCCTATGAAGTTTTAATAAATTCCAAGAATCAGTTTTAAAGTTATGCTCTGGACAAGACTCTACGAATAAGAAAAAGTAACAAAGGGCAATAACTCTGTAATTATGTAAATTAGAGTTATGGTTCTTGTACACTGCACTTCCTCTGATTATGCTCTACCATTGTATGCAGTTTTATTAGATTCCATCTGTTAGTTATTAAGTAATTCTCTGGACAAGAAAAAGTAACAAAGGGCAATAACTCTTTATTTAGATTAAATAAGAGTTATGGTTCCTATACACTGCACTTCCTCTCAATGTGTTGTATCATCCTATGAAGTTTTATTAAATTCCAACAATTAGTTTTAAAGTTATGCTCCGGACAAGACTCTACGAATAAGAAAAAGTAACAAAGGGCAATAACTTTGTATTTAGATAAAATAGAGTTATGGTTCCTGTACACCGCACTTCCTCTCAACGTGTTGTATCATCCTATGAAGTTTCGTTCAAATCCTATGTTGCATTGTTAAGATATGGTCCGGACAAAATATGGCTTCCGACCGATCGACCGACCAACCGACCGACCGACCGACACAGTGACTCCTATATACCCCCCCAAAACTTTGTTTTTTGGGGGTATAATTACTCCATACCTCTATCCACCTGAGATAGAATGTGTCGGCCTGTATCAGTCTGTGTGGACTGCGCAAGTTTATCTGGGTCGATACATTATGCAGAGGCCATAATGTTGGTTTTCTTGCGGGACGGCTCATTTGCATTGCATTTCTAGTCTATGTGAAAAGGTAGCCAGTTGCCTGGAAATAATGTTGTGTGTGGAGTACCAGTGGTAGAAAGGAAGGAAATACATGCTTAGGTGAACTGGCTGTCATGATAGAACAAAAAGACATTGAACTCATATCAATGAATTGAAGGACCACATGTATTGACTAGTAACTTTAGTATCTGAGGGCACAGAACCCTAGACAGATTTTTATTTTCACTTGTCACAAATTACTAATGGTTAGTTTTCCAGAAGCAAAATTATAATTCTACAAGCACATTTGTGGAATATCTCTCTCAAAAAGGGGCTGTAACTCTAGTACTCTAGTGTTCCTCTATCAATACATGTAATACCAAAACTTGGCAGATACCACTTCATCAACATTTCTACAATTATTTTAATCAAATTCCTTTAAGAATGCTTTTGATATGGATTCTGATGGAGAGAAAGGCAAAGGGAAGGATGGGAAGAAGATTGGAAGGATACCAACAAAACTATATACCCCTTTGCCCACAGTGGGAGATTACACTAATACATTTTTGAAATGGGGTGTACCAAAACATACTTTTGACAATTTCTATATCGTCTAAGCCTACACGTAACCATACTTTCTGTTTAATGTTCTCTGCAAAGTCCTGGCCAGTTGGGGATTTTCTGAAAATAATAAATAATATGTTTATATATTCATTTAATTACTTCCAAGATACAGTCAACATTTGATGCCTTTTTGGAAACATTGTTGAAAAGGAAGAAAAAGGTTCAAAACCAGCAATTTCTGCTTTCCCAACAATATATTCAGCAAATAGATATTGTGCAAGAATAACTTTACTGGATTCATCTACCATGTAACAAGCTACTATAAATCACAATACTAAAACATTAATTCTAAATTTACAGTCATATTTACATTTTGAAACACCCAATTTTTTTGCAAAATTTAATCACTCTTGTATTGTTCTTGTATATTTTGTCAATGTATATTTTGTAAATATTTAATGCAGAGGATACACTGGGTTTATCCAACTAAGTTGCCTTTTTAAATAAAGTCTTTATTATTATCATTAAAACTCTTACAAACTATTCTAAGTACAGTTTGCATATTTTGTTTTGGACCTGATAATGTGAGACAGACCCTTTTCTACTTGCGACGCATTTTGACACATCTTCTGCTGACAACTTTTGAAAACATCGTGGCAAAAGGAGAAATTTATGATAATGAGCAATTTATCGTTTTGTCACACTATTTTCAACTCTATACAACAATTTTAATTTCAATTACAGAGACTTTTCCATATTTCTGTCTAGATGTTTCCAAAGTTGCCTGATGCAGATTTGTCATGGGGGAAAGAAGTTCTTACAGGATAATGGAGACTTTCCGTGTGACTGGCCCACTTCTCCGTCGTACACTGCTTATAATAATCAGATCAGAAAACATCCACATACAGCACTGGTCCTTTTTGTTCTGAAATAATCATAACAAGAGGATTAACACAATCATATTTTCTAACACTGCTTTTATGAGTCTTGAGTGTTGTTCATTTTTATCAATTCATACTTTCAACTCTGTTCTTCATACAGACGTCTTCTTGGAAGAAGTAAGATTACTTAGAGCTAGTAGTTACTTTTTTTGCCACAATATTTGCAACTTGTATTTACTTTATACTTCAAAACTTCATATTATCTGGATGTAACAGTTTTCTTTCAGATCATGAATCTTTTGGACAAGAAAATATTCAAGATTTTGTCACTTTCCCCTCTGTCTGATACCACAGCAACTGCAGTTCTACATAAAATTCATAGAACATTCTAGCAAAATTATTTTGAAAGGTGTTTGTATTGATTCAGATTGATAATTTTACGCCCCTATATTGTATCCTTAACATGTTATAAGGATAGTAATATAGTGAAGTTATCAATGATCAATATCGGTACATTCACCTGTGTCTCTTAGTTAAGGAAGTAAATGTTAATGAAAGGTGTGACAAGCAATGGAATAAGATAATTAAATTGCTGAATGCCGAGAGTTAAAAATTACCTCTGATAATTCCAAAAGTGAATGCAAAATGGTGACAGAAAAAACAAATAATATTAAATGAAATACAACTAGATGGAACAAGAACAAGATATGATTTGTTTTACTTTACACAAACATGTTAACCCTTATCCTGCTGAATTCAAACAACATCATTAATCATCATCAAGGATCCTTTTTACAAGATCTGACATGTTTTATCATTGATAAATTAGAAGCTAACAATTGAGACTAAATTAGACTGCATGAATGTGCAGGCTGATCTACGTTTACACTGTTTGCAAATTGTAGTTTGAATATTAATAGGGAAAATATATTCATATATATAAATGAGCCATTGCACAGTCCGCACGTCCGTATAGAGTAATGATTCCTGAAACAGAAAATCCACAGGAGGCGAAAAGTTTTTCTCCAGAATAGACTTCGCGTCATGCTTAGACTGATCTGTCTCAAATTTACGCAGAGTCAACGATGTTGGTTTTCTCATGGAACGGCTCATAGTGTACAAGGAGATAAGGCTTAAACTGCTATATACTAAGAAAATTTGAACCATGTCACACACAAAATGACCTTCTTTGGTTTTTAAACCCTTTACCACTTGCAGATGTATTTGCAGCAGATGCCTTTTCGAAAACATTGTGTCAGTGTTTCGTCATAACCTTTCTAGAAAGGCTTTTACAATTCTTTAATGATTAAAACCCATTGCAAACAGGGATTAACCCTTTCCCTCATATAAATGCTTTCTGATGCCTCTGCAGTAGATGGCTTTTTAAAAACATGGCAACAAAAGAAGAAATTGCTCAAAACAAGCAATTTCTCATTTTGCCACCATGTTTTCAACTCTAGTCAATTAGTGTTCTTTCATTTAAAGGGATTTTCTGTGCTATTGCCTGAACCTTTTCAAAGTTGTCTGCTGCCTATTCGTTGTATGTGGGAAAGGGTTAATTATTGCGCGCATACAACAAATCTCCAGCAGATGCCTATAATAACATCTATGTAAAAAAAATAGAAATTTATGAAAATTAAAGTGAAATTATTGAAAAGAGTTGAATACATTGTAGCAAAATGTGGCTAATCATGAGGAATTTCCTTATTTCCCACAATGTTTTCATGAGTCGTCTGCTGCAGAAGCATCAAAATGCATCTGTATGAGGAAAAGGATATAGATCATGTGTAGACTCTTTCTGACGCCTCTGCAGCAAACGACTTTTGTAAACATTGTGGCAAAGGTGAAATTGCTCATGATGAGCAATTTCACCATTTGCCACAATGTTTTCAACTCTATTTAATAAATAAACTGTCATTAATGGAGATGGTTCATATATTTACACAGAATTTTTCAAAGTCGTCTGCTGCAGATTTGTTTTATGAGGGAAAGGGTTAATGTAGGGAGACACAGACTGATCTAGATCTTCAATGGTCTCAGAGGTCCCTGGTTTTCATGTGACATGGCTCAGTCTTTTACATTTGAGCAAGCGCATGAGAAAAGGCTACAAGTTGGTATTTATGTACAGTGTAGGTTCAGATCGGCCTGTTCATCTGCTCTGCCATATCTTAATCTACACAGGTTAACAGAAACTTCTAACAGGCTCATGTAAGCTAAAAGGAACAGTGTAGATCTTGATCAGACTATGTGGATGCAGACTGATTTAGATCGACACTGTTCTCAAAAGCCAACTAGTACCATTCTCAAGAACAGGCTCATTTTAAACTGAACATAATTAAATAACAAATTAAATGTATTTATACTACAAAAAACTTTTAACAGTTCATCCAGTTCCCCCATACAACCTTCTTCCTGACATATTAGACCTGAACATTTCCAAAACATCTCAAGAAAAGAATGAAATAGCTGGTCTCATTTTAAATGAGTAATTTTAAGACCGATTGAAATTAGAAAAGGAGAAATTACTCAATGTAATCAAAATCATTGCTCATAAAAAAAATTCAAATGTTAAAATGTTAAAATGTTAAAATGTTATATCATACAAAATATATAATATACTTGAGTCTGGGGAAAGATACAAGTTGGCATTTCCTACTCGGTCCTATCAGAATCTACATATGTTGACTGAAGCTTGTAATAAACTTGTGTAAGTAATATGTGAACAGTGTAGATCTTAATCAGACTGTGCAGATATACATGCTGATCTGAATCAACACCATTCACAAAAGGCAACTTGCACCTTTTCCCATGGACTGGCTCCAATACGAAACTGCATAACGTCAAAGAAATTATTATATTTATGACAGTTTCGTCATTCTTTCAAATTTCTTTCTTAAATTTTGTCAAACGTCTTTGATATGAAAAAGTAAGAGTAGTAATAAAGAAGTATAAGGAACAGGATTGTATTTTAAAACAACAGCTACTGTCAACACGTCGGTACACTAAATGCTACAGAAGAAAAACCAGTTAGTTTTAACCCTTTCCCTCATATAGACGCTTTCTGACTCCCCAGCAGCAGACAGCGTTTTGAAAACATAGTGACAAAAGAAGAAATTGCTAAAAACGAGCAATTTCTCCTTTTGGCACAATGGTCCACTTTTAGTCATAGGTTATCCATTCAATTATAGAGATTTTCTATGTTTTGACAAAATAAGTTTAAAGTAGTCTGCTGCAGAATTGTCGTATGAGGGAAAGGGTTAAGTAATACAACACAGGAACCTTTCACCATGGGTTAACATACATTAATTATTCTTGTACTAAGAAAATATAGAGGTCTAGGAAAGGGCTAAAATACAACAAAGAAACACTTTCGGGGCTTTGGTCAATATCTTCCCTCTTCAACGTCTCAGTTGTACAAACATTTTGAAAAATGATGGAGATTCTTAACAACTAGAAAACAAACTCACCAAAAAGCAATTTGAGTGTTTTTGCTATTAATTTCAAAACGACCAAAGGTTGGTTTTCATGTGGCAAAGCTAAACTCTTTCTCAACTACAGACACTTTCTGCAACAGCAGACGACTATTGAAATCATTATTAGATTTCACCGGACTGATTGAGCCCTGGTCCTCAGTATGACCCAATTCCATGAACTAACACCAAGTCTTCATTATGACCCAATCCCAGGGACCAACACCAAGCCTTCAGTATAACCTAATCCCAGGGACCAACACCAAGCCTTCAGTATGACCCAATCCCAGGGACCAACACCAAGCCTTCAGTATGACCAATTCCAGAGACCAACACTGAGTCCTCAGTATGACTCAATCCCTGGGACCAAAACCAAGCCCTCATTATGACCCGCTTCCAGGGACCAACACCAAGCCTTCAGTATGACCCGCTCCAAGGGACCAACACCAAGCCCTCAGTATGACCCAATCCCTGGGACCAAACCCAAGCCCTCAGTATGACCCAATCCTCAGGACCAACACTAAGGCCTAAGTATGATCAGACTCCAGGGACCAACAATGAGACACTGAGACCTCAGTATGACCCAAGCCCAGGGACCAACACCAAGCCCTCAGTATGACCCAATCCCAGGGACCAACACCGAGCCCTCAGTATGACCAAATCCTAAGGACCAACACCGAGACTTCAGTATGACCAACTCCCAGGGACAAACACGAAGCCCTTAGTATGACCCAATCCCAGGGACAAACACCAAGCCCATTGTATGACCCAATCCTAGGGACCAACACCGAGCCCTAAGTATGATCCGACCCCAGGGACCAACACCGAGTCCTCAGTATGACCCAACCCCAGGAACCAACACCGAGTCCTCATTATGACCCAATCCCAGGGATCAACACCTAGTCCTCAGTATGACTTTACCCCAGGCCCAACAGCCAGTCCTCAGTATGACCCAATCCCAGGGATGAAAACCGAGTCGTCATTATGACCCAATTTCAGAGACGAACACCAAGGCATCAGTATGCCCAGACCCTAAGGACCAACATTGAGTCCTAATTATGACCGAATCCCAGGAACCAACACCGAAGCCTCAGTATGACCTGACCCAGAGACCAACACCCAATCTTCAGTATGACCCAATCCCAGGGAGCAATACCGAGGGACCAACACCAAGCCCTCAGTATGACCAAATCCCAGGGACCAACACTGAGTCCTCAGTATGACCAAATCCCAGGGACCAAAACCAAGCCCTCAGTATGACCCAATCCCAGGGACCAACACTGAGTCCTCAGTATGACCAAATCCCAGGGACCAAAACTGAGTCATCAGTATGACCCAATGCCAGGGATCAACACCCAGTCCTCAGTAAAAACAATGCCAGGGACCAACACTGAGTCCTCAGTATGACCAATGCCAGGGACCAACACCTAGTCCTCAGTATGATCAAGTCCCAGGGACCAACACCTAGTCCTCAGTATGACCCTATCCTAGGAATCAAAACCTAGTCCTCAGTATGACCAATGCCAGGGACCAACACCTAGTCCTCAGTATGACCCACTGCCAGGGACCAACACTGAGTCCTCAGTATGACCAAATCCCAGGGACCAAAACTGAGTCATCAGTATGATCAAGTCCCAGGGACCAAAACCTAAAAAGTCCTTAGTATGACCCAATCCCAGAAACCAACAACCAGGGATCAACACTGAGTCCTCAGTATGACCAATGCCAGGGACCAACACTGAGTCCTCAGTATGATCAAGTCCCAGGGACCAAAACCTAGAAAGTCCTTAGTATGACCCAATCCCAGAAACCAACAACCAGGGACAAACACTGAGTCCTTAGTATGACCAATGCCAGGGACCAACACTGAGTCCTCAGTATGATCAAGTCCCAGGGACCAAAACCTAGAAAGTCCTTAGTATGACCCAATCCCAGAAACCAACAACCAGGGATCAACACCTAGTCCTCAGTATGACCAATGCCAGGGACCAACACTGAGTCCTCAGTATGATCAAGTCCCAGGGACCAAAACCTAGAAAGTCCTTAGTATGACCCAATCCCAGTAACCAACAACCAGGGACCAACACTGAGTCCTCAGTATGACCAATGCCAGGGACCAACACTGAGTCCTCAGTATGACCAATGCCAGGGATCAACACTGAGTCCTCAGTATGACCAATGCCAGGGACCAACACTGAGTCCTCAGTATGATCAAGTCCCAGGGACCAAAACCTAGAAAGTCCTTAGTATGACCCAATCCCAGAAACCAACAACCAGGGACCAACACTGAGTCCTCAGTATGACCAATGCCAGGGACCAACACTGAGTCCTCAGTATGATCAAGTCCCAGGGACCAAAACCTAGAAAGTCCTTAGTATGACCCAATCCCAGAAACCAACAACCAGGGATCAACACTGAGTCCTCAGTATGACCAATGCCAGGGACCAACACTGAGTCCTCAGTATGATCAAGTCCCAGGGACCAAAACCTAGAAAGTCCTTAGTATGACCCAATCCCAGAAACCAACAACCAGGGACCAACACTGAGTCCTCAGTATGACCAATGCCAGGGACCAACACTGAGTCCTCAGTATGATCAAGTCCCAGGGACCAAAACAGAGTAGCAGTATGACCCAATTCCAGGGAGTCATCAGTTGTCCAGACCCCAGGGACCAACACCTATTCCTCAGTATGACCCGACCCCAGGGACCAATACCTGAGCTCTTAGTATGATCAAATCCCAGGGAGCAGCACCATGTTCTCAGTATGCCCCATTCCCAGGTACCAATTCGGCCAACTTTCTTTCCGACGTTTGACAAAAGTCTATGTAGAAAAGCAGCCAGTTGCTTGGGAAGATTGTTGTGTGGAGTACTGGTGTGCGAAAACCAGGAAACACATGAGTAGGTGAACTGGCCGCCGTGATATGACTGAGAAAATGTTAAAATTGGCGTTAAACCCCAATCAATCAATCAATCCCAGGTACCAACACTGAGTTTCCAGTATGACCTAATCCGAGGAACATACAGCAAGATAAATTTATTGCACATTTTGTCAGTATTTCAAAACTATTTCCCTTTTTGAAATTAGCACTTTCCATACACAAAGGAGGGATTTTGGTCCAACAGAAATTGTTAGTTTACTTAAATTTATTTTACATCAATTGAGAAACAAACTTACAGCTTTAATCTAACACTTTCCCACATACAGCCATTTTCAGACACCTCTGCAGCAGATGACTTTTTCAAAATGCCCCAAAACATGCAATTTCTCCTTTTGCCACAATGTTTTGCACTTTTAGTAATAGGTTATCCATTCAATTATAGAGATTTTCTATTTTTTGACAAAATATGCTCAAAGTTGTCTGCTGCAGAATTGTCGTATGAGGGAAAGGGTTAATCACACTCAATGTCTGCTTCCTGGAAATCTAACCAGTAGTTTTGCTATTGTGCAGTAAAATTCCCAAGGAAGAACCCACTCATTGGAGGATTCAAACCAGGCACTTATGGTACATGAGGCAGACACTCTGCCACTGCACTGCTATCTTCCACAAAAAGATTATTAACCCTTTCCCACATATAGACACTTTCCGACGCCTCTGCACACAACAGACATCATTCGGAAATCATTGTGACAAAAGAAAAAAATTGCTCAAAACAAACAATTTCTCGTTTTACCACAAAATGTTCAACTCTATTCCATATTTAAACTTTCATTTATAGAGATTTTCCCTATTTTTGCCCAAATGATTTCAAGGTCGGATGATTTCAAAGTTGTCTGCTGCAGATTTATTGTATGTGGGACAGGGCTTAAAAGAAAGGATAACTGGATGCACAAAACATAGAATAATTTTCTGTAATGATCTCACCAGGGATAGAAGATTTCGACTCCATAGGGCATCACCTCCCTATTAAACAAGACCACACCAAATAAGATTTTACCCATTACTTCACACAGGCGACATTTGACACCTGCCATTGAACATAGACTTCTGAAAACATTGCAATATAAGGTGAAATTGCTCAAAACCAGCAATTTCACCTTTTATTGCAATATCTTCAACTCTTCATCAATATAAATCTTTCGTTTTTCTAGATTGCTGAAATTGTTCCTCTGATTGTTGTAAAGCAGACGACCTTTGAAGAGTCATGTGAAGTAAAGGGTTAAATAACCCATTCCCACCTGAAGAGGCAGTTTGATGCCTTTGCAGCAGACAAATGTTGAAAACATCGTGGCATGAAGAACAACGAACAATTTATCAATCTGCCACAATGTTTTCAGGTCTATCCATAGTTGTACTTATAATCAAACAAGATTTTCCATATTTGTGTTGAGATGTTTTCAAAGTCGTCTGCTACAGATTTGTTGTATGTGTAAAAGGTTTCATTGAATCACATTTTCTTCCTTCTATAATTATTGTTAATATTATCAACTAACAGGCAGCAGATATCTTTTGACAACATTGTGGGAAAATGAGAAATTGCCCATGATGAGCAATTTCTCCATTACCCACAATGTTTTCTGCTCTTTTATTGAATTGTAACATTTATTTAGAGAGATTTTCCATAATTTCTGCCAGATATTATCTAAGTCAGCCACAGCACATTCTTTCTTAACCCTTTCCCTCATACGACAATTCTGCAGCAGACGACTTCGAACATGTTTTGCCAAAAAATAGAAAATCTTTATAATTGAATTGATAACCTATGACTAAAAGTGGAAAACATTGTGGCAAAAGGAGAAATTGCACGTTTTGTGCAATTTCTTCGTTTGTCACTATGTTTTCAAATAGCCGTCTGCTGCAGAGGCGTAAGAAAGCGTCTATATGAGGGAAAGGGTTCAGCAGAAAAAGTTAAGCCTTTCCCACTTGTAGACACATTTTGATGCATCTGCAGCAGACGACTTTTGAAAACATTTTGTGAAAAGAAGAAATTGCTCGATACGAGCAATTTCTCCTTATGCCACAATGTTTTCAACTCTATTTAATAGTTAAACTCTCATTTATTGAGATTTTTCATGTTTTTTTGTCATATTTTGTCAGTTTGGTAAGTCGTCTGCTGCAAATTCGCTGTATGTGGGATAGGGTTATTAAAGCTTTATTGTCTGTTAGAAAAGAAAAGCATAATTGTTTAACCGAGATGGTACTTTTAGAGTCACCATATTTGAGAACATATGAGGAAGAAAATACAGCAACTGACATTCTGTGTTAACCCTTTGTCACCTGCACATGCATTTTGAGACATCTGGAGCAGACAACATTTGAAAACATTGTGGCAAAAGAAGAAATAGCTCATAAAGACATAACTCTTTTCAATATTAATACTTCCATTTATAGAGATTGTCCATATTTTCCCATAGATGCTGTTAAAGTTGTCTGCAGCAGATTTGTTGTAAGTGGGAAAGGGTTTCCAACAAACAATAAATCTGCAGCAGACAGCTTTAAAAACATCCAGACAAAAGAATCTTTGTATAGAATTCAAAAGTTGTCTGCTGCAGATGTGTCAAAATGCGTCTGTAAGTTGGAATGGACTAAGCAATTTTTCGCTTTGTCACAATTTTAAAAATTCGTCATCTGTACTTTGTTTTCAAAAAGCTGCAGAGGCGTCAGAAAGCGTTTGAATGAGGGAAAGTGTTAAAGTACAGACTTGACTGAATCTTCACTATTCACATATATAGCAAGACCACTTTAATGCCCGATGTAGCTCATTTAACCCTTTCCCTCATATAGACGCTTTCTGATGCCTCTGCAGCTTTTTGAAAACAAAGTGACAAAAGAAGAAATAGCTCAAAACGAGCAATTTCTCCTTTTGCCACAATGCTCCCCTCTTTAAGTCATAGGATATCCATTCAATTATAGAGATTTTCTATTGTTTGACAAAATATATTCGAAGTCATCTGCGGCTGAATTGTCGTATGAGGGAAAGGGTTAACTTTATAATATCCTGTTTTCATTTTCTTCATATGACAGATGATATCATTCTGAACAAGTTATAATTTAGCATTACTCCAGGAACACTACTATTAACCCTTTCCCTCATACGACAATTCTGCAGCAGCCGACTTTGAACATATTTTGTCAAAAAATGGAAAAAATCTATATAATTGAATGGATACCTATGACTAAAAGTTGAAAACATTGTGGCAAAAGGTGAAATTGCTCGTTTTGAGCAATTTTTTCTTTTGTCACTATGTTTTCAAAAAGCCGTCTGCTGCAGAGGCGTCAGAAAGCTATAAATGAGGGAAAGGGTTAACATAATTTTTATGTAGTATATGACTTGCTAAGGATCCAAATGGATACAACTTTACAGAAGTTTCTTGAAACCTTCTATGATTAATTGATGAACGATGAAGAGCCAGATCAGACTGAACCCATGTACCGGCTAATCCGGATCTAAGCTGGTCGCAAATGCCTTATGGTTATCGCAGATCACCACTCTATAATGAAATGTGACAATTGTTACAAGACTTACCAATATTTGGACCATATCATGCCTGAGGTAGTACCTGTCTTGAACAGCCAGCTGTGGAGAGAAAATGCATTGTTAATCCTTTCCTACATACAGCAAATCTGCGGCAGACGATTTTAAACCATCTAGTAAAAGATATATAGAAACTATCTCAAAACCTTTAAGCTACAAGGTTTTTTTAAAAGTCATTCTGCTGCAGAGGCATCAGAAAGCATCTGTATGTTGGAAAGGGTTTAACCCTTTTCTTCATTCAGCAATTCTGCAGCAGATGACTTTGAACATATTTTGTTGAAAAATAGAAAATCTCCATAATTGAATGGATAACCTATGACAAAAAGTGGAAAAACATTGTGGAAAAGAGGAGAAATTGCACGTTTTGTGCAATTTCTTCTTTTGTCACTATGTTTTCTAAAAGCCGTCTGCTGCAGAGGCATCAGAAAGCATCTGTATGTTGGAAAGTGTTTAATCATTAGCCCTTTTGGTGATACCAACACAAAATAACCCTTTCAAGGGTGCAGACGCATTTTGAAGCAAAGGCAGCAGACATCATTTGAAAATTAGAAAATGTTGTGGCAACAGAAACAAATTGAATAATTATACTTTCATTAAAAGAGATTTGCCATATTTTTTTTTTAAGTTGCCTACTGCAAATTTGTTGTATGTGGGAAGGGGTTTTCTATGATGTTTTCAAAGCGGTAAAATTTACAAATACATGTATCATATCAGGCAAGCAGTATAGACCTGAAACAACCTCTGACCAAAAGTTGAGAATACATATGAGCTGAATTACGAGAAAACCAACATTATGGACCCGGATTAGCTTCCGTTAAACATGCCACGCAGGTTAACCCAGACAGACACTTTTCGCCTCCTGTGGAATTTGTTTCAGAAATCATTACTCTTTACCTCTATCACCCTGAGACAGAATGTGTCGGCCCGGTTTAGTCTGCGCAGACTGTGCAGGCTGATCTGGTTTGATACATTATGCAGAGTTCATAATGTTAGTTTTCTTCAAGTATTTAATTGCACTAAATGTTTACCCTTTCCATCATACAACAAATCTATAGCAAATGACATCTGATGGCAAAGTTTGATGAATCTTTATTGGAGAAAAGACGAAAAATATTTTGAAATGAATGTATAATCATTGAATACATCATGACAAAATTGAGAAAATGTTCACTATTGGCAATTTCTCATTTTTTGCCGTAATATTTTCAAAAGTCGCCTGCTGAAGACACATCAAAATGCTTCTGTAGGAGGGAGTTAGCTACGTTAATTGATGATGTGAAATGATAAAAGAGAAGGAATGTTTCTACAAGTCTTCCTGTCACACAATTATGTCATAGCTGGCAGCTACCACACACAGAAATAAAGGCTTCTGACCCACAACTCTGACATAAGAATGACATTAACCCTTTCCCACTTGCAGACACATTCTGATGCATCTGCAGCAGACAACATTTGAAAATATTGTGGCAAAAGCAGAATTTTCTCTATTAGCCACAATGTCATCAACTCTATTCCATGATTAAAACTTTCATTATTTGAAACTTTCCATAATTCTGTCAAGATGTTTTCAAAGTCATCTGCTGCAGGTTTATTATGTGTGGGAAAGGGTTAATG
Source organism: Serripes groenlandicus (assembly GCA_031761405.1). Classification (NCBI taxonomy): domain Eukaryota; kingdom Metazoa; phylum Mollusca; class Bivalvia; order Cardiida; family Cardiidae; genus Serripes; species Serripes groenlandicus. The sequence continues at coordinate 73,145,047 of JASEVX010000006.1, forward strand.
AATCTTGGATAATCTAACATGGCATGTTAGTGTAACCTTTCTTTCCTACTATAATCCTTTGTGTTCAAATATCATATTAACCTTAACCTCTTCCCTCTAACATATAAGAGATAATTTTTCTTTAACCCTTTCCCTCATATAGACGCTCTGATGCCTCTGCAGCAGACGACTTTTGGAAACATTGTGACAAAAGAAGAAATTGTTGAAAACGAGCACTTTCTCGCTTTGCAATAATGTTTTCAACTTATTTTAATGATTAAACTTTCCCTTTTAAAGATATAACATAATCTTGCCCTGATGATTTCAAAGTCTTCAGCAGCAAATTTGTTGTACTTGGAAAAGGGTTAACCCTGGCACATGAAAAGTTTGACATTCAGCTTCAGAATATGAATTGACCTTTGAAATGCCAGGGTCAGACTATACTTCAAAGTTCTCCTTTTCCAAATAATTCTTTACGAAACTTCCCAATATCATAGAGTCAAATGTTGGGCTTTATTTCCTATCTATTTCTTATGAAGTTTTGAATTTGGAAGTGTATACAGTCAGTTCTGGTATTCAAACAATGAGGAAAAAGCATAACTTTCAATTAAAAGAATCCATTGCATTGGAAAGAAAGTGACAGATTACTAATTACATTAATTAGAAGCTGGAGCTGTCCATGAATACCTCTCAAAAGCAAAAAACCTTTGACCTACTGACCCAATATATGATTAACCCATTACATCACATGTATATATTCATAAAGATTTGAAGATATTGCAAAAAATTTGAAATTGCTCATTTTTAGCAATTTCACCTTTCGTTATAATATTTTCAAAAGTCGTCTGCAACAGCAGGCTTCAAATGTAATGGGTTAAGGAACATCTTTGGGTCATTGTTATTACATTATGTGAAGTATCATCATCCTAGTTCGAAAGATAATTTACTTAGACCCCTGGCTCAATTTTTCAGGATTGTGCCTTGGACCCATTGACCCCAAAATCAATTATTGAAAAGAAATAAAAACACAAGCTCAATATGAGCAATTTCTACAAGTTGCCACAAAGTTTTCAACAGTTGTCTGCTGTAGATGCATCAAAATGCATCTGTATGTGGGAAAGGATTATCTTCTTTGGTGAAGGTGCATAGTAAGAACTTCTTCCCTTTCATTTACAGCAATGTATAACACATCGTGACAAATATCACTTACATCAGTTATGAGTAACATCTCCAATTTTTTCAGCGTTTCTTGCTGACCATCCTCAACTTGATGCTCACTTAACTGACCTATCTTTTTGGCAAAGTTGTGTAATGTTGTCTCCACCTCCTTTAAAAGGATGTAATCTGGGTGATCTCCTTGAGTATTGACCAGCAACCTCTGAAATAGGAAATAATCATCTGGGTAACAACACACTTTACCTTTACTCACATTCAATAAATCGGCAGTTGACAAATTAACCTATTACTTCACATGGCTTTTCAAAGGTTGTCTGCTTAACAATCATCAGACGAACAATTTCACCAATTTTTTTAACAATAAAGAGTTGAAAATATTGCAATAAAAGGTGAAATTACTAGTTTTAAGCAATTTCACCTTTTATCGCAATGTTTTCAAAAGTCGTCTGCAACAGCAAGCGTCAAATGTTGTCTGTGTGAAGAAATGGGTTAAAACACATCTCGGCAAAAGAATATGCAAAACTTATTATATATGAAAGTGTATTTATTGAATACAGGCAAAAACACGGTGGGAAATGTCACCTGCTGCGTATTCATCAACCTGAGTCTACAGGTGGGAAAATATTAACCCTTTCCTGCATACAAAAAATCTGCAGCAGACGACTTTGAAAACTTATTGGAAAAAATGTGAAAAATTGCAATAAATAAGTTTGAATTTTTAAATAGAGTTGAAAACATCTCTCCTTTTGCCACAATGTTTTCAATATTCGTCTGCTGCAAAGTGTATATATGTGGGAAAGGGTTAAATGATGGTAAATAAGGTTATGAAGACTTTTACTTCATTTCAATAATGTTTCAACTAACAGTAAGTTTATTATAACTCATTCAACATCCTGATATCACCTGCTTAGAAATGCCCCAGGAATTGTTTGTTTGTTTTAGTGGGGTTTTCAACATTATTTCAGTCATATCAACGGATCATTTATTCCTGATCCCTGGATAAACAAACCAGTAGTAGGCTAGGAAATGTGCCTTGTGTCAAGGGCACTCCACCATGACCACCACTGGGGATCAAACCCAGGACATCCGGTTCTTAATCCCCGACGCTAACCTCTCATCAACGGCAGATTCGTGAAAGAAATCTCAAGAAAAAAAATGGTGTCAAATTGAAAATTGGAAGTTTTATTTCAATACGAAGTTGGAAACAATGTCTCATATCTTTAATCAAAGAAATACATGTATATATTAACCCAGTACTAATTCACACTGGTGACATTTGATGCCTGCAGTTGCTTTTGAAAACATTGCAATAAAAGGTGAAATTGCTCAAAACAAGCAATTTCACCTTTTATTGCAATATTTTCTTCAACTCTTTATCAATATAATTCTTTCAGTATCAATATAATTCTTTCAGTTTTCTAGGTTATTGAAATTGTTCGTCTGATGATTGTAAAGCAGACGACCTATGAAAAGCCATGTGAAGTAGTGGGTTCAGTCTATTCAACATGTAGACACATATTGATGCATCTGCAGCAGACAACTTTTAAAAGCAGTGTGACAAAAAGAAACAAGATGTGTTTGTGAAACACTGATGCCCCCCAATGGCAACATCTAGGTCAAAGGTCAAGGTCGCAAGGTATACACATGTGAAATATGGTAGCATTACCTGTTATTGTTCAAAAGTAGTGGGGAAGGTTAAAAAAAAAATTGAGAATGGCAACATCTAGGTCAAAGGTAAAGGTCGCAAGGTCAAAAATGTTGGTACTGACAGAAAGGTCATGTCACAAGGAATACACATGTGAAATATGGTAGCCGTATCTGTTATGGTTCAAAAGTAATGGCCAAGGTTAAAGTATTTTTCGAGAATGACAACATCTAGGTCAAAGGTCAAGGTCGCAAGGTCAAAAATGTTGGTACTGACATGTGAAATATGGTAGCCATACCTGTTATGGTTCAAAAGTAATGGCCAAGGTTAAAGTTTTTTTCGAGAATGGCAACATCTAGGTCAAGGTCAAGGTCGCAAGGTACTGACAGAAAGGTCATGTCACAAGGAATACACATGTGAAATATGGTAGCCATACCTGTTATGGTTCAAAAGAAATGGCCAAGGTTAAAGTTTTTTTCGAGAATGGCAACATCTAGGTCAAGGTCAAGGTCGCAAGGTGAAAAATGTTGGTACTGACAGAAAGGTCATGTCACAAGGAATACACATGTGAAATATGGTAGCCATATCTGTTATGGTTCAAAAGTAATGGCCAAGGTTAAAGTTTTTTTCGAGAATGGCAACATCTAGGTCAAAGGTCAAGGTCGCAAGGTCAAAAATGTTGGTACTGACAGAAAGGTCATGTCACAAGGAATACACATGTGAAATATGGTAGCCGTACCTGTTATGGTTCAAAAGAAATGGCCAAGGTTAAAGTTTTTTTTGAGTATGGCAACATCTAGGTCAAAGGTCAAGGTCGCAAGGTCAAAAATGTTAGTACTGACAGAAAGGTCATGTCACAAGGAATACACATGTGAAATATGGTAGCCGTATCTGTTATGGTTCAAAAGTAATGGCCAAGGTTAAAGTTTTTTTCGAGAATGGCAACCTCTAGGTCAAAGGTCAAGGTCGCAAGGTCTAAAATTTTGGTACTGACAGAAAGGTCATGTCACAAGGAATACACATGTGAAATATGGTAGCCGTACCTGTTATGGTTCAAAAGTAGTGGTCAAGGTTAAAGTTTTTTTTGTGCAGACAGACAGACAGACCAACAGACCAACCAACCAACAGACAGGCCAAAAACTATATGCCCACCGAATCGGAGATTCCGGGGGCATAAAAATTCTTTTCAATAATTTTGCTTAGATGTTTTAACCATCTGCTGCCAATTTGTTGTATGTGGGAAAAAGTAAATGAGCATTTTCTCCTTTTGCAATAATGTTTTTAAATCTATTGAATAAGTTTACTTCCATTATTAGACATTTTCAATATATTTTTCAAAGTCGTCTGCTGCAGATTTGTTGTATGTGGGAAAGGGTTAAGTGCCCATTAAAATCAGAATAACCCTATTTGTCACAAATGATGTTTCCTGCAATAATATCAGCCTGTATCAATTGATGTTGTTACTTTGTTTGGATGATGTCTTAAGATTCATTTAGTTATCGGCAACATAGTTCATTGAATACTTAGGCTCACAAACTTGGGAGACCTGAGTCAATATTCCAGAGTATCCAGGGTAATTTACCAGTACTACTGGTCCTATTATCCTGACTATTATATTATTGCTAACCCAACAATCCATCAATCCTGTTACCAAGGAGGTTACAGCCATTACTACCATATTGACCTGGCCCAGGATCAAACCTTGGACCTCCCGCATCCGAGGTTGATACTCTAGCATCCTAGGCGGTCTCAATTAACCGTTTCCCACATATAGACGCTTTCTGACGCCTCTGCAGCAGACGGCTTTTTGAAAACATAGCCACAAAAAAGTTTTGCTCAAAACGAGCAATTTCTCCTTTTGCCACAATGTTTTCAACTTTATTTGAGTCATCTGCTGCAGATTTGTTGTAAGTGGGAAAGAGCTTACGTTGTTAGATCATGATTGCAAAAATAAGGCTGCTACTAACCTGTATAAGGAGTTCTACCCTTGGAATTCTCTGAATTGGCCGAACTATCAAATCTTTCATCGTGAGCTTGCTCCCACTCTCCTTCTGACATTGCTGGAAAAAGATATAGAAAATAAATTGACCCACATATCACAAATCTGCAGCAGATGACTTTGAAAACATCTAGGCAAAAATATGGGAATTCTCTTTAAATAATGTATAATAATTCAATAGAGTTGCAAACATTGTGGCAAATGGAAACATTTCTCATTATCAGCAAATTCTCCTTTTGTCACAATATTTTCAACTTTTTCAAATTATTAAACTTTGAGTTAGAAATCTTTTCGTTTAGAGACAGCCTTGTTGTTTTAAAAGTTGTCTGATACAGATTTGTTGTAAGTGGGTTAGGGTTAACAATCTTGATAAAGGTCATTGAACTTCAAGCAACACAATGGACATTATAATGTAACAGGGTTTTTCAGACATAATAGAGGCTGACTTTCATTGTCATCTGCCATGCCATTTTTTATTCACCTGTGTGCACTAACTGCAAGTACCTATCCATCTCATTTAATTACTTCTTTCCCCGCATACAACAAATCTGCAGAAAACAACATGAAGTCAAAAATAAGGAAAACAATCTATTAATGAAAGAACAAATATGGAATAAAATTGAAAACATTGTGGACTATATGAATAGGCAGGCTGATCTTGATCTTCATTGTTTTCAAATAGATTGAACCCTTTCCCACTTACAAAAAATCTGTGAAAACATTTTGGTTACAAATATTCAGAAAACCTTAGAATAAAAGATTAATTATTTAAAAGAAGAGAATGTAAACATTGTGGCAAAAGGAGAAATTGCTCATCATGAGCAATTTCTCCTATTGCCATAATGTTTTATAAAGTCGCCAACTGTAAATTCGGCACAAAACGAGTCTGCATGTTTGACAGGATTGGTACATGTGATGTCATCAAAAATGAGACCATATGAATAATCTTGGTCTTCATTGATTTCAAATATGGATTTAAGTTTTGTATACCAGCCTGCAGCAGACGACTTTGAAAACTTCTAGACAAAACTATGGACAATCTCTATAAATATAGAGAAAGTATAATTATTGCATAGAGATGGAAAATATTGTGACAAAAAGGAGAAATTGTTCATCATGAGCAATTTCTTCTTTTGCCCACAATGTTTTCAAAAGTCGTCTGCTGCAGTTGCGTCAAAATGCGTCTGCATGTGGGAAACAGGTAACAGGAGGTCATTGAACTAAGAGAAGTATACAACCAGCCATTATAACCATGCACGCTTATCAGGTATTCAGGATCACTATCATTGTTATCTAATATGCCATTTTTTATGCATATTACACTAGGATATGTTTTACCTCAATTCCAGATATTTATTCATTTTCCAGTCCCACTTTTTGGGGGGTTTGCACGTTGGAAATAAGGCAGGGAGACACATATGGGTCGCTTTATTGTTGTCTGTCCTTCATACTGACTTAATCATTTTCAGACATTATAAGCCTTCTGACAAGTGAAGCATGTGTTCCTTGAAACACTCTTTTTTACAAGAATTAATTTTGATTGATTATTTGGTGATTATTTCAATTGTTCAGCTATATCATGGTGTTTCCTGAGTAAGTTACCAATACTACTGGTCCATTTATCCTGACACTAGCCAGTCAGTGGTAATGCTAACCCTGCAACCCTGAGCGCCAAGGAGGACAGCCATTACTACCACTTACAAGAAGAGATATGGGTAACTATTTTACTTTTTAGTGAATATTTCCTTCAACTTGATTTTATTGCATTAACTGACCCTTGTATTATCTTATGCTCAGTTAGTTCATTTCTTATGGTCTGATAGAATTGACTTTAGATGATAATCAGATTAATGCAGCACAAACTTAATTCTATATATTGTGTGATGTACACTGAAATGATATCAATCAGAAATTTACATTTTAACTACAATTTTTACTTTTATTTAATTTTATGTAACATGTATTAATTAAGCACTTTCTCCTTTTTTCCACAACTAATTTTATTTCAAAAACTTTTAAGGCAAAAAGAGTTATCTAGGAAAATAAAAGAAATACTTTGATATTTGATATTTGATGTTAATTTGAAGAGAAAAGAAGAAATTGTTGAAGAGTAATTTCTTATTGTTTTCTATAAGGGTTTTTTCAAAAGTCTTTATCATGTTCAGCAATTTCCTTTTTTCCCACAATATTTTCAAAACTCTCCTGTGTCAGGGAAAGGGTTAACCCTTTCCCACATACAACAATTCTGCAACAAACGACTTTGAACATTTTTTGTCAAAAGATAGAAAATCTCTATAATTTAATGGATAACCTATGACTAAAAGAGGTAAACATTGTTGCAAAAGAAGAAATAGCTTGTTTTGAGTAATTTCTTCTTTTGTCACTATGTTTTCAAAAAGCCGTCTGCCGCAGAGGCAACAGGAAGCATCTATATGAGGGAGGGTTAAAACCACTGTTATGTAATCAATGATAATATCAGCTAAATGATATATTATAGAAACTTTCCCATTTATTATCAGGAAAACTTCTCAAAAATCTGCCTCATAAATAACTCTGCACAGATTTCCCATTCATAATGCATTCTCCTCCATACATTTGTACTCATGCAGGTCCCTCTTATATCCAGAACATAAAACATACAACTAAAATACAGCAAGTTAAAACAAGATGACTTTATAGATAACACAGTGGAAATATGACAATTGCCCAAAACCAGTTTCAGAAATAAGAGGTTTTCTATCTGAAATGCATGAATGTACTAGCAGAAGACATTGTGTCAAAAATGACTCATCTACTGCGGATAGGCCAAAATGTGTCTGCTATCGGGAAAGGTTTAAATTGTTAACCCTTTCCCACATGTAAACACTATATAAACACTTTCTGACGCCTCTGCAGCAGACCACTTTTGAAAACATTTAAGCAAAAGGAGAAATTGCTCAAAACGCAATTTCTCCTTTTGCCAAAATGTTTTCAACCTTTTTCGGTAATTATACCTACATTTAGAGAAATTTTCCATACTTTTGCCTAGATGTTTTCAATGTCGTCTGCTGCAGATTTGTTGTATGTGGAAAAGTGTTAACCCTTTCCCTCATATAGACGCTTTCTGACGCCTCTGCAGCAGACTGCTTTTTGAAGACATAGTGACAAAAGAAGAAATTGCACAAAACGTGCAATTTCTCCTTTTGCCACAATGTTTTCCACTTTTTGTCATAGGTTATCCATTCAATTATGGAGATTTTCTATGTTTTGACAAAATATGTTCAAAGTCGTCTGCTGCAGAATTGTTGTATGAGGGAAAGTGTTAAGGAGGCAGAATCCCAGTAGCAGGAATAATGTTCTAAAGTGTATAGTCTCAATTGTTTACCTTTCATCTTAACCCTTTCCCACATACACTCAATCAGCAGCAGATGACTTTGAAGGACATATAGGAAAATTAGGAAAATCTTAATAAATATAAATACTGTATAGAATTGAACACATGGCGAAATATAAAATTGCTCATCATGAGCAATTTGTCCTTTTGCCACAATGTTTTGAAAAGTCACCAGCTGTGGAGGAGAATCTACAACTACAATTGTTGCTACCAAAAAAATACAGTAACTTCTTAAAAACCTCAAGACTACTGTCTTTCATTTCCACTCACTTACAGAAATGTTCCATAAATCTTGGAGATTGCAGGAGCAAGAGTAGAAGAAAAGATGGCAGGATGCCACAAGAAATTAATCTTTAATAGCCTGTATCACTCCACTTCCATTTTTTTATGTTTATGGGAATATCAATGTGCTTTGTAATATAAGTGATATAAAAACAATCTCCAATACTATCTGGCACCAGTTCAATTCTTTCCCCCTTGCAGATGCATTTTGATGCATCTGCAGGAAATGCCTTTTAAATATAACGATTTTTTTTTTTCATGATGAGCAATTTCTCTGTTTGCTAAAATGTTTTCAACTCTATTCAATAATTTTTTTTCATGATGAGCAATTTCTCTGTTTGCTAGAATGCTTTCAACTCTATTCAATAAACTTTTTTTATTTTCCATATTTTGCCTATATGTTTTTAAAGTTGTCTTCTATAGATTAATGTAATAGATCTATGTCGGAAATGGTTCAAAAGCAATTTACTTTTAAATTTTAAGCATTTGTTTAAATTTCATAAGTGTGAATAAAAGTAAAATAATTTCTGATTAACAAAACTTTTATCTAAGCTAACAAGATTTAATTTCGCAGATGCATTTTGATGCTCTGAAAGGACGACATTTTTAAGAATTTTACAAAGGAGCCATAATCCACCCATTTGCAAACTCTTTTAATTAATTATACCTTCATTTATATGGGTTATTGATTGATTGATTTGGGTTTAACGCCGTTTTTAACAATTTCTCAGTTATATCAGCCAGTTCACCTACTCATGCATTTCCTGGTTTTCGCACACCAGTACTCCTCCAACTGGCTGCTTTTCCACAGACTTAGCCCATTGGTGGAAGATGAATGACGCATGTCGCATTGACTTTTGTCAATTGTCGGAAAGAAAGTTGGCCGAGCCAGGATTCGAACCCACAACCCCTGGATTGACAGCCCGCGTCGCTACTGACTGAGCTTAGTGACTGGGGCTCGGCTTATATGGGTTAACCTGATATTTGTCTAGATGTTTAGAAGTCTTCTGCTGCACTGATTTGTTGTTTGTGTGAAAAATTTAAATTTCTATTACAGTATCTATGGCTCTTCCCAATGAAGAAAAAGAGTAAATACTCTATTTACTCTTTCCTTCATAAACACTGGCTCTTCCCAATGAAGAAAAAGAGTAAATACTCTATTTACTCTTTCCTTCATAAACACTGGCTCTTCCCAATGAAGAAAAAGAGTAAATACTCTATTTACTCTTTCCTTCATAAACACTGGCTCTTCCCAATGAAGAAAAAGAGTAAATACTCTATTTACTCTTTCCTTCATAAACACGCTTTCTGACGTCTCTGCTGCAGACTGCTTTTTAAAAACATGGCGACAAAAGAAGAAATTGCTCAATATGAGCAATTTCTCCTTTTGTCACCATGTTTTCAACTCTATTCAATTATTGTTCTTTCATTTTAAGGGATTTTCTGTGTTTTTGCATAGATCACTGTTTTTAAAGTCGCCTGCTGCAAATTTGTTATATGTGGGAAAAAAGTAAACCTTTCTCATATACAACAAATTTGTGGCACGGACATCTAGGCAAAATTGCCGAAAAATCTGTATCATGGTTAAGTTTATTGATGGAAAATTGTGGCATAAGAAGAAATTTCTCATTTTGACATATCATGTTTTCTGAAGTTGTATGCTGCAGAGGTATCAGAAAGCATCAGACAGATTCTGTCTGTGGGAAAGGGTTAAACAGATACTTAACCTATATATACACACATTTGTCTTATATGTCTCACACTGTTTGCATTATTTATTATGCAATAAGACCGCTTTTGGCTCGATGTTGCTGATTTTAATAAAACCCTTTCCCATATTTAACAAATTTGTAGCAGACCACTTTAAAAACATCTTGGCAAAAAAATGAAAAATTTCTGTAAATGAAAGAATAGTAAACATTGAAATTACTCATTTTGTCACAATGTTTTCAAAAGTCATCTGCTGCAGATGCTTCAAAAGGAGACTGTAAGAGGGTTAAATCTTGGAGGATACTCTAACAATAATCAGAATAATTGGAGAACTTCAACTGGGAACCAATACTTAGGAAGATAGCATAAGAAGTTCAATCAGTGAAAGTTTTGACAGTCCCATCAATATAGGATGAAAACATGAAAAACTATGCCGACTGGTTACATAATCATTAACCCTTACCCTCATATAGACGCTTTCTGACGCCTCTGCAGCAGACGGCTTTTTGAAAACATAGTGACAAAAGAAGAAATTGCACAAAACGTGCAATTTCTCCTTTTGCCACAATGTTTTCCACTTTTTGTCATAGGTTATCCATTCAATTAGAGATTTTCCATTTTTTGACAAAATATGTTCAAAGTCGTCTGCTGCAGAATTGTCATATGAGGGAAAGGTTTAATTGAACAAAATATTACTGATTGTTTTAGACCCAATAAATTACAGTAGACAATTAAAAGACTCATTGATGGCGCTGTATCGCTCAACTCATTTTGTGGTCAGGTAGCCAGGCTGTAGCTTTTCCGGGGAGACTTACCAAATTCCATGGAAAATCCCCGGAGTATTCGGACAACTTTCCAGGGATAATCTGACACTTTCCATGGAAATTCCAGGACATTTATGTGGAAAAACCGTAAATTCCATGGACAACCCGGAAAAGTTTCATGGAAACCCCGGAAAAGTTCCATGGACACCCCGGAACGGTTCCATGGATATGCTGGAATGGTTCCGGGACCCCGGAGTATTCGGACACATTTCCAGCATTTCCGCATTTTAACATTAAATTCCTTGTTTTTTTCCATGGTTTCCGTGTATTTTCCGTGTATTTTTGTATTTTCTGTTATGAGTCCCCGGAAAAGCTACAGCCGGGAAGCTAAGTTATTAAAAGAGTGTTAACAAGATCTTCCTCCAATTTGGCAAAGTGACCTACTTTATGACCTGACCTACATTCTAACTTAGCTTAGATATCATCAAGACAATTATTCTGACACCGTTTCAATATACTTAAGTTAGAAATAAGACGTCCAGAGAGTAAAACAAGAGTTGTCGGAAGACAATATAGCTCGCCTATCAGGGCCATCATCTATAAGGGTCTATTTCAGAACGGTTATAGCATTAGGTAAAGTCACACAGTATCACCTATTGCAAGATAAAACACCTTTTCAATACTTGCATGCAAATGTTAACCAAGTCCATACAGGCCCTTTTGGGCCTTTTAAATCTGTAAATTTATTTATATACGATAAGCAACAGCATACACAGTGTCTGAGAAAAAGGCCTTGCACAAAAAGGTTTGACCAAAATTCTAAGTCCAAAAAGGGGCACAATTCAGTCAAAATCCATTCCAGAGTTATGGGACTTGACATACATGGTCACATAATGACACTAAATAAGTGTGTGAAGTTTCAAAGCAACAGCTTACACAGTGTTTGAGAAAAGGCCTTGCACACAAAGGTTTAACCAAAATTCTAAGTCCAAAAAGGGGCACAATTTAGTCAAAATCCATTCCAGAAATATGGGACTTAACATACAAGGTCATCTAATGACCCTGAATAAGTGTGTGAAGTTTCAAAGCAACAGCATACACAGTGTCTGAGAAAAGGCCTTGCACGCAAAGGTTTGACCAAAATTCTAAGTCCAAAAAGGGGCAAAATTCGGTAAAAATCCATTCCAGAGATATGGGACTTAACATACAGGGTCATATAATGACCCTAAATAAATGTGTGAAGTTTCAAAGCAACAGCATACACAGTGTCTGAGAAAAGAACTTGCACACAAAGGTTTGACCAAGCTAGCAACGTGTACGCCAACGCCAACGTGGACGCCGGGGTGATTACATAAGCTTCCCTATTTCTTCGAATAGGCGAGCTAAAAAAGATTTTCCTTCAATTTGACCTTGTGATCTAGTTTTTGACTTCACATGACCAAGTTTCAAAATTGGCCAAGATTTGATCAACTCTCATAAAGATTGGATGTAAAATGGTGTCTATAGAGTGTTAACCCTTTCCCACAGACAACAAATGTACAGCAGACAACTTGGAAAACATGCGTTGAAAACCTGGAGACAAAATGAGAAATTGCTTGTTTTGAGCAATTTCTTCTTTTGTCGCCATGTTTTTAAAAATCCATCTGCTGCAAAGGGGTCAGAAAGTGTAAATATGAGGCAAAGGTTTAACGTGGCAATTGTTGATGACACAAGGAAAAAATGTCTTCTGAAAACGTTGTGGATAAAGGCAAAATTGCTCTTTAAGACAAATTAGTTTCTCCTTTGCAACAATGTTTTCAACTTTATTCAACAATTGTTCTTTTATTTCTAGAGCTTTTCCCATAAGTTTGCATTTATGTTTTCAAAGACACCTGCTGGAGATTTATTGTATGTGGTAATCCAATGAACAAGTGAACTGTTTGCATGATATGCTCTAGATTAATCTGTTTTGAAAATGTCTTGTGATGATATTGTAATCTGGTAAATTGAAATGATCATTTCAATACAGCGTTGAAAACGTGGGAAAGGAAGAAATTGCTCAATACTGTCAAAATCTTCCTTATTTCACAATATTTTCAAAAGTCATCTGCTGCAGAGTCTAATAATGTTATCTATAGGAGGTAAGTAAATACATGCTCTCTTTCCCTCATCTTTAAAATAAAGGCTGTTGATCCATTAAGTTCGAACCCCAACATTCTTTCCGACCATTACCAATAGTCAATGGGACAAGAGTCATTTGTCTTTCACCAATGGGCTAACAGTCTATGTGGAAAAGCTGGTATGAGAAAGCCAGGAAATACATGGGTAGGTGAACTGACTGCCGTGATATCATTTAAAATTGTTGAAAATGGTGTTAAACTCTTATCAATCAACCAATAACAGACAATTTCATCCTCATTTCTCATTAGACTGTGTTTTGATTCAGTGTCAGAGACATCTGACAATAGGGGAGATTCTTCAATGTGTACCCATAATAAGTAATACCTTTTCCAATGTTTTACTGTTTCAGTTAGCATATCCGGAGAACACAAGAGTTGTGGAACTTTGCTTCCACAGAAGATCAAGATAGTCATGTGACTCTATGCAGACTGATCAGTATTTTGCCTATTCTCGTAGTGACTCTGACATCCTCTCAAGAATGGTTATTGTCAATATAACAACTTATTAAGTATGCAATAGATCAGAATTTAAATTAAACCTTTCCTACATTCAGATGTATCTGCAGAAGAAGACAATTAAAAACATTGCTCCATTTGACATAGTCTTTTCAACACTATTCAATATTTTGTCTCAATGTTTTCATAAATCTACTGCAATCAATTTGCTGTATGTGTAAAAGAGTTATATTAAATCAAAGTACTGAAAGTACTGATGGAAGGTGATTTAAGATTATGTCAACCAGGTGCAGATGGGATAATGAAATGTATGCAAGTTACGCACATATCATGGCTACGATGTGTGGATAGGAACGAAAGGGGAATAAATGAAACAAAGAAATTAAATCTTAAAAATGCGGGTCCCGGGTTCGATCCCCGGTTGAGGCACTACGGTCATGGTGGAGTGTTCTTGGGCAAGGCACATTTTATAGCCTAGTACTGGGTTGATTACCCAGGGATCATGAATAATAATCAAGCGCTCTAAATGACCTTAGCAGTCGATGCGCCATAAAACAATATACATTCATTCATTGTCCATAGCTAATGCTTGTTCTTTTAACCACATGCTAACAATACAAAAATGTTTTTAAAAAACAACAATAAATATATACAAAAATCTGGCCACTGGTTAAAACGTTTAACTGTCTTTGATCAAGAAGGACTTCAAGAAAAGCAACAACTTCACTAGACAATGTGAATTACAAATAAGAATAACTTTCTAATATGAATGAAAATGTCAGGGGTATTCCATAAATGGAGCTTTTCTTAGCCTGGGGTTACACAATATAACATGATAATAAATACTAGACATTAAGATAAATACTTCACCGATATGAAATCCCATAAGTTACTCTCTTCATGTGTATTAAACATCTGAACTTACTAAACGTTCAGCAAAACGTCGAATACTCAAGAAATTATTTTCTATTAAAAAGTGTCCTACGTAAGTCTCTCGTGGAATGTAGGTCTTTAACAGCTATTGACCTATTTTGTATCTGTATCTAAACGTTGATTTAACTCGGTAGGAACTCCAATTAGTTGATTGATTTATTGATTAGTTGGAAAGTTGGAAGAGGGTCGACACATTGTGTAAAAAGGAGGAATAAGTAGTTTTGAGTAATTGTTATATTTTTTAGAAAAGTTTTTTAAATGTATCCTAGTCGAGTCCCGGAAGCTCTGTTGGTAGCGTCGCGGGCTGTCAATCCAGTGGCTGTGAGTCAAATCGCGGCTCGGATAACTTTTTTCCGTCGTTTGACACAAGTCAATACATCATTCGTCTTCCACACATGGGCTAAGTCTATACGTAAAAGCAGCCAGTTGCTTGGGAGGTTGTTGTGTGGAGTTCTAGTGTGAAAACATCAGGAAACGCATGAGTAGGTGACCGCCGTGATATGACTGAGAATAATGTTAAAAGCGGCATTAAACCCCAATCAATCAACATTTGATGTATTTATATCCCTTTAATTTGTGTATTCTATCATGTAAAGGGTTAAACACGAAGAGTTCGGTCATGCAAACGTACGATTTTGTTGTTCTTGATGAATGTTATTGTTGGTGTAATAATTGTATTAAAATACCTAATGAATACGTCTATTGTAATCGATAGTTAGTTTAATTGTTGTTTACACTACTATTAGATAATTGTTAATTGCGCTGAAATTAATCGTATATAACATTTAAAGCAATAAAGAAAGTTAAAGAAACTTATTGTTAATTGAGATGAATTAAGCAATTAATATAAACATGTAAAACTTTATTATTAACACCTGATACATACAAACGATTAAAAGATGAAACCTTGCCTAATTCTCCTTTTACCACAATGTTATCCTGTCACGATGTTTTCATAGTATACGGCCTACATATCATGTAAAAGTTCCCCATTTTTCACCCTGTATGTACATATGTCCACATTTCTCCTTTTACCACATATACGGCCTACTGCCTACATATCATGTACATGTCCCAATTTATCCCCATGTTTGTACATTTCTCCTATTACAACAATGTTATCCTGTCACGATGTTTTCAAAGTATACGGCCTACCCATCATGTAAAAGTTTCCCATTTCTCACCATGTATGTGCATTCCTCCTTTGACCACAATTTTATCCTGTCACGATGTTTTCAAAGTTTACGGACTACGGTTTATTCCCATTTGGTCTACACTTTTTGCACTTTGTCCCATTTGGTCTACACTTTTTGCACTTTGTCCCATTTGGTCTACACCCAGTTTGGACCCCAGTGTCATTTCGTCTTCACTTATATTTAAGTTGACAGACAGCCCCTTACACACTTATTCAATAAGACAAACATCTTTTGTTTAAAATATGTGGGTTAATAATGAGATGGCATTCAAACACTGCAAACAGTGTAAACTAAGATCATCTTATCTTTAATGTAGACTCAGACTACCTGTCAGTTCAGTATAAACTGCAGCAGCCAGTCCTAGTCTACATTATGTTGAGACCCTCAAAAGTAAGTTTTCACACCATTCAGGTGTGAAAGATAATTAAAGATAATATGTGTTATTTTAGGAGGCATAAATGCTAAAATGCTTTAATGTCAATGTCAGATAAATTAGTAAGCTCCATAGAAATAAAGCTTTGCATATTCATGTTATGAACAGTAAACGAAATGGGAATTAGGGTGTAGACCAAATGGGACAAAAAACAGTAGACCAAATGGGATTAGACGAAATGGGAAGTTACCACGGCCTACATATTATGTAAATGTCCCGACTTCTCTCTATGTTTGTACATTTCTCCTTTATCACACTGTTATCCTGTCACAGTGTTTTCATTGTATACGGCCTACCCATCATGTAAATCTTGTACAGAGTACAAATGTATCCTGTAAATGGTTCCCATTTCTCCCCATGTATGTACACATTTCTCCAATTACCACAATGTTATCATGTCACGATGTTTTCAAAGTATACGGCCTACATACCATGCAAAAGTTCCCCGTTTCTCACCCTGTATGTACATGTGTCCACATTTCTCCAATTACCACAAGGTTATCATGTCACGATGTTTTCAAAGTATACAGCCTGTAAAAGTTCCCCCTTTCTCATCATGTATGTACATTTCTCCTTTTACCACACTGTTATCCCGACACGATATTTTCAAAGTGTACGGCCTATGTATTAGTGAAAACTCGTTTTGCCCGATGTTTTCAACTTCACTGAATAATTGTTGTGATTTCTGATAAGTTTTTCAAAGTCGTATCATGTTTTTATTGTATACTTTGTTTTTTAATCTGCAGCACATGTTTGAAAAAAAGGTGGAAAAGGGATGATCAATGCCTTGTTTTTCCCCAATGTTTTCTACTTCATTGAAGAATCACTTTTATTTGATATGTTTTTAGAATTAATATTCGTGATTACTTGTTTTACCCCAATATTTTAAATTCATAGAATAATTGGTGTGGTATCTGATTAGTTTTTCAAAGTCATCCTCAACTATTTATAACACATCAAGATCGTTTTGCCCGATGTTTTCAACTTCACTGAATAATTGTTGTGATTTCTGATAAGTTTTCAAAGTCGTATCATGTTTTTATTGTATACTTTGTTTTTTAATCTGCAGCACATGTTTGAAAAAAAGGTGGAAAAGGGATGATCAATGCCTTGTTTTTCCCCAATGTTTTCTACTTCATTGAAGAATCACTTTTATTTGATATGTTTTTAGAATTAATATTCGTGAATACTTGTTTTACCCCAATGTTTTAAATTCATAGAATAATTGGTGTGGTATCTGATTAGTTTTCAAAGTCATCCTCAACTATTTATAACACATCAAGATCGTTTATTTAATCATTATTTAAAGATAATTAAATAGCCAATCAAATTTTTTATTATTTAAACATGACTGTTAATAGGGTAAAATAAAAGTGGGGTCGAAATCACTTACGACACTGGGGTCTAAAATATTTGGGGTCGAAATCACCGGCTACCATATGATGTTATGAAGCGTTGTTAAAAGTAAGTTCGTGTCAATTCTACAGTGTTATACTATTCAATTAAATAAAAAGTATTTGTACATATTGAAAACAATCTAGTCCACATTGGAATTATATTACGTTTTGATTTCATTCATTGGGTGTAATAATTCGACGATAGGTCAGTCCTCGAATTGACCTAGTTCGTTTACTGCGTATCGGTGTTGTTTACAAAAGAAAGCGTGCGGCGTAGGAATATTCATAAGATACTGTTTACTGCAGAATCATTTGTATTTCTCCAAATAAAATTTATTTAAAAAAACAAACCAGTGTCTACATCAAACTGGTTGTAAAGGAAAACACTTTAAGTATGAGTTTACATTGATTTTTGCGAACTATATTGAGTAGCGTATGTATGAAAAGATCATATAGTTTATAGAGAGGATGTGTGTTGTTGGGCATATTCCATCAGCCTGTGCAATCCCATAGGAAGAAGATTATTAAAATAATCACCTTCCAAAAACCATGGCTGGTTTACATATGACATAGCCAAGGTAGGGGAATTTGGTTGAAACAACTTACCTCAACAAACTTCTGTACTGAGGATTTCGTTTGGATTGCATTTTCTATCACTTTTCCTGATGTTTTGTAATTTTCAACAAATGACAGGTAACTGTCTTGTACACTTTGTCCAGAAAACTGAAACGAACAAGCTCACATTTCTGAAGGTGTAAGTTATAAATCAACAGAACTAGGAATATAATTTAAACAACACAAAATTTGATATATCAAATAGTAGTCAGATGTCATTATAAGGATCACTGCCTCGTTGGAGTAGTGGTAGAGAACCCTCCTCTGGTGCGGGAGGTCGTGGATTCGATCCAAGGCCGGGTCATACCGAAGAACTTAACAAGCAAACTCATGAAATTTATATCCCCTTGCTTGCAGGAAATATTGTAGGAATAAAGTCCGCCGAAAGTGACGATCGAACTTGGCCTAGCCCTAAAGGCATTTAACGTTGTAACCAAGTTTGAAAAAAAAAAACGGTTCACATTTGTGGCAGTTATTGCACGGAAACAGCAACAAACGATATTTTTTGTTAATTAAGGGGCCATAACTCTACCGAAAGTGGCGATCGAACTTGGCCTAGGTTGTTACCAAGTTTGAAAAAAAAAACGGTTCACATTTGTGGCAGTAATTGCACGGAAACAGCAACAAACAACATTTTTTTGTTAATTAAGGGGCCATAACTCCACCGAAAGTGACGATCGAACTTGGCCTAGCCCTTAGTTAAGGCATTTAACCTTGTTACTAAGTTTGAAAACAAACGGTTCACATTTGTGGCAGTTATTGCACGGAAACAGCAACAAACGACATTTTTTGTTAAATAAGGGGCCATAACTCCACCGAAAGTGACGATCAAACATGGCCTAGCCCTTAAGGCATTTAACCTTGTTACCAAGTTTGAAAAAAAAACAGTTCACATTTGTGGCAGTTATTGCGCGGAAACAGCAACAAACGACATTTTTTGTTAAATAAGGGGCCATAACTCCACCGAATAATGTCCGCCGAAAGTGACGATCGAACTTGGCCTAGCCCTTAAGGCATTTAACCTTGTTACCGAGTTTGAAAAACAAGAGGCCCATGAGGGCCTATGCTCTACTGGTATGGTTCTTTGGTCATTTTCAATCCAGAGCATGTATGTATGGTGAAGATCGGATAGTAAATGGAGGCTCTTTTGTGTTCATAAAAGCTGTATTATAGCAATTTTTACAATTTCATGGGCCATAATCCAGTCTTGCATGGGCGGATCTGGCTGATTTTCAAAAGGAACCAAGCTCTCATCAATATTTAACTACTATCTAAGTTTGGTGAAGATCAGATAGTAAATGGAGCCTCTATTGTGTTCACATGCTCAATTATAGCAATTTGGACAATTTCAAGGGCCATAATCCAGTCTTGCATGGGCAGATCTGGCTGGTTTACGAAAGGAACTGAGCTCTCATGGATATCTAACTACTGCATAAGTTTGGTTGAGATACAATCAAAAGTGAAGACTGTATCGTGTTAACAAGCTCTTTTATAGCAATTTTGACCAATTCAAGGGCCATAATCCAGTCATGCATAGGAGGATCTGGCTGGTTTTCGAAAGGAACCGAGCTCTCATGGATATCTAACTACTGTATAAGTTTAGTTGAGATACAATCAAAACAATGAAGACTGTATCGTGTTAACAAGAAATTGTTTACGGACGGACGGACGCACGCACGCACGCACGACGGACAAATCGCCACGACATAAGCCCTTCTGGCCTTTGGCCAGTAGAGCTAAAAACCGGTTAATATTTGTGGCAGTTATTGTACGGAAACGAAGTGTGACAGACAGACGGACAGACAGACAGACGTACCAACCCAAATCAATAACCCCCCTTTTTTCTTTGAAAAAGCGGGGGATAAAAATGGTAGTAATGGCAGTCCTCCTTGGCGCTCAGAGTTGGGAAATAATTACAACTGATTGGCTGTTGTCAGAAAAATGGACCAGTAGTACTAGTAACTTACCCTGAAAAAGCTGATATAACTGAAAAATTGTTGAAAGTGGCAAAAGCTCATTATGAGCAGTTTCTCCTTTCGTCACAATATTTTCAGAAAGCATCTGTCACTATATTTGAAAGGTTGAAGTACAATTAGCTTACCATTTTCTGTATAATGTCTCCGACAGTACTGTTGTCACTATTCCATCTGGTCCACTCCTGGTTGAGAAATTCAAGATAGATTTGATGGTGCATCAGGATCTCGGGTATCATGTAAAATATATTGTCTATCACACGCTCATCGATACCCGATACCGTCTTTAATGGATCCATGTATCTCTGCAAATATAAACATTTGTGAATGTTACTTTTTCACGATTTTATAAAACTGAAATATTGAGCAATTTTCATTTATCCAAAAAGTAAAGTCTGGTATCAGGGTCCAATTCCACCAACCTTACTAAGCGCTAAGTAATACTTAAATACTTCAGAGCATATTTCATCATATTTGTTTCCCTTATATTTTGTAAAGCATGAATAGTGGAATATTTAAGTAAATGACTAAGTTGACATAAATATTTACCTTGCTGACCAACAATACTCGTTAAGAAATTAAATATTTTGGCATTTTAATTAGGAAAACAACGAGAGCTGTCGGAGGACAGCGCTCTTGACTATTTCACCGCTTATTTAAGTTACTGAGATAATGGACTCTTATGTAGTTGCATGCTAAACATTAACCACAATTTCTTAAAGGGTGATAATATGCATCATATGCAGGATACAGTTATTTTACTTGATTATTTTCATAGGTGTGATGGTTGGGAAGGGTTGTATAACGTTTCAATGGAATGCATCAAGTAGTTACTAAGATATGGACTCTTAATGTAGTTGCACGCAAACCTTTAACCATAATTTCTAAGTAAAAAAGGGCAACAATTTGCACCATATGCAAGATAGAGTTATCTTAATTGGTGTTTTGTGAAATTGGGAAAGGTTGTATAAACTTTCAATACAATGCTTCAAGTTGTTACTGAGATTTCACTCTAAATGTAGTTGCACAAATTTAACCAGAATTTCTAAGTCCAAAAAGGGCCATAAATTGCAAAATATACTAGACAGAGTTATCATACTTGATTGTTCACATAGGTGTGATGGTTGGGAAGAGTTGTATAAAGTTTCAATGCAATGCATCAAGTAGTTACTAAGAGATGGTCTCTTAATGTAATTGCATGCAAAACTTTAACCAGAATTTATTTCTAAGTAAAGAAAGGGCCATAACTTGCATAAAATGCAGGATAGAGTTATCTTACTTGATAATCTACATAAGTGTGATAGTTGGGTAGGGTTGTATACAGTTTCAATGCAATGCATCAGGTAAATATTGAGATATGGACTCTTAAATTAGTTGAACACAAAACTTTAACCAGAATTTCTAAGTAAAAAAAGGGCCATAACTTGCATAAAATGCAGGATAGAGTTATCTAACTTGATAATCTACACAGGTGTAATAGTTGGGTAGGGTTGTAGAAAGTTTCAATGCAATACATGTAGTATTTAAGTACTTGCATGCAAAACCTTAACCAAGGTGTGACATGTACGCCAATGCCGACGCCAGGGTGAGTAGTATAGCTCTCATATTCTTTGAATAGTCGAGCTAAAAATGATGAAATGTGCTGTTAAGTTTTAAGTATAACTTGGCACCAAATAACGTTGGTGGAATTGGAGCCTTGTGTACTCAAGTAAATAAGTATGTCTGGCATGAACCAACAATGGCAACTAGACCTCCCCTTATTATATTGATATCACATATAAAGTAAATTAGTAAATATACAAATGATCTTTAGTAAACTCTGTACAGTGGACATTTACAACTTGATGTTTGTAATCAATACATAAACACTGAATCAAACATTCAGAGTATGAACGGTTAACACTTTCCCACATATAGACGCTTTCTGACGCCTCTGCAGCACTGAGGTCTTTTGAAAACCTTGTGGCAAAAGGAGAAATTGCTCATGATGAGCAATTTCCCCTTATGCCTAAAGACTTTCAACTTTTTAAAGTTATTATACCTTCATTTATAGAGGCTTTCTATGTTTTTGTCTACATGATTTCAAAGTCGTCAGCTTAAGAAAGGGTTAATCCTTTCCCTCATATAGACGCTTTCTGCGCGTCTGCAGCAGAAGGCTTTTTGAAAACATATTGACAAAAGAAGAAATTGCACAAAACGTGCAATTTCTCCTTTTGCCACAATGTTTTCCACTTTTTGTCATAGGTTATCCATTCAATTATGGAGATTTTCTATGTTTTGATAAAATACGTTCAAAGTCGTCTGCTGCAGAATTGTCGTATGAGGGAAAGGGTTACCCGGTTGGTCCACAAACAGGTTTTCTCCATAACATTTTGGTTGCTACACCATTTCTAAAGGGCACCCCCATTATTGGTGTATACCAGACCCGATATGAAATGGTTACTAATATTGTAGGTTACTACAGACTAACATGAGTAATGCTTAATGTCAACCAAAATCAGACTGCGAAAATATGCTGGCTGATCTTGGTCTTTATTGGTGTTTTTGTGGAAGACAGTGGTACAGAGGTAGAGCGTCGGCCTCTTGTACAAAAGGTCCCAGGTTCGAATCATGTGATGAGTGGGTTCTGCCATTGGGATTTTTCCCACACAAAAGGCGTTAGTACTGGTAAAGTATCCAGGAAGCAGACATTGAGCAAGATAAATATAAGCTTAAAGCTTGTTTCGCAATTGATGTAAAATAAATAAGTTAAAACTAATTAAAGTTGTGTACATATAACATAATATGCAAATATTGTTAAACCCTTTCCCACATACAACATATCTGCAGCAGACGACTTTGAACTGAACTGGAGAAATATAGTTATTGCAAAAGGTGAAATTGATCATTATGAGCAATTTCTTCTTTTATATCAATGTTTTTAAATGTCAGCATCAGAGAGCGTCTTTTATGTTGGAAACGGATAAACAAATTCACAAACACCAGGCCAATGGTTAATAACAAAATTTTAACTTTCTATCTGAAATGTTTGCAGCTATATAAAGGCGGATTTTTAACCCTTTCCCACCTGCAGACGCATTTTGACGCAATAGCAGCAGATGACTTTTGAAAACATTGTGGCCAAAGGTGAAATTGCTCATGATGAGTAATTTCACCTTTGGCCACAATGTTTTCAACTTTATTTAACAATTAAGCTATCTTTAACGGAGATTTTTTAGGTTTTTGTCACTATGTTATGAAAGTCGTCGGCTGCAGATTTGCTGTATGTGGAAAATGGTTAATAATAACAAAAGAGTTAAGTATCTATCTCTTCAAGAAGCAGCATGTTGTTATCTGATAGCTGTCAATAATCCTGTTGAAAAAATAAAAATAAAATCTGCAGTTTATATGCTCTCGCAAAGATCTAAAAATTTACAGGTAACATTTAAATCCTTTGAATTGATTTAAAACTTGAAAGCTCATAATTGCCATAATTCACACAGGATTTTCATTATTTATTTAAGATTAAAGGCAAATGTTACAAAATTCATAGTATTTACTCTCTAAACCAAATTCCACTAGAATGACACAAGAAAATAAAACTGCAGTTACTGATTAACCATTTCCAACCTGCAGACGTATTTTGATGCAAAAGCAGCAGACGACTTTTGAAAACATTGTGGCCAAAGATGAAATTGCTCATGATGAGAAATTTCACCTTTGACCACAATGTTTTCAACTTTATTTAACAACTAAGCTTTCTTTCTTTTATGGAGATTTCTCAGTTTTTTGTCACTATGTTTTCAAAAGTCGCCTGCTGCAGATTTTTGTATGTGGGAAAGGATTTATCACACAATTTTGTAATCTAGCTACTGAAAGAGACAATACGCCCCAACCACTGACACATCCAGCAACTTGTCTTTGGAATACATCTTCCTTGTTTTTGCTACAGGTACTTAACCCTTTACCACATATAGAAGCTTTATTATGCCTCTTCAGCAAACGGCTTTTTGAAAACATAGTGACAAAAGAAGAAATTGCTCAAAACAAGCAATTTCTCCTTTTGACACAATAATTTCCACTTTTAGTCATAGGTCATCCATTTAATTATAGAGACTTTCTATTTTTTGGCAAAATATGTTCAATGTCGTCTGCTGCAGAATTGTCGTATGAGGGAAAGTATTAACCCTTTCCCTCATATAGATGCTTTCAGACGCCTCTGCAGCAGACCGCTTTTTGAAAACATAGTGACAAAAGAAGAAATTGCTCAAAACAAGCAATTTCTCCTTTTGACACAATGTTTTCCACTTTTAGTCATAGGTCATCCATCTAATTATAGAGACTTTCTATTTTTTGGCAAAATATGTTCAATGTCGTCTGCTGCAGAATTGTTGTATGAGGGAAAGTGTTAACCCTTTCCCTCATATAGATGCTTTCAGACGCCTCTGCAGCAGAAGGCTTTTTGAAAACATAGTGACAAAAGAAGAAATTGCTCAAAACAAGCAATTTCTCCTTTTGACACAATGTTTTCCACTTTTAGTCATAGGTTATCCATTCAATTATAGAGATTTTCTATTTTTTAAAAGAATATGTTCAAAGTCGTCTGCTGCAAAATTGTCATATGTGAGAAAGGGATATGTGAGAACATAAATCTTGTGATGATAAAATAATTATTATAGGAACTGTTCCCAGTGATTCACTACTTGTCAACAGAAATACTCCATAATTTGACGAAAGGAACAATTTCTCCTTTTGCAACAAGCTTTTCACTGACATGCAATAATTATTATTTCATTTATAGAGATGTTTTCAAAGTCGTCTGCTTCAAATATATTTTAAGTCGGAAAGGGTTAAAATACTGATCAACCATTAAACCAACTATATCCCCCTCTCTGGTATCAACTTACAAATGCATTGTTTCACTCAGAACAAAATTTAGTATGTTGATATATATTTCAGTTTGTTTCGGATCCTTTCACAAAGATGCTTGCAGAGGTCACCTAGCTGCTCCTGGACAGTCTTTTAACCTTTTTCCACATACAAGAAATCTGCAGCAGATGACTTGAAACACATCTCGGTTAAAATGTGGAAAAATGAAAGTATAATAATTGAAAAGAATTGAAAAGATTAAAGCAAAAAGGAGAAATTTCTCTTATGAGCATTTCTTGCCATGTGCCACAATGTTTTCAAGAGTCATATGCTGGAGATGCATCACAAAGCATCTGTATGTCAGAAAGAGTCAACATTTTCTCATTTTTCAATGGTTCCAACTATGTAGACAACTCCTAGGTCTATCTAAAGGACAAGATATTAAATATTTATCCTTAAATGTTCCTAAGCAGTCGAGTCTAAAAAAACAAATCAGGTAAACATTTAAATGAAAGAAAAACAATTAATTTTCCGACTTGTAGAAGCAATTTGACGCATCTGTAGCAGATGGCATACAGAGAACAAAAGAATTTGCTCATAACGAGCAAACTCTACTTTTCCCACAATGTTTCAACAATATATTAAAAGCATATTTCAATTGTAAGCAATTTTCCCTATTTTTGCCTAGATTTTTTCAAAGTTGTCTGCTGCAGAGTTGGTGTATGTGGGAATGTTGTATCGTGTTTTACACGCTTTCAACTTTTTCCATCATATCATAGGTAATAAGTTACCAATACTACTGGTCCATTTATACTGCCCAGTAAGTCAGTCACAATTGTAACCCTACAACCCAGAAATCCAAGGAGGGAAAGCCATTACCGGTACCAACAATCTTTAAGTCCTTGGTATGGACCAGGCTGAAGTTTGAACCCACAACCTCCTGCATCCAAGCTCTACCACTACATGGCTGAGGGGATCTGTTGTATATGGGAAAGGAGGTTTAATATAATATTATGATCATTCGGTAAGATTATTCCCCTCCATGCTATTAATTTTCTTCTATTTTCTCCCATCAAAACTTTCTGTACAACATGTGGTACACAAGTTGGTGATTTTATTCCTTTGTTTTGCCAGGTTCAACATTCAAAGCATTTAGCAATTGTCAAAGACTAAGTATTAATGAGGGTAAGAATGGTATATTCCAGGTCCAGCTGTTGATGGTGACAGTTAAATTATGAATATATAACAATGTCGGTCTTCAAATGAGAGGTGCTCGGCATAAATCAACCTTAACCCTTTCCCTCATATAGACGCTTTCTGACGCCTCTGCAGCAGACGGCTTTTTGAAAACATAGTGCCAATAGAAGAAATTACTCAAAACAAGCAATTTCTTCTTTTGCCACAATGTTTTCCCCTTTTAGTCAAAGGTTATCCATTCAATTATAGAGACTTTCTATTTTTTGACAAAATATGTTCAAAGTCGTCTGCTGCAGATTTGTAGTATGGGGGAAAGGGTCAACATAATTACATTGTATTACATGTGTGGAAAAAAGACTTACTTGCACACCCATGCAAAAGATCCAAATCTACAATTTTAGTACAAGGTCTTCTAAGGAACATTTCTACCAAATCAGACAGCCACATTCAGAGCAGAAGAGTTTTAAAGTTTTGCCATTTTACCCCTTTTCTGATGCCGCAAAGAGGCCAAGTAGAGGCCTAGTAGAGGCTCATCCAAGGTAACAGTTCTGTCAAACTATCTTGAAATCATACAAGGACTTTCACAGGAGAGGACTTTTTTAAGTTTTGTCTATTAAACCTTTTTTTGATACCACTAAAGGTCATTTTTATCAACCAATCAATATGGCTTGAACAACATATATATGCACAGATATTCAGGTTCATCTCGGGAATCTACCGTGGCCGACTGGTTAGCGTTGGGAGTTTTGGAACCGGGTTCGGACCCTGCTTCGATCCCCAGTTTTGGCAGTCATTGTGGATTGACCTTGCTAAAGGAACTAATCATAGCCTAGTACTGGTTTGTTTAACCAGTGACCATGAATAAGTGAACTTTACCTGTGATATAAAAGAAATAAAGTTGAAAACGGCATAAAACCTCACTAAAACAAAATCAAAATCTTCTGGATCGCTGGTTGCTTAAGCCTTTAAGAAGCTATCTGACATCTCTGCAGTGGACGACTTTTGACAACATTGAGAAAATAGTAGAAATTGCTCATAATGAGCTATTTCTCCTTTTGCAACAATAGTTTCAACTCCTCGCAATATTTTCATTTAACTTTCATTTACAGAAACTTTCCATACTTTTTCCAAGATGTTTTCAAGGTCGTGTACTGCAGATTGACTGTATATATGGGACAAAGTAAGGTCCCTCAGTTGGTTTTCATAGAATACAGCTCAATTCTACATTTTTACAGAACCCTCAGTTTTACTTGAGATGTATTTTCTATTTTTAGCCCACTGTAAAATTGTAAAGAGCAACTTTGCCAATAGTGATAAGCATCATCAACAGATGCCAGACAACTGTTTTCTGTACAAATAAACCCTTTGCCTGCTAAAATGACTGCAATATCTCTGAAAACATGACAGGCCATAATTTGACTGTATTTAAGTGATGTCTAATATGGTCATCTATAACAAATATAATGCCAATTCAAGATTCAACTGCTCAATGCAACTATGACTGAATTATTTTACACAATCATACACTAATTCTGTAGCAAACAATTTTGAAAATATCTTGGAATATATTTTTGAAATGAACTGAAAATATTGTGGCAAAATGAGAAATTGTTTATCATGAGCAGTTTCTCCTTTTGCCACAATATTTTCAAATGTAGTCTGCTGCAGAGGCGTCAAAAAGCGTCCATAAGTGGAAAAGGGTTAAAGTAACTGAAACTTTTCCCACAATGCAGACATATTTTTGGTGCATCTGCAGCAGATGGTTTTTGAAATACAATTGTTAAAGGAGACATGCTTATGATGATTTAATGTTCACGTACAGAGATTTTCCATATTCTTGCACATATAATCTATATTGGTAAGGGTAACTTAACACAATCATTCCTTTGAATACTCAATGTAAATGTATCTCGACTTAAAAACTGTTATTACTGTATTTTGTCCACTTGGAACATGTCTGAGAAAAATAACAACATTTTGAAATTAGAAACTATAATTTTGATTCTTTGTTTGTTTGTATGATGTTTAATGCCACTTTCAACAACTTTTTCAGTTATAGCACAGGGTTTCCTGGGTAAGTTAGTTGGTTCTGCTGGTCAAGGAGGGAAAACCATTACTGAGTAAACACTTAAATGCCAGAGTAATGTAATGTAAAATGGTATAAACATGCATATTGTCTCGAGTACCATGTGTACCAAGTTTCATTTGAAAACGTTAAACTTTTTTAGAAATAAGGGCACGGTTAAAGTTTTTGCATGAATTTCTAAATTCACAAAAGACTTATGAGACTTGGTTTATTCACATGTTTTGTCTGTAGGAAGATGTGTACCACATTTCATTTGAATATATGGAATGCTCTTTGAGATATGAGGTAAGGTTGAAGTTTTGGGACAAAGCAGACGTGGTGGACCAACGACGCCAAGGGTATCAGAATAACTTGACTTTTTTTTCTTCGAAAAACAGACCAGATAATAAAGGAAATTATGGCTGCCTTCCTTGGCACTCATAATAGGTTGCAGGGTTAGCATGACCACCAACTGGCTGGTGTCAGGATAAATGCACCAGTATTACTGGTAGTCCCCGGCTGTAGCTTTTCCGGGGACTCGAACAAAAATCCCCGAAAAATCCCCGGAGTATTCGGACAACTTTCCAGGGACAATTTGGGATAATCTGACACTTTCCATGGAATCTCCAGCACATTTAAGAGGAAAACCCGGAAATTCAATGGACAACCCGGAACAGGTCCATGGACATGCCGGAACGGTTCCATGGACACCCCGGAACGGTTCTGTGAACACCCTGGAATGGTTCCGTGGACCCCGGAGTATTCGGACCTTTTCCAGCGTTTCCGAATCTTATCATTAAATTCCATGTTTTTTCCACGGTTTCCCTGTATTTTCCGTGTATTTTTGTTAAGAGTCCCCGGAAAAGCTACAGCCGAGAACTTACCAAGGAAACACTGTGATATAACTGAAAAATTGTTGAAGGCGGTGTAAAACACCAAACAATCAATAAATCAATTAAATTATATTGAGCATGTTAAGGGGTAATTGCAATAAAGTTTACTCTAGAACTAATCTCTCAAAGAGGGTTCAAAAACAACTCTTCAAAGACACCACATTAATAAAACGAATGCTTCAAAGCCTATTTTTAGCTTGTAAACCAAAACTGCAGGCAATCATTATTCATGAAATTTCTGTTAATTTATATCCCAAGATAAAATCATTCATCACGTACTGGGCATAATTTCGAATGAAACAATCATACAAGCATTGATTTAATCCTTTCCCAGGCAAAACTATGAAAAATCTCTGTAAATGAAATTAAAATTGTCACAATGTTTTCAAGTCGTCTGCTGCAGATGTGTCAAAATGTGTCTGCTGTTGGGGAAGGGTTAAACTAACATACATCAAAAATGTAAAGGTAATACATATATCCTCCAACAATCAGATCCCACAATCACCTATACAACCTTTGTCATCACTTTTATGTTGCCTCTGCAGAAAACATTATAGGAAAAGGAGGTATTGCTCTTTTTCGCTTATAAGTACAAATGAATTTCTGCCCATAAAAAGGCTGATAATGAGCTTTTCCTGATCAGAGTAATTCATGCCAGCCATTTGGGGTTTTCCAGTTCCTAGGCAGCCATTCCATATTACTGGAAACATTATGGCAAAAGGAGAAATTCTTCTTTTGTCACTATGTTTTCAAAAAGCCGCCTGCTGCAGAGGCGTCAGAAAGCGTCTATATGGGGGAAAGGGTTAACTCCGTTTGCAACAATTGTTCAGTCGTATCATATGGCAGCTAGTTCACTTACTCATGTATAGACGGATCATCAGTGTCACAAAGGCTTCAGCATTCTATGCCACATTTAACCCGTTTTACATAAACGAGGAAAATCTCTAAAAAGGGAAGAATAATTATCAAATGTTCAAAACATTGATGCAAATGGAGAAATTGCTCATTATGCCATCTGCCACAATGTTTTCAAAAGTCATCTGCTGCAGAGGCATCCGAACATGTCAATGTGGATAAGGGTTAAATGGAAATCAAAGTTGATACATCTAGTTTGTTTTTCTTCTTGCACAGCATAGATAAATTTCTCTGCGAGGAAGATATGTAGAAGTACAATTAATTCACTTGCTGCTTAATATGATAATATAGTGTCAGCATCTTCAACCATTTCCCACTTACAGATGCATTCCGAATCTTTTAAACCAAAACATTTTTGAAATCATTTTGACAAAAGGAGAAATTGCTCATAACGAGCAATGGTTCCTTCTGCCAAAATGATTTTAACCCTTTCCCTCATAAAGACGCCTCTGCAGCAGACAGCTATTTGAAAACATAGTGACAAAAGAAGAAATTGCACAAAACGTGCAATTTCTCCTTTTGACACAATGTTTTCCACTTTTTGTCATAGGTTATCCATTTAATTATGGAGATTTTCTATGTTTTGACAAAATACGTTCAAAGTTGTCTGCTGCAGAATTGTCGTATGAGGGAAAGGGTTAACTCTATTCAATATTCATACTTTCACTTGCACAGAGTATATTTCTAGATGTTTTCAAAGTCATCTGCTGCAAATTTGTTTTATGACGGAAAAGGTTAATCTTGGTAAAGAGTTGAAAACATTATTAGACAAGAGGGCCCTAAATCACTCACCAGAATGAAAGTTTTATACCTTTCATTTTGTACCAGAAGGAATGAGTTGCGTTTTATGGCACTGCAACAACAGAGATCAATTAGAGAAATAAATAGAGGTGAGAAATGGAGGCTTTTCTGTTAAGACAAGAAGTTTTTCAAAGTTTTTCCATATATATCTCAATGTAAAACAGGTAACCCTAGGGTCTGGGCCAATTTTGAGCCCCAGAGCATAATTGGAACACTCTTGGTAGAGGACCACTATATAATGCTACACACCAGATATATAATCTCAAGGCCTTTCGGTTTCAGACAAGAAGATTTTCAAATAATGTAAAACAGGTAACCCTAGGGGCGGGGCCAATTTTGAGCCCTGGAGCATAATTGGAGCAATCTTGGAGAGGACCACTATACAATGCTACACACCAGATATCTAAGCTCAAGGCCTTTCGATTTCAAACAAGAAGATTTTCAAATAATGTAAAACAGCAGACCTCTGGAGCAGGTCCAATTTTGAACCCAGGGGCATAATATGAACTGTTTTATCACAATTAGCCAAGCAGTTTAGGAGGAGATGTCGCTTGAAGCAATTGTTTATGGATGACAGATGATGGACGCCAGACGACAGACGGAATGTGATCACAATAGCTCATCTTTGAGCGCTTCATGCTCCGGTGGTCTTAAAAGGGAAAAATTGCTTGTTTTGATTGATTTATCTATTACCCACAAAGTTTTCAAAAGTTGGAAGATGCATTGGTGAAAAATACTGTCTGTATCTGGAAAAGAATTACTCAATATACAAACAGTAAAACTGTTGCTTTCCCCCCCCCCCCCCCCCCGACTTAATCATGACCTGGTTATGGACAAAGGGAGATAAGCAAATTGTATTTATGTAACTTAAGTTCAACACAAATATTATAATTTGTCTTATTATTATTTGGACAATGATATTTAACACTTTCCCACATGCAACAAATCTGCAGTAGACGGCTTTGAAAAAATCTGTTAAAAAGTGTTGGAATTCTATGTAAGTTGAACTACATGTATAATTATTGAATATAATTAAAAACATTGTGACAAAAGGATAAATTGCTCATTATGAGCAATTTCCTCATTTGCCACAAGGTTTTGAAAAGTTGTCTGCTGCAGATGCATCAAACTGACTGTTTGCAAGTGAGAGAGGGTTTAGACTTGCCCAAGTAAAAAGCAACATGAGGTGAGATGGGAAAATCTGGAAAAGCAAAAGTTTGATGGTAGAAAAACACTCAGCTTCCAGTCCTCATGCGCAAGAGATACATTTTAACCCTTTCCTACATAGAGCAAATCTGCAGCAGACAACTTGGAACATTTCTACTTAAAAACATATGGAAAATCTCTATAATTGTAGGCATAATTACTGAACAACGTTGAAAACATTGTGACAAAAACAGTAACTGCTTGTTTTGAGCAATTTCTCCTTTTGTCACAATGCTTTCAAAAGTCGCCTGGTGCAGATGCCCTTGGCAGATGCCCTGGGCAGATGTGTCAAAATGCGTCTACAAGTGGAAAAGGGGTAATCCCAGGTCAAGTTATTATATACAAGACTTAAAAAATGATTATTAGTAGCTTCACTCATTGGGGCTTGAGCATAACAGTATGACTGATGCTCCAATGTCAGGATAAACTTTCAAATAGTACTAGTTATCCACCCCTTGATGGTTTGGTGTTTTAAGCAGCTTTCATCAATTTTTTAGTTATATCACAGCGTTTCCTTGCTAAGTTACCAGTAAACTGGTCAATTTATCCTGAAAATATTATGCCAGTCAGGGGTAATGCTTAACCCAGCAACCCTGAACGCCAAGGAGGGCAGCCATTACTACCATTTTAGAATTCTTTGAAATTTATTCTGGAATGACATTCTATCACTGAAATACAGTTGGAAGCAGTATAAAACTTAACCCTTTCCCTCATATAGACGCTTTCTGACGCCTCTGCAGCAGACAACTTTTTGAAAACATATTGACAAAAGAAGAAATTGCACAAAACGTGCAATTTCTCCTTTTGCCACAATGTTTTCCACTTTTTGTCATAGGTTATCCATTCAATTATGGAGATTTTCTATGTTTTGACAAAATATGTTCAAAGTCGTCTGCTGCAGAATTGTCGTAAAAGGGAAAGGGTTAATTCAAACAAAGAAGAAATGAGCCGTTGCTCGAGAAAACCAACATTATAGACTCTGTGTTATGTATAGACCAAGATCAACCTGCACATGCTAATCTGTACTGACAAATTATCAGGGTGATACGAGATATAGAGTAATTAGTCGCCGGGCAGAAGCCCGCGACTTCTATTTTTAATAGGTTTTCTGAAATCACATGGGAGGGGGGGGGGGGGGATTATTATTAGAAAGAAACACATTTAGATGTCTTGAACATATTACAATTGTGTTTGTTTAAAAACACTAAGTAATGACACATCTAAAATGAAATAAATATTCCGATGTTTTAGGTATGTACAGTTTCTTTATTTTGACTCGCATTTGTGTTTTTGTCTTATTTACGAAGACACAAGAGGTCCCTGCTAGACTTGCTGCAGACCGTTATGTGTCAATGTCGAGATAAATATCTAGTCGAATTCTCCTTTTAATAGCAATTTTAACTTACTAAATGTTGTTTTCATGTTCAAAGAGATGTCTTGATTTGTGTAGAATTCATTTAATAATGTTAATCCATGAATATCTAAAGTAGGAACTGTTTCTAAGCTAAATATAGACCCTATTCTGTTGTGTAGTTTCGTGACCTTTAACATCGATTTTCGCGCATGCGCATTTCGATATGAAAAAGCGAGTGATATTATTTTATTTTAGACAAGTAGAATGTTTGACGCAAAGCGTCAAAGAGAAGCCGCAATATTTCGTTGTACATGTAGAAATAAGAAAAAAAGAACATTTTAAATCCATAAATAATAGAACAATTTAAACTGTAGACGTTAATGCTGATATATTTCTCTTTTTGAAGACTTTTGTTTACTTCAAATTACCTCCCTTTAAAGCAATACCAGGATATTAACCTTGTGATTCGAATAAGATTGACAAACATTGAAATTATATGAATGAATACTATTATTTAAATAAGTAACAACAGCAAAATTAAATTTAAACCAAGATAAATGTGTACACATTTCGTTATTTTTTTATAGATACCCTAATGTATAGGTATGAATATAAAATTTATAAGAAAATGTTTTCATTTGAATGTTCCTAATGTTTGTATAGACTAAAGAAAGTCAAGAATACATAAATAATTCAATGCAGTCTTTTCCGGCGACTTTGATGCCTTGCATCAACTTTCTCTTGTGATTCCTGAAACAGAAAATCCACAGGAGGAGAAAAATGTCTTTCCGGGTAAGTGTGGCATGCTTAGGCTGATTTGGGTCGATACTTTAGTTCACAATGTTGGTTTTCTCGCGGAAAGGTTCAAATTATTATGATAGTGATGATTTCAGCAGCAGACAACTTTGAAATTATCAAGTTCAAAATATAGAAAATCACTATAAATGATAGTATGATTATTGAATACAGTTGAAATCATTGTAGCAAATGGAACAAGAGGGTCAAGATGGCCTAAATCGATCACCTGAGTGATAGTAAATTAGTAGCAAATATTTAACTGCAAACATCTGGGATAATTACATCAGGACAAATGAAACTGCAAAGAGTGGACACTGTTAGAGAAATAGCTTATCAGTAAAGGCCATTTGTAACTTGAAATCTAACAAGAACTTTAATAAGAATGGAATTATAAAGTTTTGTCCTTTTGCTCTTTTGCTGATGGTGCCTTGCCGTCCCGTTTTTCAACGAAATCAATATGGTTCGAACAATTTTTGTAGAGGGTCACTAAAGAAACATTTCTTACAAATTATCTTGGAATCGGACAAGCGGATTATGATGGAAAAGGATTGTAAAGTTTGGGTATTTTTCTCACTTTCTGATGCTGCAGCAACAAAAGTTCTACACAGAATTAAAGTCTTTGAACAATTTTGAAAGAGGACCAACAAAGAAACATTCCTGTGAAGTAAAGTTGAAATTGGTTCAGTGGAATGGTAAGAGTTGTCATTTGTAGCTAAAAGTTTAATTTTGTGATGACACATGGTTGCTATGATTTTGAAACCAATCATTATGGCTTGAACAAATTAAGTTGAGGATGACTGAAGTAAGATTCCTATTCAATTGTCCTAAAATCAGACAAGCAATTTCATAAAAATGGAATTTTTAAGTTTTGTCATTTTGCTCCTTTTCTGGTGCTGCCTGGCTGCCATGTTTTTCAACCAATCAGTATGGATTGAACAATTTTTGTAGAGGGTCACCCAAGGAACATTTCTACCAAAGGATATTAGAATCTGACAAGTAGATGCAGAGGAGAAGAATTAAAAATTGGACATTTTGCCAACTTTATGATGCTGCAGCAACCAAAGTTCTCCATGGAATTTAAATCTTTGAACAATTTGGAAAGAGGACCACCAAAAGAACATTCCTGTGAAGTTAAGTTGAATTTGGTCCAGTGGAATGGTAGGAGTAGTCATTTGTAGCTAAATATACCCTTTTGTGATGACAAATGGTTTCTATGTGAAGTTTGGTTGAAATTGGTCCTGTGGTTTTGGAGGAGATGATATTTAAAGCTAAAAGTTAAAGACGGACGACAGACGATGGACGGAGAGTGATCAGAATAGATCACCACCAGTTTTCGGCTCAGTTGATCTAAAATTGCTCATGATGAGCTCCTTTTGCCACAATGATTTCAAGTCGTCTGCTGCAGAGGTGTCATAGAGTGTCTATATGTGGGAAAGGGGTAAAAAGAAATGTTGAAAATTGCAGTAACATTCCATTGTCTTTGGGTGCAGCTGAGGAGAGGTCTATTTCATTACTGGATAATGGATTTTCTGCACCCAAGCCAGCTTATAAAATATAATAATCTCTGATGTTCATTGCATGATGGGCATTTTGTATTCCACCCCATCTATTCTCAACATTTGTAACCCTTAACACTTTCCAACATACAGACGCTTTCTGATGCCCCTGCAGCAGACGACTTTTGTAAACATTGTGGCAAACATAGAATTTGCTCATAATGAGCAATTTCTCCTTTGCCACAATGCTTTCAACTTTATTAGACATTTGTAGAGAGTATCCATAATCAGACTACATGTTTTCCAAGTCGTCTGCTGCAGATTTATTGCATGTGGGAAAGGGTTAACACTTTCCAAAACAGAAGCAGAAGGCATTGTTAACATCTAGACAAAATAATTATGGAAAA
The DNA here is from genome assembly GCA_031761405.1 of Serripes groenlandicus. NCBI lineage: Eukaryota > Metazoa > Mollusca > Bivalvia > Cardiida > Cardiidae > Serripes > Serripes groenlandicus. The sequence goes on from JASEVX010000006.1 coordinate 73,181,117, forward strand.
ATCTCTATAAATGAAAGTGTTATTATAGAATAGTAAAAATTGTTGCAAAATGCATCAGCATATGAGAAACTTGGTTTACATTTTATGATATTAGTCATTTCCCTCATAGTTATCCTTTCAATGCATCTGCTGCAAACCACTTTGAAAATACTGCGTCTCATTACAAGCAAAAAACACTTTCCAACAAACAGAAGTATTTTGACACGACACCACTGCAGCAGGTGATTTTGAAAACATTGTAGCAAAACTATAAATTGTTCATAATGAGCAATTTCTTCTATTTCAACAATGCAATTTCTTTTCAATAACAAAACATTGCCTTGGAGCTAAAAAGCTGCATAAAACACCAAACAATCAAATGCTGAAATACATTTTTATTTAACCCTATCCCACATACAACAAATCTGCTGCAGATGCATTCAAAATGTGTCAGCAGGTGAGAACGGGATACTTTATTTGTGGTGTCAGAAACTATACAAAACAAATGTTTGACACAAAGCATCAAAGAGAAGACGCAGCATTTTGTTGCACATTTAGAAATAAGAAAATGTAAATCCACAAACATTAGAAAAATTTAATCAGTAGTCAGTAATGCTGATATCGGTATTTGCAGATATATTAGTTTTATGTAGGATATTTAACCTGGCAGGGTCTGTGTTTTAAGTGAGTGAGATGATTTAGAGTTAAACTGATCATGAAAAGTGACATTTAATACTAAAGATAAATGGACAAGAACAAAAACAATCAACTATTTGTATTGAACACACGCCCTTAAACAAATCTGCAGCAGATGACTTTGAATATAAAATTTTCTATAAATGATCGTATGATAATTGAAAAGTGTTGAAATTATTGTGGCAAATGCAGATATTGCTCATTATGAGCAATTTCTCCTTTTGCCACAATGATTTCAATGATGTTTAACCTGACAGACTTTGAAATCATCAAGTACAAAACATAGAAAATCTCTATAGATGATAGTAAGATAATTGAAAAGAGTTTAAATTATTGTGGCAAATGGAGCATTTGAAAATCAGAGCTGTCGACTTACAAATGCACAATCTCGAGTGGACGAAAATGATGTGGATTAGCATTTAGAAATTCAAGGAAACATATTTCAATGTTCAAGTAATCCGTAAGACTGACAAGATTGAAAATGTGGGCATGTCTACAATGTTCGTACAGTCAACATTAATCCTAATGCGGCCAATCTTACACCTGTAAGTTTTTCAATGAAACAATTAATGTTAAATTCAATGGGTGGGTAAAGTCAATATTTTGTTGACCATTTCCTTATAACATATGCAGCAGACGACTTTTAAAACACACAAGGAATTTATCCTTTTGCTACAATATTTTCTACTTTATGTCCATAAATTATACCTTCATTTAGCATGAGTCGTTCCAGTTTAAAAAGGAATCAACCAGTTGATATAAGAGTTGAAATGTTGTCCACATTTACAGTGATAAGTTAAATACAGTTCATTTAATCTGATCACACTTTGTTTTTAAGAACCAGAAGATTTCATTTCATTTAAGTTTCCTGGAAGTTCACATCGCATCCGTGATAAAACATGTTGTCGGCTAGGCAAAATAGACTGAAATAGTGTTTACCACAATATTCATGAAAGTGACACTGTAACAGCAAAAAAGAACGAATCAACTAGACAGCGAGATTTATCTTGAAATAGATATTTCCATGGTTTAAATCTTTTCATGTCTGCATTATGCGATGACAATTGTACTCAAAGTTAACTTTGAATCAAGTATGTGCAATTATAGACGAAACTTTCAGCGATATTTGCAAAAAACAAAATGCATAAATAAATCAAAACGACAGATGATCAAAACGACAAAAAACATCTATTAGAAGAGCGACAGACAAAGTTTTCATTATGCAACATAGTAAAATAGGAAGATATTATACTGACCATGAAAGTCAGATTATTAAAAACAAAGCAAATGAATAGTTAAAAATGCAATTCTATAAATAGACTATAGATGAATGGTAGTCTTTTATTTTAGCTCCTAACTTTAATTGTGAACCAGAGTTGGTAGCGGCCGCTTATGTCATTTACAAACTGGACTAACTTGAGATTGGTTTTAAATGCGTTGGTGAATACAGACCAAATCTCAATCGCCGGGAATCCAAAAAGTGGACTAAATATTAAGATTTAGATTTAGTCTAAAATCTAAATTGAAAAGTTTGGTGAATACGGGCCGTGGCTTCTTCATCTAATTACTGCGTAACATATCATAGGATGTAAGGAACCAGACTACATTTAGCTCGCCTTTTATTGGTTCCCGGTTTGAGATACTATCGAAATAATAAAGCATATGAGGCAGGTAACCAATTCAGTAGAAGGGTTCTCTATTTTACTGTTTAGACTAGATACAGTATGAATTTCACTTAACTAAAAATGTACATACATTAAATTAATATACTGGCCTTTGTCTTTTTTTTTAATTTGTAAAATTCACACATGTATATAAAGTGTAAAAGGGATGTTTTAAAAGTCATTTACCTTAAATTAATATACTTAGTAAGGACAAAGAGAAATCCTGATATGTAGTCACACCGGCAGGTTTAAATATCTCCTTGTGCTAAATTCCGGAGCATTCCTACAGGAAGCCGCATACTGGCGGCTTCCAATAACCATGAAGGGGTCAACAGGGATTGAACCCACAGGACTACTGTACCAATACATAATTCTGAATACTAACCACTCTACCATAGTGGATCATCGTCGAGATGCATTTTGACTCATCTGCAGCAGAGATCCAGATAAGTAGTAGTATACAGCTCTTTTACCCACAATATCTCTCATAATATCCAACCAAACTTTGTGATGTGGGTACTCAAAAGAATCGTCTCAATGAGACGATGCTTTTGAGTACCCACAACATAGGGTAAGAGGTTAAAATAAGGGTTTTAGAACGAACAAAACTCCCCTTATCTAGAGCTCTGACTGAAGGAAAGGAATTTTGAAAACATTATGGCAAAAGGAGAAAATGACATCACATGCAATTTTGCCACAAAGTTTTTAAACTTGATTCAAATAATCATTTGTCCATTCTGAGATTTTGTAGATATAATATATCCAAAGTTGTTTGCTGCTGATTTGTTGTATGTGGGAAAGGGTTAATCATCAATAATGTACCATCTGTCTATAGTAAACATGAAATTGTATGACCAATGTGGGTGAAGGAGGGATACACAAACATCTTGGCTAATAGACCAGAAAAACGATTCTTAAAAGATATTTCTAGAATGAATCAGGCAGTCAAGATAATAGAATGGTTCTCTGATTATTACAGCATTATTATGGAATTTCACACAATCAGGTCAGGATTTAGCACTGAACCAGTCTTATTTGTTTATAATTGGGCCCCTTGTCACACAAAAGTGTTTCTTATATTGTTATTATTACCATTTACTGGATATGAATAGTTATTTCCTTTTCTAGTTCAATTTAAGCAATAACTCCTTTTCTAACAATATTTTCAAAAGTGATCTGCTGTAAAGGCGGCAGAGTTTTTAAATAATCTGCATATTGAGACCATAACCGTTCTGATTATCCGTAAAGAATACTTGAACGAATGGATGACAAGGTGCAAACAGATCTGGGGCAGCAATGACACAAAACAAAGTCTCTAAGGTCAAATTACATGTGATGTAGCTTACATACATGTTAACCCTTTCCCACATACAACAAATCCGCAGCAGACAACTTCCAAAACATATAGGCAAATACATGAAAAACATCCATAAATAAGGTTTTAATAATATAAAGAGTTGAAAACATTGTGGCAAAAGGAGAAATTGCTCGTTTTGAGCAATTTCTTCTTTTGTCACAATGTTTTCAAAAGACGTCTGCTTCAGACGCGTCAGAAAGCATCTATAAGAGGGAAAGGGTGAACAGTGAAGGCTCATTTTTGGCTCTCCAGACACGCAAGCTTGCAGTCTGAGGGTTTGCAAGGATTCTTTTTAATAAGGCGCAGCTGGATTATCAATTGTGCAGAAACCAGTCTGGTAAAACAATAGAGATTATCTGTAGGAAGAATACAGGTAATTTTTGACACATATCAGAAACACGTAACTTGTTATAATTGACTTCTAAATCAGTAGAATAAAGATCTGTTAATTGTAACTATTTCCCTATTTTTGAAAAAATTCATGAAACTGTAGCAGACAATTTTTGAAAACATTGTAGCAGAAGAAGAAATTGCTCTTAGAGATTTTCTGTTTTTCCTCCTTCATGTTTCCAAATCATCTGCTGCAGATTTGATGTATGTTAACAAGGGTTTTAAGTTTATTATCTTAAAGGCAAATTGCTTATTCTTTTGACACAATATTTTCAAAAGTCATCCACTGAGAGGCATAGAAAATTTATATATATATAGATAGATATTCTTTATTTTGTAACGTAAACTTTACATAATTTCTAGATACATAAAAAAAAGTTTATATGTATTTTAACAAAGTCATGAATGAGTTGTAAGCATTAATTCTATATAACACATACATTATACACGGATGAACAAAACATAGATGTTTACATATATAAGTAAACTATGAACTTCCTTTTTTTCTTTTTGAACAAAGCAATGTCGAAATTTTCATTCATGATTAATGTCAGAATAATTTCTATGAGTAAATGTCAAACGCAAACTAGATGCCTCTCAGATATTTTTAGCCGAATTCATCAATGTTTTCTTGCTATCACTTTTTAAGAGTTTGACAAATTTATAGATACATGGCTTGATTGTATTATAGTAAGCTTTTTAATATTTAGTTCTAATATTAGTGTAAGCTGGACAAATTAAAACAAAATGATATTCGTCTTTTATGTCACTTTTTTACAAAAAGCACACATTCGCTGGGTATACTCAACATATTGACCTGAATAATATCCAGAATCTAACTCTAAATGGTGTGATAAGAGTCTTAACTTTGACAGATGCACATATAAGTGACTAGGTTATACCTCGATATATTTTTCTATTACAATTGTATCTTTAAAATGAGAATATGTATTAAGCGACAGACTATTTTTTATATTAACAGACCACCCTTGAATGAATATATCTATTAGTCTTTGCTTAAGTTTTACAGGGAATGTTTTACTATTGATATTCGATTGATTTGACCAAACACACGAGAAACCAGATATATCTAAAATAAATTTCACTTGTTTAGCCCAATTGTTCAAACCTTTTTCACAATCTTAAAGCATATTGTGGTATAGACGTTTTATAATTAAATTATCCGTGTCAATTATTTAACACCAATATTTGATAATGCAGCAATATCTAGTTATATACAACTGATATCTACCTAATTCCCCATAAGTACCCATATTACTTGTAGATTGCTTTACGCGTAAAATATATTTTAAGAATTTAAGGTGAACTCATTCGATTCGCTTTGATTACCATCATAATTACCATAATAAATAACCCTTTCCCACACACAACAAATCTGGCAAATATCTAGGCAAACATATGAAAAATCTCTAATTGAATAATATTATGTGATTTATTGATTAACAATTAAATAGAGTTGAAAATATTGTAGCAAAAGGAGAAACTGTTTATTGTGAGCAATTCTTCACAATGTTTTCAAAGACCTTCTGCTGCAGATGCGTCAAAACTTTTCTGAAAGTGGAAAAGGACCAAATGCTTTATTGTATACAGTGAAGCATTTACCATAAAAATTAAAAGATTAACCCTTTCTCACATAAAGATTGCATTTTCTTCTTTAACAGAATGTTTAAAACACTATTCAATAAAAATAATATTCAATCTTTTTTCCGTGTTAATTTCAAAGAAGTCTGCTGCGAAAAAAAATTCTATGTGGAAAAAAGTTAAAGACAATCCAGACATATTGTATTAGAGATCTACAATCCTGAAAGTGCATTTTGAGGTTAAAAAAATGTTGCTACTGGTTCAACTTTACATAAATCACGTTTGCTACCTGTTCAACTTGACTGTAAGTCATGTTTTTGTTTCAAATTGCTCTGCAATGCTCATCAGTAAAGTGCCATCAATAGGTATATCAGATTGTTCTTTAGCGAACTTACCACAAAACTCTATGGATTAATTAATATTATGCACTTAGGGACCCATTCATTCAGACACGAAGCAATTTAGGATGGAATTTCACTATATCCGGGTCACAAACTCACAAACAGGGGTGCAACTAGTACAGCATTGGTATAAACATTGATAGCCTAGTTTAGGAAAACGGGAAAACTGAACAACGGGAAAACTGAACAATGTTACTTCCAAACCCCTTCCCTGATACAGACAAGATTAGGCGTAGCAGATGACTTTTTTCGAAAACATTGTAGAACAAGAGGGCCATGAGGCCCTGGAATCGCTCACCTGAGAATGGGCTATTTAAGACTTAACTCTTTCAGCGCCAATGGCAATATCATCAAGACAAATTTTCTGACAAAATTTCAAGTTGCTCATGTCAACAAGATTTTCCTTAAATGACCCATATTTGAACTTGACCTAGATATCACTAAGACAAATATTCTGACAAAGTTTCAATATGCTCAAGCTAAAAATGCGACTTCCAAAGTGTTAACAAGATTTTCATTAAATTTGGCCTAGTTACCTAGTTTTTGACCAGACATGACCTATATTTGAACATTTGGCCTAGATATCACTAAGACAAACATTCTAATACAGTTTTAACATGCTCAAGCCAAAAATGCGGCTTCCAAAGTGTTAACAAGATTTTCATTAAATTTGGCAGACTAAGTGACCTAGTCTTTGACCCAACATGACCCATATTCGAACTTGGCCTAGATATCATCAAGACAAACTTTCTCACAAAGTTTCAACATGCTCAAGTTTAAAATGTGGCTTCCAGAGTGTTAACAAGATTTTCCTTCAATTTGGCCTAGTGACCTAGTTTTTGACCCAACACGACCTATATTCGAACTTGGCCTAGATATCACTAAGACAAACATTCTGACAAAGACTGACGACGGACGACGGACAAAAGGCGATCACAAAAACTCGCCTTGAGCACTTTGTGCTCTGGTGAGCTAAAAATTGATTGATTGATTGATTGTTTGGTGTTTTACGCAGCTTTCAAAAAGTTTTAAGCTATATCACAGCGTTTCCTGGGTAAGTTGCCAGTACTATTGGTCCATTTATCCTGACACCAGCCAGTCAGTCGTAATGCTGACCCGGCCTGCAACTCTGAGCTCCAAGGAGGGAAAGACATTAATACCATTATTAAAGTCTTTGGTATGACCCGACCAGGATTCGAACCCATGACCTCCCGCACCGAGGCGGATGCTCTATTACTACACCACCAATGTACTGAAGAGAAAGGAGAAATTGCTAAATACTAGTGTCTTCTCCTTTCTCAACACAGTTTTTTAACTGTCTTAACCCTTTCCCTCATACGGCAATTCTGCAGCAGACGACTTTGAACGTATTTTGTCAAAAAATAGAAAATCTCCATAATTGAATGGATAACCTATGACAAAAAGTGGAAAACATTGTGGCAAAAGGAGAAATTGCACGTTTTGTGCAATTTCTTCTTTTGTCACTATGTTTTCAAAAAGCCGTCTGCTGCAGAGGCGTCAGAAAGCGTCTATATGAGGGAAAGCGTTAACCCACTACTTCACATGACCTTTCAAAGGTCGTCTGCTTTACAATCCTCAGATGAACAATTTCATCAATCTAGAAATTGAAAATATTGCAATAAAAGTTGAAATTGCTCAAGTTTATCAGTTATACTGCATTAGAGCTGCAACAAGTTGTTTATTCAAACTTGAATAGAGTGCTACGCGGAGCATGTGTGTCACCTGCACCTGCTGATTGAAAGTGTGACAAACAAGAGGGCCATGATGGCCCTGGATCGCTCACCTTAATTATACAATGTACTGCAATGCAAAACACATCAAGACAATTATTCTGAATGCAACCTCCACAGTGTTAACAATACTTTCCTTCATTTGGCCTAGTGATCTATATTTTTTACCTGATATGACCCATATTCCAACATGGACTAGATATCATCAAGACAACATTCTGACTAAGTTTCAACTTGCTCAAAGTAAAAATGCGGCCTCCGGAGTTTGAACAATATTTTCCTTTATTGACCTAGTTTCTGATCCAATATGACCCATATTTGAACTTGACCTAGATATAATTCAGACAAACATTCTGACCAAATTTCAAGCTGCTGAAGCAAACAATGCGGCATCCAAAGTGTTCACAAGATTTTCCTTCAATTTGATCTAGTGACCTAGTTTTTGATCCAGCATGACCCATATTCAAACTTGGCCTACATATCATCAAGAAAAACATTCTGATAAAGTTTTATCATGCTGAAATTAAAAATGCAGTATCCAGAGTGTTAACATGATTACCCTTCAATTTGGTCTAGTGACCTAGTTTTTAACCCGGCATGACCCATATCCGAACTTGGCCTAGATATCATTTATACAAACATTCTGACCAAATTTCAAATTGCTGAAGCAAAAAATGCAGCTTTTACAGAGTTAACAAGATTTTCCCTCAATTTGGCCTAGTGACCTAGATTCTGATCCAATATGACCCATATTTGAACTTGAACTAGATATCTTTAAGACAAACATTCTGACAAAATTTCAAGCTGCTGAAGCAAAAAATGCGGCATCCAAAGTGTAAAAAAGATTTTCTTTCAATTTGGGCTAGTGACCTAGTTTTTGACCCGACATGACCCATATTCGAACTTGGCCTAGATATCATTCAGCTCAATATTCTGAACAAATTTCAAGCCCCTGAAGCAAAACATGCGTCTTCTACAGAGTTAACAAGATTTTCCCTCAATTTGGCCTGGTGACCTAGTTTCTGACCCAATATGACCCATATTTGAACTTGACCTAGATATATTTAAGACAAACATTCTGACCAAATTTCAAGCTGCTGCAGCAAAAAATGCGGCATCAAAAGTGTTAACAAGATTTTCTTTCAATTTGACCTAGTGACCTAGTTTTTGACCCGGCATAACCCATATTCGAACTTGACCTAGATACTTTTAAGACAAACATTTTGACAAAATTTCAAACTGCTGAAGCAAAAATTGCGGCCTCTGGAGTGTTAACAAGATTTTCCTTCAATTTGACCTAGTGACCTACTTTTTGACCCAACGTGACCCATGTTCGAACTTGACCTACATATTATCAAGACAAACATTCTGATAAAGTTTCAATATGCTCAAGTTGAAAATGTGACCTCCAGAGTGTTAACAAGATTTTCCTTCAATTCGACCTAGTGACCTAGTTTTTGACCTTATATCGCCCAATTTCGAACTTGTCCAAGATTTTATGGAGATGAACGTTCTGATAAACTTTCATGAAGATTGGATGCAAAATGTAGCCCGTAGAGTGTTAACAAGCTCAAATGTTGACGATGGACGACGGACGACGCACGACGCACGACGCACGACGGACGCCGGACAAAATGTGATCACAATAGCTCACCTTGCACTTCGTGCATAGGTGAGCTAAAAAGTGTGACAGAGAGACAGACAGACGCCGGACAAAAGAAAGTAATCCCTAAGTGCCTACCATGCTACACAGCGTGACACAATAACAAGAGGGCCATGATGGCCCTGGATCGCTCACCTTAATTATACAATGTACTGTTATGCAAAACACATCAAGACAATTATTCTGAATGCAACCTCCAGTGTTAACAATATTTTCCTTCATTTGGCTTAGTGATCTATAAATAATTTTTCCTGATATGACCCATATTCCAACATGGACTAGATATCATCAAAACAACATTCTGACAAATTTTCAACTTGCTCAAAGTAAAAATGCGGCCTCCGGAGTTTGAACAATATTTTCCTTTATTGACCTTGTTTCTGACCCCCATATGACCCATATTCGAACTTGAACTAGATATCATTTAGACAAACATTCTGACCAAATTTCAAGATGCTTAAGCAAAAAATGCGGCATCCAAAGTGTTAACAAGATTTTCCTTCAGTTTGCCCTAGTGACCTAATTTTTGACCCAGCATGATCCGTATTCGAACTTGGCCTAGATATCATTCAGCTAAACATTCTGACTAAATTTCAAGCTGCTGAAGCAAAAAATGCAGCTTCTACAGTGTTAACAAGATTTTCCTTCAATTTGGCCTAGTGACCTAGTTTCTGACCCAATATGACCCATATTTAAACTTGACCTACATATCATCAAGACAAACATTATGATAAAGTTTCAACATGCTCAAGTTGAAAATGTGGCCTCTAGAGTGTTAACAAGATTACCCTTCAATTTGGCCTAGTGACCTAGTTTTTGACCCGGCATGACCCGTATTCGAACTTGACCTAGATATCATTCAGCTCAACATTCTGACTAAATTTCAAGCTGCTGAAGCAAACAATACAGCTTCTACAGTGTTAACAAGATTTCCCTTCAATTTGGCCTAGTGACCTAGTTTTTGACCCAGCATGACCCATATTCGAACTTGGCCTAGATATCATTCAGCTCAACATTCTGACTAAATTTCAAGCTGCTGAAGCAAAAAATGCAGCTTCTACAGTGTTAACAAGATTTTCCTTCAATTTGGCCTAGTGACCTAGTTTTTGACCTGGCATGACCCATATTCGAACTTGACCTAGATATTTTAAACACAAACATTCTGACAAAATTTCAAACTGCTGAAGCAAAAATTGCGTCCTCTGGAGTGTTAACGAGATTTTCCTTCAATTTGACCTAGTGACCTACTTTTTGACCAGACATGACTCATGTTCGAACTTGACCTACATATCATCAAGACAAACATTCTGATAAAGTTTCAACATGCTCAAGTTGAAAATGTGGCCTCCAGAGTGTTAACAAGATTTCGCTTCAATTTGACCTAGTGACCTCGTTTTTGACCTCATATGGCCCAGTTTCGAACTTGTCCAAGATTTTATAGAGATGAATGTTCTGATACACTTTCATGAAGATTGGGTGCAAAATGTAGCCTGTAGATTGTTAACAAGCTGAAATGTTGACGACGCACGACGCACGACGCACAACGGACGGACGCCGGACAAAATGTGATCACAATAGCTCACCTTGCACTTCGTGCATAGGTGAGCTAAAAATGAGCCACATCAGGAAAAAGGGACGGCTGTTGCATTTTCAATTTAGCATATAATAAAACTCTTTCCTGTATGCAGACACATGTGGATGCATCTGTATACAAGCAGACAACCATTTAAATCATTTTGGCAAAAGGAAAAAATGTCTTATTTATTTAACTCTATCATACTTTCACAGAAGAGATTTTCATTATGTTTGCTAAAATGTTTCCAGTCATATGTTGCAGATTTGTTGTATCACTGTGGGACAAGATTTAAGGTGGGTGGGGGGTAAAACCTTGCATATAGATGCTTTCTGACTCCTCTGCAGCAGACAGCTTTTTGAAAACAGTGACAAAAAAAGAAATTGCTTAAAACGAGCAATTTCTCCTTTTGCCACAATGTTCCACTTTTAGTCATAGGTTATCCATTCAATTATAGAGATTTTCTATTTTTTGACAAAATATGTTCAAAGTACGCCCCTGTGAAATGAACAGTTACAGTTCTTGAATTATTGAATGAAGTATTCATGAACAGTTCATGTTCAGATTTCATGAAAAAAATTCATTAAAGTCCTTGAAGTTAAAATGGGACTTATCCTTAAAATGTTCATGATGTAGCAGTTCATGAACTGTGCATGGTTCATGAACTGTCCATGAAATACATTGAAGTTTATTTCATAGACTTTTCATTGCCAAACTCTCTTAAATAGTTCATGAATTATATATGAATCATTCAAGGACAAGATATGCTATGCACAGTTCATGATCAGTTAATGAATAATTGATTCATGAACTGTTCAAGAAATTTCTTCTATATAACTTCATAGTCTCATTTTAACTTCATGTTCTGGAAATGAACTGTTCATGTCTTGAAATTCTGGAAAAGTTCATGAACCATTTAAGACAGGCAAATCTTGAACTGTCTTTGAACAGTTCTGGAATGTTATTCTGTAAACAATTCTGAAAGGGGAATGGTTTTACAATGGTAACCTGTACCAAATAGTCAGGGTGGACTGGAACCAGATTCTGTACAGAAGAAAATACAGAAAGTCTGTGCAGATTATGTACAGAAAATATTCTGGTTAATTGAACCAGATATTTATAAAAATATTTGTTACATGAAGACGTGGCTTCTTCCAAATGTGGCAATGCAATACTTTAATAAATCACCAATATAACATGTTGTTTTATGACATAGCACAATACAATTTGATATTTTAATTTATAAAGTAACATTTAGGACATTTATCAAATGTGCCCATCAAGTTGTTCATAAGAAATTACAAAATTCGTCTCTGTGCCTTTGAACCACAACATATTTCTCCCACCAAAAAATGTAAATGAAGTAGTAAACATTACTTTCTTCTTATTGAAGAGTTCCTGTATTTTATGCTAGAGTTAACTCCCTTGGAATATTTCAAATTGAAGTCAAGTTGTGTTTTTTGGTCATTCCACTGGTTTCACACTAAGTTAAAAAGTCATTGTAGATTCTAATTTAATTAAATTAACTGAGTAAAAATATTATTTTAAAATCAGTAATGGTTATTGTTTAATATAATTAACTAGTCACAGTGGTATATTGAAACTAATTAGCAGGCTTGCAGTTATTATACTGCCAGATAGTTACTGTAAATTATGTGACTAATGGAATAATTATATATATATATACATGGCTGGCATTTCATGAATGTTTTACAATTTATAGCAATTGTACATTTCCTTCAATATTTCTTGAAACTTTCAAAGGGTTGATTTCATGGACGTTTTAAGAATATAATTTTCCTTCAACTGTTCTTGAACCATTATTGGTGTCAATTCATGCACCTTTTAAGAACTCAACAAATTCTTCAACTGTTCTTAAACCAGTATTGAAGTCAGTTCATGCACGTTTTAAGAACTCAACAAATTCTTAAATTGTTCTTAAACTGGTATTGAAGTGAACTCATGAACATTTTAAGAACTTTAAATATTCTTCAACTGTTCTTGAACCATTCATGTCAGTTTATGAACATTTTAAGAACTTTGACATTTTCTTGAATCAATAGAATTGGGCTTCAACTATTCATGAACAGTTCAAGAAAAGACTTCAAGGACTGTTCATGTCCATACGTTCATGAACACAACTCAAGAATTGATAAAGAGTGGTTCATGAACAATCCTTAAAAGGTATGAAAAAAATCATGATTTCATGAATTTCATTTCACAGGGGAGTCTGCTGCAGAATTGTCGTATGAGGGAAAGATATAAGGTGGGTGGGGGTAAAACCTTGCATGAACACCTTTGGTATAATATAATTGAACGGAGTTGAAACCTCGTGGCAAAAGGAGAATTGCTCATGTTTTGACCCTTTCCCTCATACGACAATTCTGCAGCAGACGACTTTGAACATATTTTGTCAAAACATAGAAAATCTCCATAATTGAATGGATAACCTATGACAAAAAGTGGAAAACATTGTGGCAAAAGGAGAAATTGCACGTTTTGTGCAATTTCATCTTTTGTCACTATGTTTTCAAAACGCCGTCTGCTGCAGAGGCGTCAGAAAGCATCTATATGAGGGAAAGGGTTAATCATTCGTCTGATGCAGATGCATCTAAATTCGTCTGTACGTGGGAAAAAGGCTCTAATCCTGCAACAAAGCTCCTGTTGCAATTTTGCCAAATATACAACACAAAACAACTGAAATAGTGTGGAAAGTGGAATCAAACAACAAAATACATGTACAACATAAATAGTATGGAAAGTGGAAACAAGAGGGCTATGATGGCCCTGGATGGCTCACCTGATTTGTTTGGTTTTTTCACTTTAGCTATATAAGCGCCGCCCTCTGGCTGCCATAGTTTCTGACCAATCAACTAGGCTTGAAGGAATCTGATAGAGGGTCACCCTAGGAACATTTCTACAAAATTACTTGAAAATCGGCCTGACACTTTTTGAGGACAAGATTTTTTAAGTTTTCACTATAGCCATATAATGCAAAACAGCCCTGCCCACTAGTGGCCATGTTTTTCGACCAATCAACATGGCTTGAAGGAATCTGATAGTGGTCACTTAAGGAACATTTCTACAAAATTATTTGAAAATCAGCCTGACACTTTCGGAGAAGAAGATTTTTTAAGTTTTCACTATAGCCATATAAGGCAAAATAGCCTTGCCCCCCCTGGCGGCCATGTTTTTCGACCAATCAACATGGCTTGAAGGAATCTGAAAGAGGGTCTGAATGCATGATGATGATGATCCAAGGAACATTTCTACAAAATTATTTGAAAATTGGCCTTACACTTTCGGAGGAGAAGATTTTTTAAGTTTTCACTATAGCCATATAAGGCAAAAAAGCCCCGCCCCCCTGGCGGCCATGTTTTTCGAACAATCAACATGGCTTGAAGAAATCTGATAGAGGGTCATCCAAGGAACATTTCTACAAAATTATTTGAAAATCTGCCAACCAGTTTAGGAGAAGAAGAATTTTGAAGTTTTTTTCATTTCGTTGACATGGAAACCAGAATTCTGCATGGATCCCAAAAATTTGAAGGAAATCTGGTGAGGTCATTGAGAGGATGCTTTCTGTGAAGTTTGATCCCAATTGACCCACTGGTTACTGAGGAGAAGAAGTTGACGGACACCGGACGACGCACTATGGACGACGGACGCTGGACAAAAGGCGATCACATTAACTCACCTTGAGCTAAGCTCAGGTGAGCTAAAAAACAACAAAATACAACTGAAATGGATTAGAAAGTGAAATAAAACACCACTCTTACAATCAAAATCAAGTCTTACCTCTTTTAACATTTTTAAAGCATCCACATATTCTCTCTCATTTCTGTACAGTTCTTCAACAATGTGGTAACGTTTATCCTGAAAATATACAGAAACAAAATAATAACAAATCATATTCAAATTATACGTTAATTTCAAACATTTATTACTTGATCTGATACAGAAGACTATAATATATACAAGCCTTTACAACAGATCAATTTTGAAAACATTGGGGGCAATGGAGAAGATGAAGAAGTAAGACTTTGGATTGGCAGATGGATGGAGAGACCAATACTTTGTACTCACTACATTAACCCTTTCCATCATATAGACGCTTTCTGACGCCTCTACAGCAAACGACTTTTTGAAAACATGGTGACAAAAGAAGAAATTGCACAAAACGTGCAATTTCTCCTTTTGCCACAATGTTTTCCACTTTTAGTCATAGGTTATCCATTCAATTAAAGAGATTTTCTATGTTTTGACAAAATATGTTCAAAGTTGTCTGCTGCAGAATTGTCGTATGAGGGAAAGGGTTAAAAGCCAATTACAACTGAAACTTTGTACATCGCCTACACAATATATGCAAGCAATAGGAGCAAGTACGTGTATATATATTCATACATGTACATCTTCATTATTATCAGATGCATTCATCTAAAAGATATGACAGCAGATCTAGTGATGAGTAGTTGAACCCGGTGTCCCACTTTCCGTTGACATATGGCGGGCAGACCTATCACGACTTGACAAAAAGGTTGATAATAATAACCATGGTGACAAAGATCATACCATTCTTGTCAGAGTTGACAACTAAATTAAACATAATGACTTGAGGATGGACTATATATATATAGGCAGTAAAATAGGGCAAACAATAAGGACATTTTTTGAAAAGCATTATTTGCTTTTTCTATCTGAAGAAGAATTGTCACCAAATTATAGACTGATAATCCTTTCCCACATAAAACAAATCTGCAGCAGAAGAAGACTTAAACATTTTCTACACAAATATTTGGAAAATCTGCATAAAATAAAACTATAATATGGTGGAAAAGAGAGCAATAATATCTCCTTTTGCCACAATCATATTAAAAGTCATCTGCTAGCTGTAAATGCGTAAAACCTCTATAATAGCTTTTAACTCTTTCCCAAATACAACAAATGAAAGATCTAAGCAATGATATGTAAAATCTCTAAAAATGAAACTATAATTACGGGGTAATGAATAAAAATGAAAACATTGTAGGTAAAGGAGAAATTACTCTTCTGCCATCTTATTTTCAGTTTTATTCATAATTTATATTTTCATTTGGCACAATGTTTTTCGAAAGTCGTCTGCTACAGAGGCGTCAATGTGTGTCTGTAGATAGGTAAGTGCTAAAAAACCTCAGAGGTCTTTTATGTACAGGTTGGCTGAATTCATAACTTGTTATCCAGGAAATGACTCTCTCATTTGCTATGAATAAAGAATGTTTGTGTGTCTTACAGGAATCCAGGTTAAGATAACCAAAACAATAAAATCTTCCTGTATAATTATTATAAGTGTTATTATTCTCTGAATGCATTGTTATTTTACCCTTTTCGAATCAAACAAACACAAACAACAACATCTGCAGCAGACGACTTTGAAAACTTAACAACAAATATAGAAAAAATATGTATAAAGGGCAGTTTAATTATAGAATAGAGTTGAAAACATCATGGCAAATAGAGAAATTGCTCATCATGAGCAATATTTCTTTTTGCCACAATGTTTTCAAAAGTCGTCTGCTGTAGAGGCGTCAAAAAGCGTCTATATGTGGGAAAGGGTTAACAACTTTCTTATGAAAATACTTGAGAAGAGTTTCAGGAAAAACCATTGCAGGTCCAGATCATCCCGTGCATCCTTGCCTACTGATATGAATCTCCACTGTACCCTTATTAGACAGATGCATTACACATACAACATACATACAACAATTCTGCAGCAGACGACTTTGAACATATTTTGTCAAAAATTGGAAAATCTCAATAATTGAATGGATAACCTATGACTAAAAGTGGAAAACATTGTGGCAAAAGGAGAAATTGCTCGTTTTGAGCAATTTCCTCTTTTGTCACTATGTTTTTCAAAAAGCTGTCTGCTGCAGGGGCGTTAGAAAGCGTCTATATGAGGGAAAGGGTTAACCCTCCTTACCCACATACAACAAATATGCAGCAGAAGACTTTGAAAACATGTAATGATGCTGGCAAAAACGTGGCCATTGTCTATAAATAAGGGATTGATAATTATAAATCAAGATGGAAACATTGTGACAAAAGGATAAATTGCTCATATGAGCAATTTCTCCTTTTCTCACAAAGTTTTCAAAAGTCGTCAGCTGCAGTGGCGTCAGAAAGCGTCTACATGTGGGAAAGGGTTAAATTTACTCCTCTGAAGAACTGACTTTTCCGAACCTTGTGGCAATTGCACCTTTTTCCACTTTTATTTTCAACTTTCTTTTAACCCTTTCCCTCATACAACAATTCTGCAGCAGACGACTTTGAACATATCTTGTCAAAAAATAGAAAATCTCCATAATTGAATGGATAACCTATGACAAAAAGTGGAAAACATTGTGGCAAAAGGAGAAATTGCTCGTTTTGAGCAATTTCTTCTATTGTCACTATGTTTTCAAAAAGCCGTCTGCTGCAGAGGCCTCAGAAAGCGTCAATATGAAGCAGCACTGATATGAAGGAAAGGATTAAAGGGACTTATTTCCATACTTTTGCCTCGATGTTTTCAAAGCTATCTACTGCAGATTTGCTGTTTGTGGGAAAGGGTTAATTAATCTGCAAATTGTCTCAAACACCCTACGGTTGATTTTCCAGGAGCAATTAGCTCGCTCTGTAGTTTGATCTAGATCTGGACTGCTTTCAATTAACTGTAATTGATCTTCTTTCCATCCGTAAAAGTTTTCTTTTTTTACTGCTAAAAAACTAGGCTATGATAACCAACAACCATAAAACATCCCCCATGTAACAATGGTTAACCCTTTCCTTCATAATTATTAGACGCTTTCTGAGGCCTCTGCAGCAGACAGCTTTTTTAAAACATAGTGACAAAAGAAGAAATTGCTCAAAACAAGCAATTTCTCCTTTTGCCACAATGTTTTCCACTTTTAGTCATAGGTTATCCATTCAATTATAGAGATTTTCTATTTTTGGACAAAATATGTTTAAAGTCGTCTGCTGCAGAATTATCATATGAGGGAAAGTGGTTAACACCCACTCTTTTAGTGATCCTTTATAATTCTGTTACTTTCCTGGATATAATTTGGCAACATGTAGGCATCTCTGCAGCAGAAAACCATTGAACTCAACGTGAGGAAGGCAGTAAATAACCTGTGTTCATCAACTGATTATACTTTCATACATTCCCACAATATTGATTTAACCCTTTCCCTTATACGACAATTCTGCAGCAGACGACTTTGAACATATTTTGTCAAAAAATAGAAGATCTCTTTAATTGAATGGATAACCTATGACTAAAATTGGAAAACATTGTGGCAAAAGGAGAAATTGCTCGTTTTGAGCAATTTCTTCTTTTGTCACTATGTTTTCAAAAAGCTGTCTGCTGCAGAGGCGTCAGAAAGCGTCTTTATGAGGGAAAGGGTTAACACCTTTCCCCACATGCAGATACATTTTGACCAATCTGCAGCAGACGACTTTTGCAACAATGTTTTCATTCATATTGAATAATAATACTTCCATTTATAGAGATTTAATATATTTTTGTCTTAACCTTTTCCCTCATATAAAAGTGTTGAAAACATTGAGGCAAAAGAAGAAATTGCTCGTTTTGAGTAATTTCTACTACTGTCACAATGTTTTCAAAATGCCTTCTTCTGCAGAGGCATCCATATGTGGGAAAGGGATACATAGTACAATCAACGACAACTCGCAGCAAGTGCTGTGGATCGAATGATGCATGCACATGTTCACAGTAAATTTTTCTTAATATACTAATAACTTAACCCTTTCCTACATACAACAAATCTGCAGCAGACGACTTTGATAACATACCCGAAATAAATCGAAAACTCCCTTCAAATGAATGTACAGAGTTGAAAACATGGTGACAAAAGAAGCGTTTATATGAGGGAAAGGGCTAACCATTTAGTGGATATAAGTTATGTTAATTACTACTTTAGAATGATTTAATTGTCACACTCTTGAAAATTGAAATTTTACTTTTTTTATTAATTCGATTTTGTTGGAAAATGCATCATGTCATCTGTAACAAGGAATTAACCCTTTCCCTCATACGACAATTCTGCAGCAGACGACTTTGAATGTATTTTGTCAAAACATAGAAAATCTCCATAATTGAATGGATAACCTATGACAAAAAGTGGAAAACATTGTGGCAAAAGGAGAAATTGCTCGTTTTGAGCAATTTCTTCTTTTGTCACTATGTTTTCAAAAAGCCGTCTGCTGCAGAGGCATCAGAAAGCGTCTATATGAGGGAAAGGGTTAAGGAGGTAAAACATGATATACAAAAGCCTGATTTACAATTTTATAGACAGCATTTGAAAACACTGTGACAAAAGAAGAAATTGCTCATCATGAGCAATTTCCCCTTTGGTCATGACTACATGTTTTCAACTCTTTTCAACAATCATAACTAGAACTATCACTGAAGATGATAAATACCCTCTAATCAGCACCTTTACCTACACCATAACTTAATAAGTAAAAGGGCCATAACTCTGTAAAATAACTTGCAATTGTAACCCCTTTAGGATATGCACATCTTCTCTTGGTATAGAAGCTTCATGTAAAATTTTATTTAATTCCACATAGTGGTTTGTAAGAAATAGGCCGGACAAAATATGGCTTCCGGCCGACAGACAGACAGACAACCCGACACAGTGACTCAGTATATACCCCCTCTTCTTTGAAGGGGGTATAATTATTTCATGACTACCTATATGTGGGCAAGAGTTAATTGGCTGATTTCAAGAAAAAGATTGTTTCATAGAATATCCCAAATATCAACAAGTAATTCCTATTTTTATGTCAAGCAGATATTAATACATTTGAGCCGTCCCACGAGAAAACCAACATTGCAGACTATGCGTAAAGTATCGACTCAGATCAGCCTTAGAATGCCATGCGGGCTAACCCGGACGGACACTTTCCTCTCCATGGATTTTCTAGCTGTTTCATGAATCATTACTCTATACTCCTGAGACGGAATGTGTTGGCCCTGTTTAGCCTGTGAGGACTGTGCAAGCTGATCTGGGTCGATACATTACGCAGAGTCCATAATGTGGTTCTTTTCGCGGGACGGTTCATTTGCAGGTGCACAAAATGAGGACTTTAAACTTCTTATTCTTATCTAAGAATTGTCGTAAAATATATTGTAGTTTGGCTGTTCAAGAGCTCCTGGCAGAGTGCTGTTAACTAAAATTGATAGTTCTAAGTATATTGATTTCAAAAGTAAGCATTTTACAGCTATTTTAGAATTTTATAGACAGTTGATTAATCCTCCGCTGCAGATTTGTTGTACTTGAGAAAGGGTTTACCATTTATTTAACCCTTTCCCGCATACAGATGCTTTCTGACGCCTCTGCAGCAACCGACTTTTAAAAACACTGTGACAAAAGGAGAAATTGCTCATGATGAGCAATTTCCCCTTTTGCCACAATGTTTTCAACTTCTTGCATCAATTATATTTACTTTTACAGAGATATTCCGATTTTAAGTCTAAATATATAGTTTCAAAGTCGTCTGCTGCAGATTTGTTGTATGTGGGAAAGGTTTAAAAGAAGGAATTGTGACATTCTGGGGGTTAAAATGGAAGTGGTAAATTCCTCACTTTTGCTTACCAGAAAAACCTTAACAGCATTACCGGTTAATCACCAGGAAATGCCTGATTGCATTAATGTAGAAAACAGAGTTAAACACAACTCAAACAAACATACATTATGATTAAATATACACAGGCAAACTTGTCTTAACCCTTTCCCTCATATAGACGCTTTCTGATGCCTCTGCAGCAGACGACTTTTTGAAAACAATGTGACAAAAGAAGAAATTCCTCCTTTTGACACAATGTTTTCCACTTTTAGTCATAGGTTATCCAGTCAATTATAGAGATATTCTATTTTTTGACAAAATATGTTCAAAGTTATCTGCTGCAGAATTGTTGTATGAGGGACAGGGTTAAGCAGCCACCTAGAGAATAGTCAAAATTGGGCTGCTGAACACAGGTGGCTACTTAATACAATTCAAATAAAGTAGGACATGTTGTTTTTGGTTAACCCTTTTAACAAATGAATACTTTTACATAGCCCTTTCCCTCATACAACATTTCTGAAGCAGACGTCTTTGAACAATTATTTTGTCAAAAATTAGAAAATCTCTATAATTGCATGAACTTAAAGTGAAAAACATTGTGTCAAAAGGAGAAATTGCTTGTTTTGAGCAATATCTGCTTTTGTGACTATGTTTTCAAAAGGCCGTCTGCTGCAGAGGCGTCAGAAAGCGTCTATATGAGGGAAAGGGTTAATCATAGTAGGCTGCTTAACAGAGGTGACAACTACACAAGTTTGACTGTATATTCCATAAGAAAAATATCAATCCTTATCAAAATTACAGGTTCCAAGGGTATAAGGGTCATGAGAAAAGGATAAACTCACTGCAAGGAATCTAATAATGAGAGTTAAGTAACAATTTAAAACATCTGCCAGATGTAAATTGGTTTATTGGCGGGTTAAAAATAATCCAGACTTTCTAAATTTAACTTTCCAATTCACTCCAATTTTAAATTCACATAAAGTTAATTTGGTGCTCTCATTCCTCTGACAAGTTACAGGCTAATGAATGAGTGGATGATGACCTTTCTTCACTCATTTTGTGATTGATCCTTTTTTTCCCCCATACAGATGCATTCCATCCCCTTTTTCAGCAGACGAAGTTTGAGAATTTAAATGTTGGAAATGGATTTTTTTTTTCAAAATGAGCAGGAATTCAGCAGAATAAGTGTTAGTCCACTGGTTATATATCGCATACAACAAATCCGCCCCAGACAACATCGCTTGTTTGCATCACTTTCAGCAATTTTTCAGTTCTTTCACAGTGTTTCCTGTGTAAGTTCCTAAAGATACTGGTCCTTTAATTCTGACAGCAGAGAGTCATGATGCTACATGTAACCCCAACAATCCAGTTAGCGCCAAGGGGGGAAAAGACAATAGATTACTACCATTTTTTACAGCCTTTGGTATGACTGAGTCGGGAGTTCAAACCTGTGATCTACCGTAACCAAGGCAGAGACCACTGCACCACTGAGGCGGTACTCCAGACAACATTGAAAACATTTATGAAGAAATATTGAAAATGTAACTAGAACTATCACTGAAGATGATAAATACCCCCTAAACAGCACCTTGATCTACACCATAACTTAATAAGTAAAAGGGCCATAACTCTGTAAAATAACATGCAATTGTAACCCCTTTAGGATATGCACATCTTCTCTTGGTATAGAAGCTTCATGTATATTTTTATTGAATTACACCCAATGGTTTGTAAGAAATAGGCCGGACAAAATATGGCTTCCGACCGACCGACAGACAGACAGCCAGCCCGACACAGTGACTCCTATATACCCCCTCATCTTCGAAGGGGGTATAATTTTTGAATAAAGTTGAAAACCTTGTGGCAAATGGAGACATTGCACATCATGAGCAATGTCCTCTTTTGCCATAACGTTTTTAAAAGTCTTCTCTTGAAGATGCGTCTTTATACATCAACATATGAGAAAAGGGTTTAGGCATTACTGCACACAGACGACATTTGACGCCTGCTGTTGCAGACAACTTTAGAAAACATTGCAACAAAAGGTGAAATTGCTCAAAACGAGCAATTTCACCTTTTATTTCAATATTTTCAACTCTTTATCGATAAAGTTCTTTCAGTTTTCTGGATTGTTAAAATTGTTCGTCTGATGATTGTAAAGCAGACGACGTTTGAAAAGCAATGTGAAGTAATGGGTTAAATGTGAAAATTTATCAATCACATTAAGCACTACACAACATTCCATTTACAACAGAAAACAAATATCTTTCTGTTCAACCTGTGAACTTATACCTTAATTTCAACTAACATTTATAAAAGTACAGGTTTCTTAATTACATTTTTCAAATACTTGAGAACAAAAACATCCTTTTTCTTATCAAGCCAGTGTCTGTATATGCATTCAGATAAACACAAACAACCCTTTGGTCATGCAATCTGGCTAAATGTCAAGTTGTAATAGCTAAATTGGTAATGATGAATTTGTTTTATTGAGGTTTTTACGCCATTTTTCAGCATTATTTCAGTTCAATCATGGCAGATATTCACTTATCCTGGGTAAACAAAACTGTTCCAGGCTACTAAGAAATGTGCCTTGCCCTCGGACAGTCAACCATGACCGCCACAATTGAGATCTTACCCATGTAAGCCTGGTTCCAAATCCCCAATGCTTAAACCACTCTGTAATGGTAATGATGAAGGCATTCTTTCTAAGTAAAGGTCATGAGTTTGAATCTTTGATCAATCATTCATTCTTTCTTCTCCTTTTGCGTAAATGTGACCAGCATCATATATGTTCAAAATTCGGCTCAACCCTTTCCCACTTGTAGAAAGAACTTATCTGATGCCTCTGGACTTATGAAAAATATAGTGGCAAAAAGAAAAACTCCTCAAAATAAGCAATTTATCCAATTGCCACAA
This sequence comes from Serripes groenlandicus, assembly GCA_031761405.1. NCBI lineage: Eukaryota > Metazoa > Mollusca > Bivalvia > Cardiida > Cardiidae > Serripes > Serripes groenlandicus. Next base: position 73,204,721 of record JASEVX010000006.1, read on the forward strand.
TATTTTCCACAAGTAACTTCTGCAAATGCTTCAAAGAATGGAAAAGGGTTAATCTACATATGAGTTAACCCATTCCCATATTTAGACGCTTTCTGACGCCTCTGCAGCAGACGACTTTTGAAAACATTATGATAAAATTAGAAATTGCTCAAAACAAGCAATTTCAATTTTTGCCACTATGTTTTTGTCACATGGAGAGAAAAACAGGCAGCCAATCCTGGGCTCAAACCGCAGGGACCTCTCGCTTTCAGGATGGGTACTCTACCCACTGATGTAGCAGGGCCACTTACATACATTCTCTCCAATTCACAGTGAACAATTTCGACCCGCGACATATATACACCCCTGCTTAACTGGAATTTCGTCCTCGAATTTCAGAACACCAGTGCAAAGGATTATGTCTTAAAACACACTGATAGCCGTGTAAGACTGACCAAGCATTGCTGTCACGGTCCCTTATTGGGCGCCAATGTCACAAGGAGCGAAAAACATGCAGCCAGTCCGGGGCTCGAACACAGGACCTTTCGCTTTCATGACAAGTACTCTACCGACTGAGCTTACCAGACTGATTACATTGAATATCTTCTATTATGTACAAGTTCAACCCGCGACATTTTTCAACAAGTAATTATACATTCAATTACCGTATAGAGATTTTCCTTTTTTTTAATGATTCTTTCATGTCGTCTACTGCAGATTTGTTGTATGTGGGCAAGGGATAATGTTGTCTTGTAAATAAGTAGTAACATTTTGTGTGTATGATAAATTGCTTATGCCAATTTTGGTCAAATTATCTTGTGGACTAGTGGAATCACTGAATTCAGTTAACCTATATATTATTAGTCGCCGGGCAGAAGCCCGCGACTTCTATTTTTAATAGCTTTTCGGAAATCACATGGGAGGGCGGCTTATTATTAGAAAGAAACAAATCTAGATGATTTGAACATATTACAATTGTGGTTGTTTACGAACACTAATAAATGACACATCTAAAATGAAATAAATATTCCGATTTTTTAATGTTTGAAGTTTTTTTTATTTCACTCGCATTTAAGTTTTTTGTCTTATTTACGAAGACAAAAGTGGTCCCTTCAAGACGTGAACCAACACCCCCTAATGCAGACTCTTATGTGTCATCATTGAGGTCAATTTCGGATTCTCCTTTTAATAGCAATTTTAACTTACTAAATGTTGTTTTCATGTTCAAAGAGATGTCTTGATTTGTGTAGAATTCATTTAATAATGTTAATCCATGAATATCTAAAGTAGGAACTGTTTCTAAGCTAAATATAGACTCTACATCGATTTTCGCGCATGCGCATTTCGATATGAAAAAGCGAGTGATATTATTTTATTTTAGACAAGTACAAGACGAATGTTTGACGCAAAGCGCCGCAATATTTCGTTGTACATGTAGAAATAAGAAAAAAAGAACATTTTTAAATCCACAAACAATAGAACAATTTAAACTGTAGACGGTAATGCTGATATATTTCTCCTTTTGAAGACTTTTGTTTTCTTCAAATTACCTCCCTTTAAAGCAATACCAGGATATTTACCTTGTGATTCGAATAAGATTGACAAACATTGAAATTATATGAATGAATACTATTATTTAAATAAGTAACAACAGCAAAATTAATATTAAGCCAGATAAATGTGTACACATTTCGTTAATTTTTTATAGATACCCTAATGTATAGGTATGTATATAAAATTTATAAGCAAATGTTTTCATAACTACGTTCCTAATGTTTGAAAAGACTAAGGAAAGTCAAGAATACATAAATAAATCAATGCAGTCTTTTCCGGCGACATTGATGCCTTGCATCAACTTTCTCTTGTATGTACATTTATAGAGATTCTTTTTTTTTGTATGACTTCTTAAAGTCGTCTGCTGCAGAATTGATGTACATGGAAAAAAATAAATCTATTTAATCAGTCACCTTCACTGGAAAGCAAATTAAATTTCATTTTGATCTATATTTGCAGGTTAGTGTGACATGGACATAGTCAATACTAGAGGATAAAAAAAACTACTTGCAGTCGCCTGGCTTTGATCACAGAGATGTGCCAAACATAGGCTTCCAATTCATTCAAAAAGTTAAACATTCATGTACGTTCTACTTTGTTCCTGACCCAGACAACTTTTGATGCTTCCACAGCAGATGACTTTTAACCCCGCTTTCCCACATGCAATAATGCATCCTGACGCAGAACATTTTGAAATTAATGAGGCAAAAGGAGAAATTGCTCATTATGATCAGATTTTTTTCCATTTGCCTTATTGTGACCCTTTCCCTCATATAGACGCTTTCTGATGCCTCTGCAGCAGACAGCTTTTTGAAAACATAGTGACAAAAGAAGAAATTGCACTAAACGTGCAATTTCTCCTTTTGCCACAATGTTTTCCACTTTTTGTCATAGGTTATCCATTCAATTATAGAGATTTTCTATGTTTTGACAAAAAACGTTCAAAGTCGTCTGCTGCAGAATTGTCGTATGAGGGAAAGGGTTAAACTTTATTCAATAATTATACTTTCGTTAATAGTGATTTACTATATTTTTGCCTTGATTTAATTCTTCTACAAATATGCTGTGTGTTGAAAGGGGTTATAAGTTTAGTGCAAAACCTAAATTGTTCAAAGAAACAACTTCTTTTTTTCTTCAACAATATAGGAATAATACAAATTTTCGAGGATGTGAACATCTGCGGACGCCGCAAAATGTGTTTATGAACACATTTTAAGGGCGACCGCAGATGTTCAGGCCCGAGAAAATTTTCGCTATTATTTGCATAAAATAAGAGCAAACATCCAATATATAGTCCGCTGTAACGTTCAGATTTACGATAACCGCTGATGAATATGACCCCATTCGACGTTATAAAATAAACAATTTATGTTTTACATATCCACGAACCGGTCCTACATCAAGCTCGACACGGGTCGAATTAAATAAATGGTTTTGGATTACATTACGCTCTTTAGCTGTGAGTCTATTGTATGTTACCGATTATCGAGTTAAAAAAGCTGATATTATTGTTGTATGTGTATAAGGAATTAAGTGCCAATGAAAATGAAATGAAAAACGAATTAATACTAGGAATTTTAAAAATACTGGGACCGAATACTAGGAAAATGACGTCACGTTAGCGGTCTGACGTCATAGCGCTAGTCATTTGGCGCCAAAACCCGTAAATTTCATCTAGACATATAGTAAACGTTATAAACATTATTATTGCATTAAAACTATTTCTATCACACTGTGATTAATACCATCATCTTTAAACAAAACCTGACATAAATCGCCGACTTTTGGCCAGTAGCCGGGAGATGCAGCTTCCATGTTTTGTTTACTAAGGGTGCCCGGTTAATGCATAATGTAAAACATCTAACCGGTCTGAAACGGCACGTACGCGCGAGAATCGCTTTGTTTATACACGTTTTCTTGCCATTTACGCCCGGTTTTTGCAATGTTTCTGTATCCCTTAAGCGGGCGTAAAACATAGATTTTATGCAATAATGTTGTTTGATTAACTCTTTCTTACATACAGCAAATCTGCAGCAGACGGTTTTGAAAACATCTTGGCAAAATGTGAAAAAATCTCTACTTATAATGGTATAAAATTTAATAAAGTTGTACAGAGTGTCGGCCTCTTGTAACAAAGGTCCTGGGTTCGAATCCCGTGATGAGCGGGTTCTGCCTTTGGGTGTTTTTCCACACAAACGACGCTAGTACTGGTTAAGTTTCCAGGAAGCAGACATCGAGCGTGATTAATATAAGCTTAAAGCTTGTTTCGCAATCGATGTAAAATAAATAAGTTTATACTCAATAAAGTTGAAAACACTGTGGCAAAAGGTGAAATTGCTTGTTTTGAGCAATTTCTCCTTTTGTCACAGTGTTTTCAACAGTCGTCTGCTACAGAGGTGTCAGAGAGCATCTATATGTGGGAAAGGGTTAACTTACTCTGTCCCAAAAGCTCACTTACAATTTTCTAGTTTTCAAAGTATACTCCTTTAAATTAGCTTATCAGGAAAAAGGAATAACCCTTTCCCACATAAAACAAATTTGCAGCAGATAACTTTGAAAATGTCTAGACAATAATATGAAACATTTCTATAAATGAAAGTATGATTAATGGAATGAGTTGAAAACAGTGTGGCAAATGAAGAACTTTTTCATTATGCAACAGTGTTTAACCCTTTCCCTCATACGACAGTTCTGCAGCAGACAACTGAACATATTTTGTCAACAAATAGAAAATCTCTATAATTGAATGGATAACCTATGACTAAAAGTGGAAAACATTGTGTCAAAAGGTGAAATTGCACGTTTTGTGCAATTTCTTCTTTTGTCACTATGTTTTCAAAAAGTCGTCTGCTGCAGAGGCGTCAGAAAGCGTCTATATGAGGGAAAGGGTTAAACTCTTTTTCATGTACTATTATCTACAGAGATTTTCTAATTATTTCAGTTTACTGTGTTGTCAAAGACATCAACTGCAGATTTGTAGGTGGGAAAGGGTTATAATATTTCAGAGGAATTGCAATAGCAGTATCATGTCGTAATACTCAAATGATGTCTTACATACAAGGACAAGACGGATGTTTGATGCAAAGCATCAAAGAGAAGCCGCAATATTTCGTTTCACATGAAGAAATAAGAAAAAAGATCATTTAAATCCACAAACATTAGAACAATTTAATCTGTAGTCAGTAATGCTGATATCGATTATAGAAGATATAAGTTTTATGTAGGATATTTAATCTGGCAGGGTCTGTGTTTTAAGTGAATGAGATAATTTAGAGTTAAGCTGATCATAAAAAGTGACATATAATAATAAAGACAAATGGACAATGATAAATTTAAATTAGTACCAAAAACAATCAACTATTTGTATTGAACACACGCCCTGTTATGATAATGTTTTATCAAATAATGCTGACACACAGAAAATTTGTTTTTCGTTTGTATCGGTAAGTCATGATAATGGATAAGGGTTTCCCACATAAAACAAATCTGCAGTAGACGACTTTGAAATTATCAAGTAAAAAAAAATCTCTATAAATGATCGTATGATAATTGAAAAGTGTTGAATTATTGTGGCAAATGCAGATATTGCTCATTATGAGCAATTTCTCCTTTTGCCACAATGATTTCAATGATGTTTACTCTGACAGACTTTAAAATCATCAAGTACAAAACATAGAAAATCTCTATAAATGATAGTAAGATAATTGAAAAGAGTTGAAATTATTGTGGCAAATTGAGCAATTGAAACTATGATCAAAGCTGTCGGATTACAAACGCACAATCTCGAGTTGACGAAACTGATGTGAACTCATGTCGTGATTAGCATTCAGAAAATCAAGTAAACGTATTTCTATGTACATGTAATCCGAAAGACTGACAATAGCTGCAGCGACTTTTGAAAACATTGTGACAAAAAGAGAAATTGATCACGAGGAATTTATCCTTTTGCTACAATGTTTTCTACTTTATGTCCATAAATCATACCTTCATTTAGCAAGATGTTCCAATTTTTACTTAATGTGCTTCGTATAAGGGAAAGGCTTAACATAGGAACTAGTTTCAATTTTTTTGAAAACGTTAAACCAGTGCTTGAAAATTTACTTCAATTTATTTCTCAAACTATAAATAAGAGTTGAAATGCTGTCTACATTTACAGTGATAAGTTAAATACAGTTCGGTTAATCCGATCACACTTTGTTTGTAAGAACCAGAAGATTTCATTTCATTTAAGTATTTTGGATGTTCACATCGCATCCGTGATAAAACATGTTGTTGGCTAGGCAAAATACACCGATATCGTGTTTACCGCGATATTCATGAAATATGGAACTACAACAGCGAAAAAGAACGAAATTGATCTTGAAACAGATATTTCTGTTTTTTAAATCTTTTCATGTCTGCATTTTGCGATGACAATTGTACTCAAAGTTAACTTTGAATCCAGTATGTACTGAACATGAAAGTCAGATTATTAAAAGCAAAGCAAATGAAAAATGTATGTGAAATTGCAATAAAAATGAAAATCTATAAATAGACTATAGATGAATGGTACTGTCTTTTATTTTAGCTCTTAACTTGATTCGGGAACCAGAGTTGCTGCATGGCCGCTTACGACATTTACACACTAGACCAAATTGGGATCGGTTTAAAACGCGTTGGTGAATACGGATTAAATCTAAAACGTGGACTAAATATTAAGATTTAGATTTAGACAAATATCTAAATTGAAAAGTTAAGTGAATACGAGACGAGGCTTCTTCGTCTAATTACTGCGTAATATATCATAGCATGTAATTTTAAGGAACCAGACTACATTTACAAATATAATAGAAGGGTTCTATTTTACTGTCTAGAGTAGATGCAGTATGAATTTCGCTGAAATAAAGATGTACATACATTCAATTAATAATACTGGCCTTCGTCTTTTGTTTTTTATTTGTAAAACTCACACATGTATATAGAGTGTAAAAGGGATGTTTTAAAAAAGTCATTACCTTAAATTAATGTACTTAATTAGAAAGGACAAAGAGAAATCAAGATATGTGGTCACGCTGGCAGGTCTAAATATTCTCCTTGACCGAAAATTAAAAGCATCCCTACAGGAAGCCGCCTCCTGGTGGCTTCCAACAAGGGTATAACATGGTAATACTTGTATTTTGTGATCTAATAATAATAGGTCATTTCTAAATTATTAACTGTAAACTATTGATAATTTAGTTCTCATGTTCCTTTCCTACTTACATTTCGATGCATTAGTAGCAGACGACTTTTGAAAACATTGTGGCAAAAGGTGAAATCACTCATAATGAGCAATTTCTCCCTTTGCCACAATATTGCCAATTTTATTAAATTATTATACTTTCCATTTATAGAGATTATAAGCATTTTTACCTAGATGTTTTTAAAATAGTCTGCTGCAGATTTGTTGTATGCGGGAAAGGTTTAAGTTGTTAAAGCTGAAGCCAAACAGTGACATGATATCAGTTAAAATCGATTAAGAAACATAAATAAAGACATTATCAGTACAAAGTCCTTGTCAACATTGCCAAATCCTGAATAAACATTCTAAAATTGTACAGAAAAATTAACTCAATAAAGCAAAACAAAATATCACACAAACGCTAATAGGAGTTCCAATCGGAACATAAAACTAAATATTTATAAATAAACCCTTTTCCACATTCAGATGGCTTCAAGATTTGATGCCTCTGCAGCAGACAACTTCTGAAAACATTGGGGCAAAAAGAGAAATTGCTTATAAAGAGCAATTTCTCCTTTTGCCACAATGTTTTCAACTTCACTTGAAAATTGTCTTTTCTTTTATAGACATTTTCCATACTTTTGACTAAATGTTTTCAAAGTTGTGTGCTGCAGATTTGCTGTATGTGCAGGAAAGGGTTTCAAGATATTGTTAACTTGACATAATATTGTTAACTTGACATAATATTGTTAACTTGACATAATATTGTTAACTTGACATAATATTGTTTGGGTCATTTGCTTTGATAGCCCCATTCTCACTGTCCCGGATTAGTGTCCCGGCAAATCACAGATGATGATCTGGGAGAAACCTGGTTTAACTGGGAAGACGTTACAGCAGGGGTACCACAGAAGTTTTGGATGATCCCTAATGAACCCTGTTCTTTCGGCTTGATCCGGCAGACCGTCCAGGATGTTTGAATTATTTAATACAACCAGTAGAAACCGGGAGAAATATCTTGAACTGGCATGATCTGGCAAGATGCCAGTATATGCTGGTGCAGGGCCAGGTCTGTGTCGTATGAAGGTAATTTTGGGGTGGTCAGCGGTCTTCCATGCACAGTAGACCAATGGTGGCCTACTGAGTGCCACATTGGCTCGACCGGCGTATGACTGGGGCTATACCAGGTTGGATCTGTTACTAGAACGCACCTAAGTCACAAAGAGTTATACTTGGATGGAACAGGAAACATGCCAGCGCGACACCGTTAATGAACTATGCCAAACTGGGTAACCCGGGATCAAACGGGGATATCTGGCTTCTAAATCGGGGGCACTCCGTGACAACGACGGGAATATGAGAATGCAATTGTTTTTTTGGCATAAATGGTCCCGGATCATCCTGGTTTACCAGATATTTTTCATGGGGAGATGCCGGGACAAGAACCTTGACAGTTAGAATAAGGCTTAACATGGCCGTAGAAAAATGTAAAATCTGAGCAATTTAAAGTTAATGTTTTAAACAAAGTTTGAAATTTAGTGAGACATTTTCTCCTTTTATAAACGCTGTCTGTAGATAAGTGTCACACCTAGCATATTGGAAGTTTATGTTTTTCTTACAATTTCTCCATTATTGTGTTTCCTGCCAGGAAGGCATGTTGGGAGACAACTAAAGTCACCCTGACATAACTGGCATGAAGTTTGTCCCTGCAATGCCATGCAATGCGTTGTGGCAAAGCGTACCATTTCGGTGCTACGCAGTGGAGCCTGAAGCCGTGTTTGTGGCCTCTTAGCGCACTGTACACGCAGCGGAGCGTAAAGCCGTGTTTGCGGCCTGTTCGCGCACTGTACATGCATAAGTTACGTACTGTCTATGCAATGCGCTGCCAATAAGGGCCGCATTCGCACGCATTGACACGCAATGGCACTACTTGTTTACACATAGCTTAAGTATTGTTCGCGCATTGTTCACGTCTACTGTACCGCATTGTCTCGCAGTGTCACACATAGTTCTTGCTGTCTTTTCGCATCGCAATGCATTACCACGATGAATTCGCGCATACATGAAGTCGTTGTGGCAATTTTTGGTCACGCTTTGTCCCGCTATATGTAGCATGTAATTTTTCCACCCTACTTTATTCCTCGACCTGCTGTGGATGATTGCACGCATTGACAAGCACCGTCGGCAGTGTTCGCGCAGTTTTCACCCATGGTTCATGCGAGTGGTATGCACATGGTACGAAAATTGATTTCAAAATTCTCTCTACGACATGGCACGCACCCTCTCGCCCTTCACACACTCCTCACGCTCGGTCACGAAGACTTTAATCATTGGCACGGCACATTGCGTGGCATTACAGTGACAAAATTCGTGCCAGTGTCAGGGTGGCTTAAGGGATAACTTCTCTGTCATTTGTCTGTCTGTCAGACTGTTTGTCCATCACACTCTAGATTAACCTTTTCCACCATACAGCAAATGTACAGCAGTTGAAGACACTGTGGCAAATGTAGAAATTGCTCGTATTGAGCAATTTCTCCTTTTGTCATAGTGTTTTTCCAAAGTTGTCTGCTGCAGAGACCTCAGAAAGCATCTATATGTGGGAAAGGGTTAAATAGGTCATAGTAAAATTTCTATTTGCTTGGACTTCAAGTTAGCATCACTTATAACAAGTCAATCCTGGAAGCCTTAGTGGAGATCAGTCATCACCAATATCTCACCAAACCAGTCTACAATTCTTATTCTAATTCTGATATATTTCAAAATCTCTAAAGGTAAGTTTTCATGTCATTAAGTTCAAATGATAATAAATAACTAGTATTTTTCCAAACAGTTTTAAACAAGAGCACCGCGTACGGCACAGACGCTCGACTGATAGAAAACAGTAAAAAAGCTGAGCTGAACAAAAAACCTTAACCGGACGACCACGCCACCGCCAACGCCGCTGACGACGCCAGGGTCATGACAATAGCTCTCGCTTTTTCAAAAGTCGAGCTAAAAATGCAAGAAAGTTAAAAATTTAACACAAGGAGCTTAGGTTTTAATGAGATTATCATACCTCTAATTAACCCATTCCCACATTTAGACGTTTTTTCTGATTTCTCAGCAGCAGACGACTTTTGAAAACATTGCGAGAAAAAAAGAAATTACTCATGACGAGAAATTTCTCCTTTTGCCATAATGTTTTCAACTCTATTCAATAATACAGTCATGTTATACTTTATATTACCAAAGGTTTTTCATATTTTTGTCAAGATGTTTTCAAAGTCGTCTGCTATAGATTTGGTGTATGTGGGAAGAGTTCACCTATGAAACCTGAATAATAACTGCCAATAGACCTTACAGGTTAGTAAGGTACAATAGTTCAATAAATAAACAGGGAAGTATAACAATCTAATGGCATGTTAACCCTGTCCTACATGCAGACCGTTATCACACATCTACAACAGACAACCTTTGAAATCATTGTGGCAGTAAGAGAAATTTACCATTAACTTTTTGAAAACATAGTGACAAAAGAAGAAATTGCTCAAAACGAGTAATTTCTCCTTTAGACACAATGTTTTACACTTTTAGTCATAGGTTATCCTTTCAGTTATAGAGATTTTCCATATTTTAACAAAATATGTTTGAAGTCGTCTGCTGCAAAATTGTCGTATGCGGGAAAGGGTTTAGAGCAGTTTCTCTATTTTCCACAATGATTTCAACTTGTGTCTATAATTATTCTTTCAATTATAGAGATGTTACATAATTTGCTTAGATGTTTTGAAAGTCATTGACTGCAGAATAATTGTATGTGGGAAAGGGCTTGAGGTATGCAAGTAGACAACTGACAAAAATGGTTGAGCTACATCAGGGGAAGAGGGGTCTTAATCAATTCCCATAATGATTGTATATTCCATGGTTTATTTGAGATGAAACATAAAGGGCTACAATTTCTACAATTCATCGCATATAAAGGTTCTATGAGGCGGTTTAATCATTGCATATAAAGTTTCTATGAGACAGTGTATTCATCGCATATAAAGGTTCTATGAAACGGTTTAATCATCGCATATAAAGGTTATATGAGACGGTGTAATTGTCGCATATAAAGATTCTATGAGATTGTTTAATTATAGCATATAAAGGTTCTATGAGACGTCTTAATCATGGCATATAAAGGTTCTATGAGACGGTGTAATAACTGCATATAAAGGTTCTATGAGACGGTGTAATAACTGCATATAAAGGTTCTATCAGATGGTTTAATTATCGCATACAAAGGTTCTATCAGATGGTTTAATTATCGCATACAAAGGTTCTATGAGATGGTTTAATTATCGCATACAAAGGTTCTATGAGGCGTCTTTATCATCGCATACAAAGGTTCTATGAGGCGTCTTTATCATCGCATATAAAGGTTATATGAGACCGGTGTAATAACTGCATATAAAGGTTCTATCAGATGGTTTAATTATCATATATAAAGGTTCTACAAGCCGATTTATTAGTCGCCGGGCAGAAGCCCGCGACTTCTATTTTTAATAGGTTTTCAGAAATGACATGGGAGGGGGGGTTATTATTAGATTTTTTTTTTTTAAATGTCTTGAACATATTACAATTGCGTTTGATTAAAAACACTAAGTAAATTATGACACATCTAAAATGAAATAAATATTCCGATGTTTTAAGTATGTGCAGTTTCTTTATTTTGACTGGCATTTACGTTTTTGTGTTTTATTTACGAAGACAAAAAGTCCCTATTTGCTAGACTGGGATACTTTATTTTCATAAACTATGTAATCAAAAGGCGATAACTAAAAACCTTTACGTCGCACAGTCTAATTTGATTACATACGCGCACCTGCTTGCAGCCGATTATCGATATGAAAATCCAGGGCTGTACAAATCCCATAGCCCGACGCCCGGGACAAGTCATAAATCGCATCGGGCAAGTCGCTAATTGCAACATCTCAGTCCCGGACAAGTGGCATTTTCCAAAAATCCAAGTCCCATTATATCAACCCATTTACGTAACAGTGAATGTAAATTACTTTGTCTGGTAGCCCGGCTTAATTACTAACACACATGTCTGTCGTGTATAAATTTGACTGTATGTTACATGCGAAAAACCACTCGCGCGTGACCATAACAATCAATAACAGTAGGCGGAGTTACGCACCTGTCAGATCGAGTGATTTCAGCCAACCGAATCGCATCAGTAATAGTCGATTAACGTGATATATGTTTCCAATAAGGCTGTCCAATCATAAGTGATAATTGTTCCTTTGGGCTGTGTTATGTCATGAAAGCTAGGGAATTACCTATAGATCGGTCTCATTAAAATATTCCCTTAAATGTATTTTGATCCATATTTCTACTTTCGGTATGCGATGTTTGCAAACTGGTGCAAACCAGTTCAGAAAGACTTGGACGAAATTTTCGCCATGCAGAAGTTAATAAAATAAATTTGATCCAAATTAAAGACAATACGACGACTGCTAAAAATTATCGGGGTATCTTGCCGTTTATCAATTTGAAATACCTTCAAGATCGACATAATATTCGTAATAGCAGGGACACAAAGAAAATTGTTTGGAATGAAATATATAAATGATTCCCCCGAGTATGATAATTGCCCAATCACGGCTTTGTTTACCAAAATTAATTAGCATAAACGGCGGGAAAAAAATCATATGACTTAATAGTTGCGATTTCATTGGATGAAATGAGAAATTGGGTGAATGACATTCGCGACCTGACGACCCCGATGTTTACATTCAACGCTGTTTACCGATTTCTAATTCTCAAAGTAGGGAACCATGATTAACATTGCGCAATCATCAAAATGGCGGCTATGTTGCGAATAATACCGCAACACCAATATGACTAAATGTAAATTTATGCCTAGCGTTTATAGGAGATGATTTTAATGAGATTGGCCGCAACACATGAAACAAATTTAAAGTTTTGTTGTCTTTCATTTTTTTTGACAATATTTTTTTATTTAATAACTACATTGAACCTGATAAATTTGACATTTGGTTAATAAAATTGAATTTATTTAATGTGTCTTTCTTTGTAAAACTGACCCTCGTATCGAACACTGCCCTGTTTCGGTGAGGGACCTAAATCGGTGACCTTATTATTGCATCATTTGACTATGTTGTCTCAAGTTTAACATTTCTGAAAATAGCTTTTGAATCTTTTGTAAATATGGATAAAATACATACATATTATGCAGAATATTTCAAATAACCAGGGTGAGTGTATTTAATACACTCGCCCTATAATAAAATAGTGAAAAATAATCTCTTTTCCAAATTTCATTTTTATTAACTGAATGCTGCACTAGAGGTCTTTTGCAATAATGTTATTTGAATTGGTCACTACCCTCAAATCATGTACATTGTGTGCTCTTAATGTTATCTTTATACAGAACTAGAAAAAAAACACACTAAAAAACATTCAAGAAACCGCGATCCGGGCTACCACACAATTCTTAAATTTGTCGCATGTTAAACTTGGTGTGCAGAAAAGTGGGACAAGTGAGAATCTTAGCAGGACAAGTGGCATTCTGAAAGTCACTTGTCCTGGACTAGTGGTTGAATTTTTTTTTTGTACAGCCCTGAAATCACGTCGAATTCTCCTTTTAATAGATAAGCATCAACATAAACTGGTAACAGAAACAAAAATAAGAATAATTGGTGAAAATATGTCTCAAATATAAGCCTGTTTATCGGTCGTGAACGTCGAAACGCCTTTTCCTCAGTTTGTGACCTAGTTTCATATTGCCAAAATGTAAACAAAGCGAAGTAACCGGAAGTAAAATGTAAACTTAGAAAAGTGCCTTTTTTATGCATACAAAAAATGTCGCACGACAAATTGATTTCTTAGAACGTCACGAAACGAGTGCATGGGTCGAATATAGGAGAAAGACAGATACTATAGAAATGCTTTTTTCTCTCGAATGCACTAAAGCTTTGCCTGATTTTTAATTCACTTTCTTCGATGTTTGACACTACGACTCGATTTTGAAACGAGGGTCAACATTTCGAAAGAATGCTCAAACACCTTATAACAGATAGATAGCTAATATTACACACTTAAATGTTTAAATATATGTGATATTAAATGATTATTTGGCTTGAAACAAATTAAGAGAAGAATAAACTCTGATAAACAGTAGATTTAGAAATAAAGAAAATCTGCTCTTAATCGCACCCAATTAATTTCATACTTGCCACCTATTAAATAGTAATGGGACTCGCAACTGGCATTTCTCTTGAGCCAAACATATATTGTATGCATCAACGATTTAGATAAACAATTTAGCTGATATGTTGTTTCAAGTGTGGTCTACTTTTTAAACAAACGAGGATAAATTTTAACATCTGTGAAATATTTATTATAATTATTATTAAAAAGGAGGAAGTTCATGTCTTCAGCAATTTAACCGTTTTCTCAATGTTTTAAGCGTTTAAAGGTTTTCATTGTTGCTTCAGACATGGAAATATTTAATAGCTTTTTATTGCATGTAGATTTAAATCCCAAAATGTATTAATTTGTTGTGGTTTTATTGACAAATACAAAACATCCAAAATCCTGACCAAAAGAAATCCTGAAATTTGTAGATCTATGTGGAATTTCAAAAATCCTGGAATTAGTCCTTATGAAAACATTATGTGTATGTTTAGACTAATGAAAGTCAAGAATACATGTGTGTTAAAAAATAAATCAATGCAGTCTTTTCCGGCGACATTGATGCCTTGCATCAACTTTCTTTCTGGTGCACTTTAGAGAGTAGTAGATTTTAAAATCTTTTCAATTTTACCCCTTTTCTGATGTTCACCGCCATCCCTTAAGCACTTTGTGATCAGGTGCGCTAGAATATTTGTAAGAAAAAAAATCATTCCTTGAAATTACCAATATCTCCTTTAGTAGTCTGCTGTGTAGGTGTCCAAAGTCTTCTTTATGAGAATTGTGTTACTTACCCTTTCCCACCTATAGACACCTTCTGATGCCTCTGCAACAGAGAATTATTGAAAGCAATTTCTCCATTTGCCACAATGTTTTCAACTCTATTCAATAACTTTTCCATAACTTTTCGGATATGTTTTCGAAGTTTTCTTCTGCAAACTTGCTGTACTTGAGAAAGGGACATAAAACTCCGGAACAGATATAAAGGGTAATGTTAGTACTAGTTAGCCTTGGTTTGTGTACATTATAGCAGGTACCATCAATGGCTTATCAGGGGAATAGAGGAATCTGTAATCTTCAAAATCTAGTGCTATCACTGATCAACCTTTTTCTTGACTAAGTAAGCAGAGCAATCTAGGTTGTTAAACCTTTCCCACATATAAATGATTTCTGACGCCTCTCCAGTAGCCAACTACTGAAAATATTGTGATAAAATGCTTAAAACGAGCAATTTCACCTTTTGCAACAATGCTACTAACTTTTTTTCCAGTTATGGGTAACTTAATTCATTCATAGATATTTTCTGGGTTTTTTCTAGGTGTCTTAAAATTCGTCTGTGGCAGATTTGTTGTATGTGGGAAAGGAAAGGGTTAAACCGGTTGCCTGATATAAAATCATTTAATTAACCCTTTCCCACATATAGACGCTTTCTGATGCCTCTGCAGCAGACGACTTTTGAAAACATTGTGTCACAATGTTTTCAACTTTTTGCAGTAATTATACCTTCATTTATAGAGATTATCCGGGATTTTGCCAACAGTCATGTTTTCAAAGTCGTCTGCTGCAGATTTGGTGTATGTTGGAAAGGCTTAAAAGTTGTCTGCTTTGAAAATATCCAAGTAATAGAATGCGACAACCAACATCAGTATAATTTGGATGCAGAGTGGGTGAACAAAAAATTGCTTGTTTTGAGCAAATTCTCCATTTTCAATGATATATATATGTATTAACCGTTTGCCACTTGCAGACATATTTTGAGCAATTTCACCTTTTGCCAGTATGTTTTCAAAAGTCATCTGCTGCAGATGCATCAAAATTGGTCTCTGACGATATAGATTTCCTATGAGTAAGACTATTGGTTCAAATGATCCAAACAAACATTTAGCTGATCTGGCTCTTCACCATTTGCATAATATATACATACAGTATCCTTACTATTTTACCACTTTCCCACATACAACAAATTTGCAGCAGATGACTTTGAAAACATAGTTATAAAAACTTAAAAAATCTCGATAAAAGATAGCTTAATTGTTAAATAGAAATGAAAACATTGTGGCCAAAGGAAAAATTGCTCATTATGAGCAATCTCACCTTTGTCCACAATGTTTTCAAAAGTCGTCTGCTGCTATTGCATCAAAATGCGTCTGCAGGTGGAAAAGGGTTAATAAATATGAGCAGCTCTTCAGGAAAACCAAGCTGTGTTGGTCTATTATTTATGAGCAATGTGAGAAGAGTTCGTCAAGCACATTCTTGCAATCTGATCAAAATGGAAAACGTGTGGCTCAAGTTTGATGAAACCTTTCGTTATCGATTGGTGAACAATGGCATTGGTTCATCTTCATTTGAATTGAAATGATGAATATAATAATAATTAAATTTACCCTCACATACATGATGCTACAAATTTGCAGTAGAAAACTTTGAAAAAGTCTAGACAAAGATATGGAAAATCTTAAGAAATGAAGGTATTGATATCGAAAAAAGTTTAAACAAGAGTTGTCGGAGGACAATAATAGCTCGCCAATCAGGGCCATTGTCTATCAGGGCCTACTTCAGAACAGTTAAAGCATTGGTAAAAGTCCAAAATCCAAAAGTAGAATAATTCAGTTGAAATTGAATTTACAAAAGAAAGAAAACCGTTTAATAGCAACAGCATAATTTATATAGTTTCTGAGAAAAGGCCTTGAATGCCTAACTATAACTTCCCGGTCTTGCACACAAAGGTTTGACCAAAAAGGGGCACAATTCAGTCAAAATTCATTCCAGAGTTATGGGACTTAACATACAAGGTCATATATTGACCCTGAATAAGTGTGTGAAGTTTCAAAGCAAAAGCTTACACAGTGACTGAGAAAAAGCCTTGCACGCAAAGGTTTGACCAAAATCCTAATCCGTAAAAATCCATTCCAGAGTTATGGGACTTGACATACAAGGTCATCTAATGACCCTGAATAAGTGTGTGAAGTTTCAAAGCAACAGCAAACACAGTGTCTGAGAAAAGGCCTTGCACTCAAAGGTTTGACCAAGCTGGCAACGTGTACGTCAACGTCAACGCCAACACCAACGCCGACGTCATTACATAAGCTCCCCTATTTCTTCGAATAGGCAAGCTAAAAACTGTTGCTTTGAGCATTATGAGCCTCTTCTCCTTTGGCATGATGATTTCAAAAGTTGTCTGCTGCATATTGATGCGTTTGCTAGTTACTATTACTTAGGAAAAGCTTAATGGGTAAATTGATGAATTTGGAGTTTATCTTAATAAGGTATATCATGACATTTATCTGGTATTCATCTTGAACTCTGCAATTCCATTTCCTGATTATTTTCAAATAATTGTGTATCAATGGCATTTGTCAAGCACCCAGGAATTCCAAGAATTAGGTTTTTATATGCAGGCTTCACCTTACAGGCACCTGCTATTTCTGACTTGAATTTTTTATAACATTTACCTTTCTTCTGATACAGATGACTTCGCTTTTGTTGAGTACATTGTGACAAGAGGAGAAATTGCTCATCAAGATCAATTTCTCCTTTAGCCACAATTTTTTAAAAAGTAGTCTGGCATATATATATCATCCTCGGTACCTAGGCTATTCATAAAATATATGATACCCTGGGCAAATCGGCTGTAAAAATCTTGTACTCATGAATAATTTATGAGGTGAAATGCAGCCGCCTGATTGGCCGCATGACAGAATCCTCATGCGATACGGAGGAAATCGTGGTGCATGCCTTACGAAGCCAATTTGCCCAGGGTATCATCTGATCATATATTTCATGAATAGCCTGGGTACCGAGGATGATATATATATATGCTGCATATGCATTAAAATGTTTCTGCAAGTGGGACAGCGTCATGATAAGGATAAAAATTGTAACTGGTTACTTTCTGAAAGGACTATTTCCAAAGTACTAGATAAGAGGGAGTGAACAGATCTTTTTACCCCACAATATCTCTCATTTTTCACTGATCTGAAGACAGGTCAGTTTTCCAATGTCATGACCCCTTTTGTTTATTATAATCCAAACTTTCTACAGCCTTCAGGCACCCGGCCTGGCCTAGACATTGGATAATGGCTTTTTAATGGATAGTAACACTTAACCCTTTCCCTCATATAGACGCTTTCTGATGCCTCTGCAGCAGGCGGCTTTTTGAAAACATAGCGACAAAAGAAGAAATTGAGCAATTTCTCCTTTTGTCACAATGTTTTCCACTTTTAGTCATAGGTTATCCATTCAATTATAGAGATTTACTATTTTCGGACAAAATATGTTCAAAGTCGTCTGCTGCAGAATTGTCGTATGAGGGGAAGGGTTAAGCCTTTCCCAGAAGCAGACAAACTCTGGTGCATCTGCAGCATAACATTTTTGAAAATGTTATTGCAAAATAATTCAACTATGTTTGATAACAATTTCATATTAATTATACTTCCATTTTTAGAAATTGACCATACTTTCGCATAGATGTTTTCAAGGCCATCTACTGCAGATTTGTTGTATTCTGAGAAGGGTTAACTACGATTATAATTTCTTCAAGAACACTAATATGGAGACATGCCAAAAGGCTTCACCACGTGACCCTTTCCAACATACAACAAATCTGCAACAGATAATTTTGAAGACATCTCGGCAAACATATTGAAAATCTCTATATAATGATGACTGATGAATAAAACTGTGGCAAAAGGAAACATAACTGATTATGATAAATTCTCCTTTTGTCAAAATGTTTCCCAAAGTCTGATGCAGAACAAAATGTGTCTGCATGTGGGAAAGGATTAACCCTTTCCCCCATAAAAACGCTTTCTGACGCCTCTGCAGCAGACAGCTTTTTGAAAACATAGTGACAAAAGAAGAAATTGCACAAAACGTGCAATTTCTCCTTTTGCCACAATGTTTTCCACTTTTAGTCATAGGTTATCCATTCAATTATAGAGATTTTCTATTGTTTGACAAAATACGTTCAAAGTCGTCTGCTGCAGAATTGTCGTATGAGGGAAAGGGTTAACTGTTTACCGGACAATACAGGTATCATCTTACCTTGAAAATATCTAAGTGCAAAAAAGTTAAATTCTTAATAATTGATGGTCTAGATTTGATAAAACATTGCATACATTGTAGGAAAATAAAGTTCAAGAAAAGCAATTTCTGATTTACAAAAATATACACTAATCTCATAGCTCTTTTTATAATCTTTTTCATGATCAACAATTTTGCAGCAGACAACTTTGAAAACATCTAGGCAAAAATACAATATTTCAGGATAGAATTCCCATATCAACATGCAACAAATCTGCAGCAGACGACTTTGAAAACATAGTGACAAAAACCAGAAAAATCTCAATAAAAGACAGCTTAATTGTTAACTAAAGTTTAAAACATTTTGGTCAAAGGAGAAATTGCTCATCATGAGCAATTTCACCTTTGACCACAATGTTTTCAAAAGGCGTCTGCTGCTATTGCGTCAAAAGGCGTCTGCAGGTGGAAAGTGGTTAAACTGTAATTTTAACTCCAATTAGAATTTGAGTAAGGACCTTTTTTCTGTGACAGTAGATCATTCATTGATAAATTGATTAAAATGAAGTTGTTACTTTAATTTCATAAAGTGGAAGTAGAGATAGAACAGCAATCAGTGAGACAGCCTTCTTCAAACCCGTAATTAAGGTGGCCGAACCATCTGAAAATTTTCCTTAAATTGTGACCTTGACATTTAGACTAAGTCCAGAGTCTTGCATGCATCACAATATCTCATCAAGTTTCATAATTGTGCCAATAAATTTGAAAATCCACAGATGCATTAAATTTTATAGCTCAGACAAGCTCTTTTTGTGGCGATTGGTTGACAATCGCCACAGTGCTACCAAAACAACAACAACGAAAAAAAAATTATATAGTCGTATTTGAACAATCGGTTGGATATTTCTGCAAAGGCAATTTACTCACTTCCGTTAAACCCCATATATATATATAGTTCCATCAGTGATGCAGGCACACGATTAATAATGATAATGTTAGTGCTACTTTGATACCGGATTGGTACTAATATTTGAGATTTATCGAGAAAATATCTAAATAGAGTTAAACTATTTACATATTATCTTTCTTCATGTTTGGGCAGATAATAAATATCATCGGGCGTCTTGGGTACGCTATGCAGAGTATCATGATACTCCTGTGCCTCGTTTTATTTTTACTGTAGTCAACCGTAACCTTTTGACCTTTAACCTGATTCGGCAGGAGTTGGTTGTACTCTGATTATCTTCGTCATGATTTGGCAGATAATAAATATCATTGCGCGTTCTGCCTTGCAAATAACGACAACTCTGGTGATACTCAAATCTGGAAATTCCAAAAGGTTCTATAAATAGCTCGCGAGACCAAAAACCAGAAAAGCTTGTAAATCTCAATATTATAAACGCTTTATTTTGTACTTGTTTAAATATATGAAAGCGTCTATATAATAAGACTGGTTTACAAAGGTTTAAAGGACACACGATGGCAGTGTGTACACACGTTATGTATACACGTCTGCACGTTCTAGAGTCAATTAGCAATCAATGCTGACAGTGTAGCCTAATTGAGTTTGAAGATCTAGCATTATAATATATGCCTATATTTTCATAAATTAAACAGTTTGGCAAATAGTGAAATTGTGCTTTTGGAGCATGTTTTGTGTTTGTTTTTGCACTCACATTATTCGAAGCAGTTTAACAACCTCAGAGACATATAAATACACTGTGACAACCCTCAATCATGCAATGTGAAGGGACTAAATTGAACAGACCTGTTTAATATCGGACATAATTGAAACAAACACCAAACTAATGGATACTGTTTTCTCTCCTTTCTTTAGTCATTTCTAAAGTGTAAAATATATTTTATCTTAATATGGCCTAACGACCTGGTGATAAACATGTGATTACCCAAACAATTTAGATTACAAATAGTCATTCTAATGAGCTAAAACGGTAGTCTATCGAATACCAACTAGATTTTTCATAACTTTGGAATGGCCTAATTTTGAACACATCATGACCAATTTCAGAACGTAACTAAATAATCACCAAGACAACATTCTGGCAAACTAACATTATTCTACTGTCAAAAGATGCAGGGTTGATACATTCTCAAATATACCCGCACCAGAGTCATCGCAAGCCCTACACCGATATACTGCTTGTTACTTTGCAGGATTTTCCATACGATCGCCACTACAGTGCCATTGGCGCTTTGATTTTACCTGTTTTGACTAAATTGGTAATTAAATTGTGACCTTGACCTTTGAGCTTCAATCCTGGCTCTTGCATGCAACTCACCATCTTATCAATGTAATGATTATGTCCAATCATTTAACCCTTTCCCTCATACGACAATACTGCAGTAGACGACTTTAAACGTATTTTGTCAAAACATAGAAAATCTCCATAATTGAATGGATAACCTATGACAAAAAGGGGAAAACATTGTGGCAAAAGGAGAAATTGCACATTTTGTGCAATTTCTTTTTTTGTCACTATGTTTTCAAAAAGCCGTCTGCTGCAGAGGCATCAGAAAGCGTCTATATGAGGGAAAGGGTTAAAAATTCACTGGTGTTTTTAAAAATTATAGCTTGAACATTAGCTCATTACTTTATGTTTTTGACCTTTGACCTTGAGCTAGGAGTTGCAGTCCGGGCTCTTTCCTATGAAAGTGCATAAACATAAACAATTGCTTAGACAAGCTCAGATAAATGCACATATACATGTACTGCCATAATGTGGATTGTGGCAACTTTGCTTCTCTCAAAGCAAGCTCATTATGCTTCTACACTTTCAAATTTACTAGCTGGTAAAGAAAATAGTTTTAAACAAGATGTGTTTGTGAAATGTGAATGGCAACATCTAGGTCAAAGGTCAAGGTCGCAAGGTCAAAAATGTTAGTACTGACAGAAAGGTCATGTCACAAGGAATACACATGTGAAATATGGTAGCCGTACCTGTTATGGTTCAAAAGTAGTGGTCAAGGTTAAAGTTTTTTTCGACAGACAGACAAAGAGACAGACAGGCCAAAAACAAGATGCCCACCGAATCGGTGATTCCGGGGGCATAAAAATACATCCGTAAGAACTGAATAAATAATAAAATCATAAAATCATATAATTTCACCTTGAACTTTGAGGAACTTATCACCTGTAGCTTCAGAAATAATTCTAACACTTATCACATCACATCATAATGCTGGCATCAGACTCTTACAAATTTCATAATCATAATCATTCTTACGTAAAGTGCAAAAACCTTTGAGTTAAACAAACTTTCACATCGCTGCATCTTAGACATGATGCAGATCTCTTTTTTTTTTTTATATATAGCTATTGTTCATGATGAGCAATGGACTGATTTCTGTAAGAATGTCTATACTTATATACAACTGAGGTGTTCCAAGGATATGTAATAAAGAAAACAGTTATTTCTGACAGAATTGATTTATAGCTAATATTCATGATCCCCCTTATCTTTACAAAATGCTATTCTTCCTAAATATGTGGTAATGACACCTTCATATTATTAAAACGGTAACATTTTTCCGCTTGCAGACGCATTTGTATGCATTTGTAGCTGACAATTTTGAAACACTGTGGCAAAAGGACATATTGCGTATAACAATTAATTTCTCCTTTTGCCACAATATTAACTCGTAATACCCCTTTCAATTGTTGATTTTTTAGATGTTTTGCCAAGAAGTTTTTGAAGTCGTCCGCTGCAGATTTGTAAGATATCTCAGTTGATAATTATGAGGGCTTTCAACTATGGAACACAGCTCTCTTGCTCATAGCATATTATGTTCTGACAGCTCTCTTGTTCGTAGCATATTATGTTCTGACGATAAAATGCCCTTCAATTAGGAAGTCTAAAATGAAAAATTTTCTTCTGGGTTTAACCCTTTCCATCATATAGTAATTCTGCAGCAGACGACTTTGAATATATTTTGTCAAAACATAGAAAATCTCTATAATTGAATGGATAACCTATGACTAAAAGCTTGTTTTGAGCAATTTCTTCTTTTGTCACTATGTTTTCAAAAAGCCGTCTGCTGCAGAGGCGTCAGAAAGCGTCTATATGAGGGAGAGGGTTAATGTTGAAACACTCTGAAGAAATAGCATATATTATATATATACTAAGGAAATGTGCATCCTATTATCAACAAAATGACATTTGAGTATCTTCATACAAAAACCAACCTTAACCCTTTCCCTCATACATCAATTCTGCAGCAGACGAATTTGAACATATTTTGTTAGAAAATAGAAAATCTCTATAATTTAATGGATAACTAAAAGTGGAAAACATTGTGGCAAAAGGAGAAATTGCTCGTTTTGAGCAATTTATTCTTTAGTCACTAT
The DNA here is from genome assembly GCA_031761405.1 of Serripes groenlandicus. Lineage (NCBI taxonomy): Eukaryota > Metazoa > Mollusca > Bivalvia > Cardiida > Cardiidae > Serripes > Serripes groenlandicus. The sequence continues at coordinate 73,228,018 of JASEVX010000006.1, forward strand.
GATTTCCAAAAGCCGTTTGCTGCAGAGGCGTCAGAAAGCGTCTATATGAGGGAAAGGGTTAAGGTCATTTCAAGCAGCAAAGATCCGAATAAGCCTTGACTACCTCGCCAGTTCAATCAGGCTTTTCTCTGGTTGCTATGTTGACTCATACAGTTAAAATGACGAACTGGATGATCCAATTTTTGTTAGTAATCCTTATCCCTTTCCAACATATAGGCGCTTTCAGGTGCCTCTGCAGCAGATGAATTTGGACAAAATTGTGACAAAAGGAGAAATAATTGCTCCATTTTCCACAATGTTTCTATCTCTATTCAATAGTGATACACTTTCATTAGTAAAGTTTTTTCCATACTGTTGTCTAGATGTTCTCAAAAGTCATCTGCTGCACAATTGTTGTATGTGGGAAAGGGTTAATTTCAAAAGATCCAAAGGTTACAGGTTTTTAGTGTGACATTGGCTTATTTTATTTTAAATATGTTTTATGGATTAACTTCAATTTCTCCACATTCAGATACAATATGAGAAAAGTGCAATAAATAATAATTGCTTTATCTCTCACAGCTGCTACAATATTCATTTACCCTTGGCCTTTTTAAATAATATAATGCACCAAATGTTTGGTGAACAAAATTATCGCTGCCTGGTCTGTTTAACCCTTTCCCTCATATAAACGCTTTCTGACGCCTCTGCAGCAGACGGCTTTTTGAAAACATAGTGACAAAAGAAGAAATTGCACAGAACGTGCAATTTCTCCTTTTGCCACAATGTTTTCCACTTTTAGTCATAGGTTATCCATTCAATTCTGGAGATTTTCCATATTTTGACATTTTGTGTTCAAAGTCGTCTGCTGCAGATTTGCTCTAATTGTGGGAAAGGGTTAAATAATATAATGCACCAAATGTTTGGTGAACAAAATTATCGCCGCCTGGTCTGTTCAAACTGTTTGTAAATGTGAATGTGGGTAACATTTTCATGTCTGGGCTATTTCTCAGCAACAGCTACATGGAACTCAGCCTTGATGAGAAGCTTCAGTATCAGCTCATGACTGGATTAAAATATTTTGACTTGAGTTGTAGCCCTTTGATTAATTAACTCCCCACCCCCTTTCCCAAATACATCAAATCAGCAGCAGAAAGATGAAAATGTCGAGGCAAGAGTATGAAAAATCTCCCGGATAGAAAGTATTGAAGAGAGTTGAAAACTTTAGTGGCAAAAGGAGAAATTGCTCAATTACTTTTGAGGCCACAATGTTTTCAAAAGATAGCTGCTGCAGATGTATATATTGAAAAGCAATACGCCATTTGGGAAGATCCATTGGTATACCCATTTTCTTGTCCTTTTCCACTATACTAATCTACAGCAGAAGAATTTGTAAATAAGGAAAATCATTATGAATGAGAGAATATTTTTTTGAAAAATTTGAGCATTTTCATCTTTAAACACATTATGTCTTCAAAAGTCATATCTGCATGTGGGAAAGGATTTATACATTGCTATGACCTGACTAAGACTAAGACTTTTCCACATACAGATGCTTGCTGACACCTCTGCAGCAGACAAATTTTGAAAAAATTGTGGCAAAAGGAGAATTTGCTCATAATGAACCATTCCTCCTTTGGCACAATGTTTTTAACTTTATTCAATCATCACACTTTCATTTACAGTTTTTTTACCATATTTTCCAAAGATCAGTTTTCAAAGTAGTCTGCTGCATATATGTTGTTTGTGGAAAGGTTAAGTCTTTATTCTCCCCTATTCAGACGGAGGCCCGAACTGCTACACTGGCAAGGTTGTTACATCTGCATATTGCCATGTATGGTGCCAGTTGAAGGTTACGATTTTATAACTCAATTTTAAGGATGTACAGCTGCAGTGATTTTGATACAAGAAAAAACACACTAAGATCCCTATATATACCATTTGTTTACATATGGCATGTTGATAAGAGATTGGAGAAAAATGTAAAAATACATTTTATTGCATTGTAAAACTGGGAAGAGCTGTTCCAATCACCTGTTAGGCGAACCCTTTACAAAGAAGAACAATAAGGTAATGAGATGAGTATTTTTTTCAACCAAATTATTATATTATAAGCCGACTTACTGATCATTAGAAACCAAAGACCATATGTGTCGCTGTCTGCCTATTGGTCAAAGCCTGACAGACAAACAACAAAGCAGTTATTTGTGGAAGACAGTGGTGCAGTGGTAGAGCGTCAGCCTCTCATACCAAAGGTCCCTGGTAGAATCCTGTGATGAGCGAGTTCTACCTTTGGGATTTTTTCCACTCAAACAGTGCGAGTACTGGTTAATATTGTCTCCAGGAAGCACCGACATCGAGCGGTGCGAGTACTGGTTAATATTGTCTCCAGGAAGCACCGACATGGAGCGGTGCGAGTACTGGTTAATATTGTCTCCAGAGAGCACCGACATCGAGCGGTGCGAGTACTGGTTAATATTGTCTCCAGGAAGCACCGACATCGAGCGGTGCGAGTACTGGTTAATATTGTCTCCAGGAAGCACCGACATCGAGCGGTGCGAGTACTGGTTAATATTGTCTCCAGGAAGCACCGACATCGAGCGGTGCGAGTACTGGTTAATATTGTCTCCAGGAAGCACCGACATCGAGCGGTGCGAGTACTGGTTAATATTGTCTCCAGGAAGCACCGACATCGAGCGGTGCGAGTACTGGTTAATATTGTCTAACCCTTTCCCTCATATAGACGCTGTCTGATGCCTCTGCATCAGACAGCTTTATGAAAATATAGTGACAAAAGAAGAAATTGCTCAAAACGAGCAATTTCTTCTTTTGCCATAATGTTTTCCACTTTTGGTCATAGGTTATCCATTCAGTTATAGAGATTTTCCATTTTTTGACAAATATATAGATTGGTTGGTGTTTTACCCTGCTTTCAACAATAGTTCAGTTACATCAAGGCCTTTCCCGGGTCAATTACCAGTACTACTGGTCTATTTATCCTGTAACCAATCGGTCAGCAATAATGCTAACCCCAAAACTCTGGGCACTTAAAGGAGGCCAGCCATAACTTCCATTTTTACAGTCTTTAGTATGACCCTAATAAGGATCAAACCCGCAACCCAGGCAGACATTCAACCACTACACCTGTCAGATCTATGATACAAATCGTAACAGAAGAAGAAGTTGCAACTTTAAATCCTTTCCTGTATGCAACAAATCTGTAGCGGACGAAAAAATCTTACAATAATGTGATTAAAATCCATAAATGAGAGTTTAATTATTAAATAAGAGTTAAAATCCTATGGTCAAAAGGAGAAATGGCTTTTTAGAAGAAATTTTTAATTTTGTCAGAATGTTTTTTAAGTTGTCTGCTGCAGATACGTGTGAAAGGGTTAATTACCTTTACATGTACTCAAGAATCAATTATCTTTTGTTTTTGAAAAGTCATGCAAATGGATGTGTCGGATTGGAATTGCTCCTATCAGCCTAACTAATGTTGTCTTTATTAATAGATACTAGAGCAAAACAGTTTCCAAATTTGACAGGCCATGGTGTTATTTATTACTCTTTTTTCTTCTATTTTTTTGTTTATACTTATATATAAACAAGAGTGCCGTGATGGCCCTAGATCGCCCACCTCAATTAAGCAATGTGAAGTAATGCAAAACACATCAAGACAATTATTCTGACAAAGATTCAAAATGCAACCTCTGGAGTGTTAACAAGATTTTCTTTCCTTTGGCCTAGTGACCTATTTCTTTTTACCTGATATGACCCATATTCGAACATGGATTAGATATCATCAATACAAACATTCTGACAAAGTTTAATTTGCTCAAAGTAAAAATGCACCCTCCGAAGTTTAAACAATATTTTCCTTCAATTTGGCCTAAGTGACCTAGTTTTTAACACAATATGACCAATATTCGAACTTGGCCTACATATCATCAAGACAAACATTCTGACAAAGTTTCAACATGCTCAAGTTAAAAATGCAGCCTACAGTGTTAACAAGATTTCCCTTCAATTTGGCCTAGTGACCTAGTTTCTGTCCAAATATGACCCATATTCGAACTTGGCCTACATATATCATCAAGACAAACATTCTGATAAAGTTTCAACATGCTCAAGTTAAATATGCAGCCTCCAGAGTGTTTACAAGATTTTCTTTCACTTTGACCTTGTGACCTAGTTTTCGACCTCATATGGCCCAGTTTCGAAATTGTCAAAGATTTGATGGAGATGATTGTTCTGATAAACTTTCAGGAAGATCGGATGCAAAATGTAGCCTGCAGAGTGTAAACAAGGCAATTGTTGACGACGCACATTACACGACGGACGGACGCAGGACAAAATGTGATCACAATAGCTAACCTCGATAACTTCATGCACAGGTGAACTAACAAATGTCACTATAATAAAACATTTACTTACTTATATCAGCTTTGAATTACTTATTATATATTTCTATTACATATTATATGAATGTCTGATTTACAGAGCTATTGATCAGGGGAAATGTTCATGCCCTAAAATCTTAATTCAAAGCTGACAAACCCAATGTTGTGGGTGCATCACTGAGACGCTTCTTTTGAGTACCAACACAATTGGGTTGGTTGAGTAATAAGATAGATATTGTTGGGAAAATTCAAGTTTAACCCTTTCCCTCATATAGACGCTTTCTGACGCCTCTGCAGCCAACGGCTTTTTGAAAACATAGTGACAAAAGAAGAAATTGCTCAAAACGAGCAATTTCTCCTTTTGCCACAATGTTTTCCACTTTTAGTCATAGGTTATCCATTCAATTATGGAGATTTTCTATTATTTGACAAAATATGTTCAAAGTTGTCTGCTGCAAAAATGTCGTATGAGGGAAAGGGTTAACCTCCCATATCTAAGTCCTCTGTCTGAACAATCATTTCAGGTACAGAGAGATTTTTTGATTTTTGTAGATTCTATAAAATATTATAACATTTCAATGAAATGATTGTTTACAATTTAATCTATCTAGCAATATTACACCAGTCCCTTCTAACCCTCCTTTCCTACATAAAACAAATCAGCAGCAGATGACTTTGAAAGTATCCATGCAGATATATTGAAAACTCTCTATCACTGGAATCATAAGTATCACATAGAGTGGAAAACAGTGTGACAAAAGGAGAAATTTTTTCAAAAGACATCTGCTGCAGACGAGTCTAAATTCACAGGTTGGTTAAGGGTTAACAGTAAAGGTCAAGTGAATTAAATTGACCTCATATAGGTCAAAGAGATGTAAAGACCATGATATTTGCACATATTGTTACCAATATTTGCAAAGTGTTAAGAAATGAAGGAAAGTAAACAAAGTTTAGTTAATAAATGGTTAATAACCTTTTATCTGTTAAACTCAGACAACCTCAGATGTAGTAGACCACTTTTAAAATAATTGTGGAAAAGGAGAAATTGGTCAAAACGAAAAGTTTCACATTTTTGCATCAACCTTGCACACTATACTTTCAAATTTTTAAGTAAAAGGTAGAAGTGCAGCTTAATTGTCCATTAATCATACTCGTTAACTCTCTCCCACTTGAAAACGCATTTTACCCTTTCCCTCGTTTAGACGTTTTCTGACGCCTCTGCAGCAGACAACTTTTTGAAAACATAGTGACAAAAGAAGAAATTGCTCAAAACGAGCATTGAAAGGGTTAAATGCAGATTACTTATGAAGACATTGTGGCAAAGAAAGAAATTGCTCATAAAGAACAATTAATCCTTTTGACACAATGTTTTCAACACTATTTAATTATCAGACATTTATTTACTAATTTAGCTTTTTCACCGTATTGCATAGATATTTTTGATGTTGTTTGCTGCAGATTTGTTGCATCTAAATTTTAGTAAAGGATTAAATGAATCCCTCTTGCAACAAAGCTGCAGCAGATAATTTTGAAAAACATGTAGGCAAACATATGAAAAATATCTTACTATGAAAGTATAACTTATGAATAGAGCAGGAAAGCTTGAGTCAAAGTTCATCTGCTGCAGATGTGTCACAATGCATCTGTATGTGGACAAGGGTTTAACATTCTTGTCAAAATAGAGAAAGAAAGATAGGACAAAAATTGCAGATGACTAAAAACATTAACATAAAAATATGGAAAAACTCTTTAACCCTTTCCCTCATACCACAATTCTGCAGCAGACGACTGAACATATGTTGTCAAAAATTAGAAAATCTCTATATTATTGCATGGATAACCTATGACTAAAAATGGTAAACATTGTGTCAAAAGGAGATATTGCTCGTTTTGAGCAATTTTTTCTTTTGTCACTATGTAAGTATGTTTTCAAAAAGCTGTCTGCTGCAGAGGCGTCAGAAGGCGTCTATATGAGGAAACGGGATAAATGAAAGTCTATAATTATTGAATAGAGTTGGAAATATTGTGGGTAAATCCATCTGATGCGGAGGTGTCAAAATGCAGAATGTACTGGTAATTTAAAGGCCAAATGATTTCCAGTATTGTCTGGTCTATAAGTTTTCAATTTGGAATATACTAAGAAAGGCATAAAACCTAAATAATAATTTAACGGGATAACATTTGGATAATATGCGGCACATTATCAAGAGAAATCAGAACAGCTACAGTGCTTTTAAAAACTAACCAGTTTATTATGATCTTTAAAGCAGACATCAAACAGAAAACTGTAATTTTTTTGTGAAATAAATTTGAACAACCATTTTTAAACATCTATGGAGAAAGAAAAAGCAACGTGAAGCGTTTACCCTTTCCTGGGAATCCCACATACTACAACGAATCTGCATAATATGATTTTGAACATCAAGTAAAAAATATGGAAACTCTCTATATCTAAATGAAAGAAAAATTATGAAATAAAGTTGAAAACATTGTGACAAGAGGAGAAATTGCTCATAATGAGCAATTTCCCCTTTTGCCACAATGTTTTCAAGTACGATCTGCTGCAGAGTCCTAAGAAAACATATGTTTGTGAGAAAGGGTTAAGGTTAGTTTGGCCAGAAGCCAGTAGCAGAACTTTGTGTTTCATAGAAAGGCAAGGTTTTGGGAGTCTGTTATACACATCAGGCATTACCTGTAGATCAGTCAAAAATACATATACAAAATCATCTATACACTTACCACAGGGGCACCTCATAGGGCAACCCAATGATCATGATTGTGGTGGTGGTGGTGAACAAAAACTGGCCTTAACTTAACTGACTGCATGGTTTTTTGTTTTGTTTATTCATTTAACCCCCCTTTCCCACATACAACTAATTTGCAGCCGACGACTTTGAAAACATCTAGGCAAAAACAATGAAGATATAATGATTGAACGGAGTTGAAAACATTGTGGCAAAAGGAGAAATTGCTCCTTTTAATAGTTGTCTGCTGCACAGGCTTCAGAACTTAGCCAAAGTTTTTACTTGAAATGATATGTCCAGTTTTGTCCGCTTAAACCCTCACATCGACATAAAACAAATCTCAGCATTAGACAATTTTGAAAACTTCTTGTCAAAAATATAAACAAGAGCAACGCGTACGGCACAGATGCTCGACTGATAGAAAACAGAAAAAAAGCTGAGCTGTACAAAAAACCTTAACCGGACGACCACGACGCCAGGGTCATGACAATAGCTCTCGTTTTTTCAAAAGTCGAGCTAAAAAGATCTATGAAAGAAAGTATATTTATTGAATGGTGTTGAAAATATTTTGGCAAAAGGGGACAATTGCTCTTCATGAGCACTTTTTTCTTTTATCACAATGTTTTCAAATGTTGTTAATTAACTGCAGATCTGTCAAACTACTTCTGCAGCAGACGACTTTGCAAATATCCTGGGAGAATGTAGAAAATCTTTTTAAATGAAAGTGGAGAAATTACTCAGAAATTACTCATCATGATCAAATTTCTTTTTTCCCAACAATATTTTCAAATGTTGTCTGCTACAGATGTGTCAAAATGAGTGTTTTAGTGTTGGAATTAAAGGTCTATATGGCTACAACTGATTTGTACTCTTGGTGATATATTTCCTTACTTTCTGACTGTTTCCTGAAAAACTTAAACAATGCATGTGTGGGATAAGGTCAAATTGTTCATCATGAAGAATGTGTTTCATTCCTACATTGTATATTCAAAAGCTGTACTCTGCAGTATGCAGAATATTTCAGAAATTCGGAAATTTGATTCATTAAAAAAAACGGCTTCTGTACCACTCACCATTTACATGTACCTCTTATGATAATGTTTACCCTTTCCCATATACAGACACTTTCGGACAGCAGGAGATGACTTTTGAAAACATTGTGGCAAAAGGAGAAATTGCTCATAATGAGCAATTTCACCTTTTGTCACAATGTTTTCAAATTTTAATTCAATAACTGTTCTTTCATTTATAGAGTTTCCATATGTTTCGCAAAACATTTTCAAAGTTGTATTCTGCAAAACAGGGAGGGTTAAACTCATCTGCTTTGAAAAAGTTCAACAAAATTTCAAATTGTGACATCAGCAAAGTGTTGGAAGTATTCATTTTGAATTTGATGCAGCATTGAAAATGGTGTGGAAGAGGAGAAGAGGAGAACATTTTCAAAATTCATCTGCTGCAGAGTTGTCAAATGGCGTTTGCATCTGGCAAAGGATAAAAATAACTTTTGGTGTATTAAATACTAACAATTATAGAATAGTTTTGCTGAATATCTCAATTTTACGAAATCATTTTCAAAATCTGTCTTAATTAACTGCAGAAGCGTAAAACGTTGTCTGTTTGAGGTTGAGGCTTAAATCTCACACTTTGTTTAACCCTTTTCCTACTCATAGACGCATTTTGACGTCTCTGCAACAGACGACTGTTGAAATCATTGTGACAAAAGATGAAATTGCTCACAATGAGTTCAACTCTATTCAATAATCAAACAACATGTATTATTTGTAGAGATTTTCTCAATTTTGGATTTGATAATTTCAAAGTCGTCTGCTGCAGATTTATTGTATGTAGGAAAGGGTTAACATACCAGTACTGCCATACCTATAAGGTCAATTGGAGTTATTTTGTCCTGTTGTTATCAGTGTAGATTGTGACAAACTGTTGACAGGGAGGGTCAGTCAATAATGACATTGTGACACAGTCGGTACAGGGCAGTTCACTGACACATCGCTATTACCTTGATTTATCTAACCCTAAATGATTGTTTTAGACCATCTACATGCAGACACATTTTGAGAAAACTAGAGAGAAAAAACAACCCTCCTATAGCCCTTTCCCTCATATAGACGCTTTATGATGCCTCTGCATTGAAAACAAATTAGTGACAAAAGAAGAAATTGCACAGAACGTGCAATTTCTCCTTTTGCCACAATGTTTTCCACTTTTAGTCATAGGTTATCCATTCAATTATAGAGATTTTCTATTTGACTTCCATTCAATTATAGAGATTTTCTATGTTTTCTATGTTTTGACAAAATACGTTCAAAGTCGTCTGCTGCAGAATTGTTGTATGTGGTAAAGGGATAGCAAATGACTTTGAAAGCATGATAAATTATAAGCCATGGCATGAAAAATCTCTATAAATGAAAGTCCAAATTACCAATTATTAACTCATCATTCTGCTCATCATGATTATTTCTTCTTTTGCCACAATGCTTTAAAAACTTTACTACATACTATAAATCTGCAGCAGGCGACTTTGAAATTATCAAGTCTAAAATATAGAAAGTTTCTATAATTGATAGTATGATTATTGAATAGAGTTGAAATCATTTTGTCAAATGAAAAAATTGCTCATTCATTTTAGGAGCTATTTCTCCATTTGCCACAATGATTTCAAAAGTTGTCTGCTTCAGAGGCACTAGAAAGCATCTACATCTAAAGGGTTAAATCTTGTCCTTCAGATGCACTGTGAGAGAAATGATTAACACTTTCCAAAAAACAGACACTTTCTGACGCCTCTGCAGCAGACGACTTTTGAAATCATCCTTTTGCCACAATGTTTTAAAAATTTTCCAGTAATTATCATTTATGGGGATATTCCATATTTTTGGCTACATGTTTTCAAAGTCGTCTGCTGCAGATTTGTTGTATGTGGGAAAGGGTTAATAACTGTTAACTTCCACATTTCAAGATTATTAATATTTCAACATATCGTAATTTTTCAGTAGTGTTACTGGGGATGTACCTTTTTGGGACCCTACATTATGAGGACCATGACCCCCAATGAACCACCCATACAATGTACATTCGTATTTTGGGTATTATTCACTTTAGCTCAATTTGCAGCAGAAGACTTTTGAAAACATGGTGACATTCTCCTATTGCCACAATGTTTTCAATTCTATTCAATTATTATAATTTAATTTAAGGAGATTTCCATTGTGTTACATAGGTATTTTCAAAGTCGTCTGCTGCATATTTGTTGTATGTGGGAAAGGGTTAAAGCAAGATTATCCTATTAAATGTGTTATTTTATGGCAATGGCTTATTTTATCATAACTTTTTCCACTCAATCACAAAACCAGAATTATTTTTGTCAGGATTTTCAATGCCTTTTTTAGAAGAAACACACAAGTATGATATAGACACTTTCTGACGCCTCTGCTGCAGACGGCTTTTTGAAAACATAGTGACAAAAGAAGAAATTGCTCAAAACAAGCTATCCTTTTGCCACAATATTTTCCACATTTAGTCATAGGTTATCCATTCAATTATAGAGATTTTCTATTTTTTGACAAAATATGTTTAAAGTCGTCTGCTGCAGAATTATCGTATGAGGGAAAGGGTTAACATCAAAATGTGTCAAAGAATCGAAAAGGGTCATATTTTAGGCAAATATCATGATGCTTCTTCAGCATAAGACTTCTGTTACCCTTTCCCACATACAACAAATCAGCAGCAGATGACTTTGAAATTAGCTAAGCAAAAATATGGAAAATTACTTATAATGAAGTACATTTATTGAGTACAGTTGAAAACATTGTGGCAAACGAAGAAATTTCTAATTATGAGCAATTTCTACTTTTGCCACAGTGTTGTCAAAAGCTGTCTCCTGCAAAAGCGTCTGTCTATGAAGGAAAGGGGTAAGCAGTACATGAAAAGGAGAAAGTGCTTGAAACAAGAAATGTTTCAATTTACGACTATAATCTATTTAAAAAAAAAAAAAATTTTTTTTTGTTGAAAATGAAAAATTGCTGATGGTGAGCAATAATTCCTTTAAGCACATTGCTTTTAAGTTAATTTAAATTTACTTAACTTCCATCCTTTTCTTCAAAAATAGTGAAGTTGACCTTGAAGCTAACAGTGTAGCTTAACAAGCATTATCCAATAAAGGCTTACTTTTAAACTTTTCCACATAAAACGAATCTGAAGCAGACAACTAAGAAATCAGCTGTTGGAAAATACGAATAATTGTCTAGGAATGAAGGTTTAATTTTAGGAGCTCGTTCTGTTAAATTTCTCCTTTTCAGACAATGCTTTCAAAAGTAGTCTTCTTCAGATGTATTAAAATAATAAAAAGCTTCTGCATGTGGGAAAGGGTTTATAAGATGAATTTCCTTACCTTCACAAAAGTTGTTTCCCTTTCTGGCGACACTGATGGCAGTCGTTCGGCACTCCACACTGATGGCATACTATTGGCCAATGGGCTACCACCACCTCCATCTCCAATGGGTAAAAAATCCATAGATTTTGTCTCATTAGTTTGACTGGCATTGTCATCATTTGTTGTGAGTGAATGTTTACGCTGATTGTCCTTGTCTTTTAAACTCCCACCAGAAAATTTCCTTTCTCTCTGTAACACACTTGCAGAGCTTACGCTCCGCAGAATTGGCCGTTTCGGCGATGGCACACTTAAAAGATGGCTTTGTTTTTCCAAAGTACCAGTTGGCGAGTAACTTATAGGTGTCGAGGGATGTGAACTGTCGGACATATTTGAGAACAATGATGATGACAAAGCACCAACACTTTCTGTCTCTGCCTGTCCTAGTTTCTCATCAGACTGTGATAATATTATATCACTTGATTCTAAGCTTTTAAAGTCTTCAATAGCACCACCACTTTGTGTCATAGGATCCTCAAACTGTTCTGACAATTCACTGACAGGTGAGAAGATCAGTTCATCTGTTACTGAAGTAGGAGTACATTTACCTTCTGACTCAGAAATTGAGCGAATCCTATCAGTAAACATGTGGCTAGGTAAATCAGAAACAGTGTCTTCTTCATCATTATTGTTTAACACATCAGAATCTGTTGACATAGCCAGTTTTATTCCAGGTTCATCTTTAGTATCTCCCTCAATGTCAACATTATCACAAGCACCAGACTCATTTGTATCTGTTTCCTCTCTTTGTAACAAAGGAAAACTTTGACTTTGACTAGAAATTATAGCACCTGCAACATTAAAATCAAAACTTTTATTGCCACTAGGATCACTCTTAGATTTCTGTTTTGGAGACTTTCCGTTCCTTTTCTCTAGTTTTTCCCCTTCTGAAGAATCAAAACCTTTGGCACCTGTGGTTTCCATTAATACATTTTCCTCTCTAGGAACAGGACTACTGCAATCTGAATCTTCATTTCCTCTGAAAGTCTGACCTTCAGCTGATGACCCTGAACCTACACTTGTTGAACATTCAGTGTCAAATGGCAGTGGCGGTAGGCTTTCTGTGCTTGGTGAACTAAACCACAGGTATCCAGTGGAGTCCCCTGACCCATCACAATCCTTTGATGTAGATCTAGTTTGACTAGGGAATCTTGCCCCTGCTGACACTTTTCTTACTCCACCCAGATCAAGTTTATTTGGTTTTTTAACTGTTCCTTCTTCTGATGAATCTTTACCATCATCAGAATGAGATTTAAAAAATGATGGAATTTTAGTCTTTGGTAGTGTCAACCCTGCATATCCTGGCCGTCTCTTTGATGGAGCTGTCTGGCGTAATCGTAAAAATTCTGAGTTAGTGTCTATAGGGTGTAGAGTGAAGGTACTGATATGTGTGACTGGGGTATCACTATCAGCACTACCACTTCCATCTTCATCTAAAGCTTTAACGACATTTTTCATTTTTAGTTCACTCTTTTGTTTATTTCTATCTGGTGTTCCCACTGTGTCATTTGACGATGTTGATGCCACATCGTCCTTTTCATCTTCATCTTCTCTTTCATCGTTTTCTGGGATAGGTTCTACTTTAGGTCTTGGCTTCCCAGTTTCAGTTTCACTAACTTGAACTTGTTTACATTCATCTTCAGATGCACTGTCCCCTGTAGGGGACAACATCATACCCTCAGGAAACATGGGAGACTCTTCACCAGAATCAGTTTCTCTACCTTTTGTAAGCTCTTTGGTTAGTTGAAGATTTAGGGTTTTCGGGACTTGAAGATTGGGACTTGTTTGACCACTCGCACCACGGCCACTTTTTAGTTTGTGGGTCAACAACTTCAAACTGCTGCTTCTAGTCCTGTTCAAACTTGAACTCCTGGTCCCAGTATTAGGTGAACCAGGGGGTGGAGAAGTTCTGGGCGAAGTCTGGGTTGAATGGGCTTTTGGTATGGCTTGAGTCTTGATGACTTTGGCCTTTATAGGTGACTTATCAAATATACTGCCTTCTTTCCATTTCTTTATTTCTTCCATCAGATTTTTAATCTCTGCAGCCTGCCCTGGATCTGTTTTATGTCTGTAATGGTGGCCAAGTGTATGACTGCTGAATTTTGGTAATTTTGGGCGAGTCACTTTAGGGGACACCGTCTCCTGTTTAGGCTCAGGAACATCCCCACCCTCCACAGGCTCCTCTGTGCTACCAGACATTTTAAATGTTCCAATGTTGTCAGGGGTTACTGGACAACATACATGGTGCGACAGAATGGCACATCGACATCTGAAAATAACATGAATATCTTAGTAAAATCTTTTCATCAGATTTATCCTTTTCCAAGTTTTGCACCTAAATACCTATTGATTTAATTCTATAACCTCAAATAAAAAAAATATTAAACAAAAATGGAGTTTTTAAAAAACATTGACTCAAAAGAAGAAATTGCTCATCATTAGAAATATCCTCTTGGGTCACAATGTTTTCGAAGGTCGCCTACTGCAAAACATCATAATGGTTAACCCTTTCCCTCATATAGGCGCTTTCTGACGCCTCTGCAGTAGACAGCTTTTTGAAAACATAATGACAAAAGAAGAAATTGCTAAAAACGAGCAATTTCTCCTTTTGCCACAATGTTTTCCACTTTAAGTCATAGTTTATCCATTCAATTATAGAGATTTTCCATGTTTTGACAAAATATGTTTAAAGTCGTCTGCTACAGAATTGTCGTATGTGGGAAAAGGTTAACAATACCAGTGATCCAGGTTACAATGCATGCCTCTGAAGAAGATGACTTTACAAAACATGAAAATAGACTTGTGATGGGCAATTTCTCCTTTTCCAATCTGCTCACTCTAATTTATACTGCAAATTTCTTCAGATCTTATATTTATATTTTACTTAAATTTAAAATGTTTTTAATGCAGATAACTCATACAAGTATCATAACAGGTAAACAAATAGTTAAAGTTAAACCATGATTCCAACGTGAATTATTTATTTATTGGGGTTTTACGCAGCTTTCAACAATATTTCAGTTATATCACGGCGACAGTTCACTTATTCATGATCCCTGGGTAAACAAACCCAGTACTAGGCTAGAAAATGTGCCTTGCCCAAGGGCACTCCACCATGACCGTAGTGCCGCGACGGGGGATCGAACCCGGGACAAACGGTTTCGAAATCCCCGACGCTAACCACTCGACCACAGCGGATTCCGATTCCAACGTGAAACAAATCTGCAGCAAATGACTTTAGAAGCATCTTGGGTAAAACTAGATTTCGATGAGTGTCTTCAAAAGTTGTCTACTAATTTAACTCAAGCAGTTGGCTCTGATGAGCCCCTTCCGTAAAAAGGAGAATCTCTATAAATGAAAGTGTAATTATTATACATAGATTGGAAAAAATTCAGACAAAAAGAAAATGGCTCATTTGAGCAATTTCTCCTTTTGCCATAATATTTTCTGAAGTTATCTGTTGCAGATGCAACAAAATCATGATTAGTTTTACGATTGAAAAAAGGGTTAATGTATACAACAATTGGTATAGAGGATAGAGGATGTGTACAGATAGTCATTCTACTTTTATGCATTATTGAAAATAAAGTACATGCTCATTAAATTACATCAGTTTCTACTTTGTTCTCGGCTGCAATTATTTACTTAGTGAATATGTCAGATGAAATGTATCTACCGCAAATAAAGATAGGCTTCAAAAAAGCAAACTGTTATGTAAAAAAAATTCTGTGGAGTGTCTGTGAAATGGACTCCGGGGTAAGTTATTCAAAGTATGTGATATGCTTGCTATCTTGAGGTTGTTTAACCCACTCCCACCTGCAGGCACATTTTGAAGCAATAGCAGCAGACAACTTTTGAAAACATTGTGGTCAAACGTGTAATTGCTCATGATTTCTCTTTTGGCCACAATGTTTTCAACTTTATTTAACAATTAAGCTATCTTTTATGGAGATTTTTCATGTTTTCAAAGTCGTCTGCAGATTTGTTATATATGGGAAAGGGTTAAATTTGATATATTTTTTTCTTATCATAGATTATATAACATTAAAACCTTCCAAACCCTTTAAAGACAAGGATATTGGATTTGGCAGGGTGGCGGAAGTATGATGTCATGAAGCTCTGCATTTCAGCATTGAAAAAAACTGAAAACTACTTAATATTAGATCATAATTTAACCCTTTTCCTCATATGACAAATCTGCAGCAGACAACTTTGAAAACATTTAGGCACAAATATTGAAAATCTCTAAAATTGAAATTACAATTATTGATATGAGTTGAAAATATTGTGGCAAAAGGAGAAATTGCTCATTATGACTGAGAAATTAAATTCTTTAGCCTCACAGTTTTCAAAAGATGCATCAAATTGCGTTTGAAAGTGAACAAGAAACCGCTAAAGACGGTAAGGCCGGATTGTCGGCAATTTGACCTTGAAAATCGACAAACCAAGGTCAAGGTCAAAGTAACCCTAGAAATCAATGGAACTTGTTACTTTTTAGTTTCAAGTTTGTAACCCTTTCCAGTCCTGAGATTTTGCCTCAACCTGAAACTTTAACCAAAATGTTGACAGACAGACAAACTAAGGTCAAGGTCAAAGTAACAATAGAAATCAATAGAACTTGTTACTGGTTACCTTCAGGCAAAGTTTCAAGTTTGCAACCCTTTCTTGTGCTGAGATTTTGCTTAACCAGAAACTTTAACCATTTTGCCTAACCTAAAACTTTAACCAAAATGTTGACGGACAGACAGACAGACAGACGGACATCGCCAATCTATAGACCGGAATTGCTTAAGCAATCCGGCCAATAATAAAATATAAATAATATAAAACTATAAAACTGTTGAAAGCAAATTAAAAGACAAGTCCATATAACTATAAAACTGTTGAAAGCAAATTAAAACGCAACTTGCCGTGATATAACTATAAAACTGTTGAAAGCTGAGTAAAACGCAATTTGCTGTGATATAACTATATAACTGTTGAAAGCAAATTAAAACGCAATTTGCAGTGATATAACTATAAAACTGTTGAAAGCAAATTAATACGCAAGTTGTCGTGATATAACTATAAAACAGTTGAAATCAAATTAAAACGAAAGTTGCCATGATATAACTATAAAACTGTTGAAAGCAAATTAAAACACAAGTTGATATAACTATTAAACTGTTGAAAGCAAATTAAAACGCAAGTTGCTGTGATGTAACTTTAACCAAAATGTTGACGGACAGACAGACAGACAGACGGGCAATAGGAACATGAAGGTCAAGAGTTATCATGGAAATCAAAAGAACATGTTAGTGGCTACACACAGACCAATTTTCAAGTTTGTAGCTGTTTCCATGTCCGAGATTTTGCTTCAACCAGAAACTTTAACCAAAATGTTGACGGACAGACAGACAGACAGACAGACAGACAGGCAATAGCAACGTGAAGGTCAAGAGTTATCATGGAAATGAAAAGAACATGTTAGTGGCTACACACATACCAATTTTCAAGTTTGTAGCTGTTTCCATGTCCGAGATTTTGCTTCAACCAGAAACTTTAACCAAAATGTTGACGGACAGACAGACAGACAGACAGACGGGCAATAGGAAGGTGAAGGTGAAGAGTTATCATGGAAATCAAAAGAACATGTTAGTGGCTACACACAGACCAATTTTCAAGTTTGTAGCTCTTTCCATGTCTGAGATTTTGCTTAACCAGAAACTTTAACCATTTTGCCTAACCTAAAACTTTAACCAAAATGTTGACGGACAGACAGACAGACAGACAGACAGACAGACGGACAGACGGACATCGCCAATCTATAGACCGGAATTGCTTAAGCAATCCGGCCAATAAAAGGATTAAAGTTTGTATGTACCAACAATGCAGTGACGAATGGTTTAAACTTTAACCATGATTAATGTTTCCATGATTAATGTTTCCATGTATGAAAACACCAAGAGGTAAAATTGCTTTACCTGGAAAATTCTAAATATTTTATACAGTCTAGTTCTTTTAACCCTTTCCCACTTGCAGAAGCATTCCGACGCATTTGCAGCAGACGACTTATGAAAACATTGCGGCAAAAGTAGAAATTGTTCAAAACGCGCAATTTCTACTTTTGCCACAATGTTTTCTACCTTTTTCAGTAGTTAAACCTACAATTATAGAGAATTTCCATATTTTTTAATTAGACACTTTTTAAGTCGTCTGCTGCAAATTTGATGTATGTGGGAAAGGGTTAACTAAGAGTGAATTGCTCCTTTTCTCACAATATTTATAAACTTCATCTGCTGTCCCTAATACAGTTGACTCCCGATGCCATTGCAGCAGAAGACTTTTGAACACATTTTTGGAACAGAAATGAAATGTCACATAGAAGCCAATGCTCATTACTATTCTTTCGACACCGTTTTAAAATGTCTATTTATTCTATATGAAAGAACCGGTAAAGGGGATTCTAAATGAATACCAACTATCCCTTTCCCTCATACGACAATTCTGCAGCAGACGACTTTGAACATATTTTGTCAAAAAATAGAAAATATCTGTAATTGAATGGATAACCTATGAGTAAAAGTGAAAAACATTGTGTCGAAAGGAGAAATTGCTCGTTTTGAGCAATTTCTTCTTTTGTCACTATGTTTTCAAAAAGCTGTCTGCTGCAGAGGCGTCAAAAAGCGTCTATATGAGGGAAAGGGCTATACAGGGTTTTGATCAGATTTGTCTAATTTTAGTCTAATTTACTGTATTAAACCTTTCCCACATATAGACGCTCTCTGACGCCCATGCAACAGACGACTTTTAAAAACATTGTGGTTAAAGGAAAAAATAGTCAAAACAAGCAATTTCTCCTTATTGCCACAATGTTTTCAAATCAAATCAATGATATAACTTTGATTTATAGAGATTTTTCATATTTTTGCTTAGATGTATTTCAAAGTCGTCTGCTGCAGATTTATTGTATGTGGGAAAGGGGATTTAAAACATGTCTTATCTAGAGCTGTATTCTATCCAACCTGTATATGACCTAGTTATTAAAGGTCAGCTTTATTCATAAACACATTCAGATAACTTAACCCCTTTTGATTTCATTCATGATCTTAATCCTTTCTAACAGTTTACACACAAACAAATCTGCAGCCAACAACTAAAGACACTCCTGAAGGCAAAAATATGGAAACTCGCTATCATTGAAAGTATGATTATTCTATAGAGGTGAGAAACATTATGACAGAAGGAGACATTGTATTATCCGAAATTTCTTCTTTTGCCATAATGTTTTTCATATGCATCTGCATGTAGGAAAGGGTTCAAGATCCAGCTAATCCTTTCCTACATGCACGCCTTTTTAACATATCTGCAGCAGACGACTTTTGTAAACATTGTGAACAGAACAGGGGAACAGAAGACAAGAGCAATTGCTCATAATGACCCTTTTTCTCTGTTTACCATTAACCCTTTCCCTCATGTAGACGCCTTCTGAAGCCTCTGCAGCAGACGCCTTTTTGAAAACATAGTGACAAAAGAAGAAATTGCACAAAACGTGCAATTTCTCCTTTTACCACAATGTTTTCCACTTTTAGTCATAGGTTATCCAATTATAGAGATTTTCTATTTGTTGACAAAAAATGTTCAAAGTCGTCATCTGCAGACTTTTCGTAAGAGGGAAAGGGTTAACTCTATTCAATTTCCATATTTTGCCTAGATGGTTTTCAAAGTCATCTCCAGTAGGGCTGTTGTAGATGGGAAAGGGAAACTATGTTGACATCAGTGATCTGCACTGATCTGTATAAGCCAAGGTGGAATTAAAAACTTCTTTCACTTACAATATCTCTCATCTTACTAATAAGTCCGTTCGGACATACAGAATTCGAAGGCTTGGCATGAAATGGTTGTAACTAAAAACCTATTTTGAAAACCCTGGTTTAGGGGCAATTTTGACCCGTTTATAAACATTGCAAATTAAGATGCTATTGCTCAAAACGAGCAATGGCACCTAAATTTCCATTGTTTACCAAGAAAAAGGATTTAACGCTTATAAAGACTTGATGGCGAGGTGATTAACCTCGGTAAAACTGTTTCACGCCAAGCCCTTGAGATGCTTTCTGACACCTCTGCAGCACATTTGACATTTATAGAGAGTTTCCATATTTTTTACTAAATGTTATGACAGTTGTCCACTGCAGATGTGCTGTATGGGATACAGGGTAACTGGGTTAACCCTTTTCCTAATACAGGCGCTTTCGGACGTCTCCACAGCAGACACTTATTCATGATCCCTGGGTAAACAAAATAGTACACAACCACAGCACTGCAACTGGGGATCAAACCCAGGAGGGACGATCCCTGGGTAAACAAAACAGTACACAACCACAGCACTGCAACTGGGGATCAAACCCAGGAGAGACGATCCCTGGGTAAACAAAACAGTACACAACCACAGCACTGCAACTGGGGATCAAACCCAGGAGGGACGATCTCTGGGTAAACAAAACAGTAACACAACCACAGCACTGCAACTGGGGATCAAACCCAGGAGGGACGATCCCTGGGTAAACAAAACAGTACACAACCACAGCACTGCAACTGGGGATCAAACCCAGGAGGGACGATCTGTGGGTAAACAAAACAGAACACAACCACAGCACTGCAACTGGGGATCAAACCCAGGAGGGACGATCCCTGGGTAAACAAAACGGTACACAACCACAGCACTGCAACTGGCGATCAAACCCGGAAGGGACGCCTGGTTCCAAATCCCAGACGCTAACCACTAGGCTTAAGCTGATTGTATGTCCTGAGAATTCTGTTGATTCAAGGGAACCGTTGTCTGGTTGAACCGATTATTTTGACTTTGAGTACCCACAATATAGGTTATGGAGGGAAAAACTAATATGAGAACATTAAATTATGTCCAAAAGCTGGAAATCTATCAGAGATTGACAGCCTGACGAGTCTATTTTAGTGAGTTGTTTTATGCCACTAGATTCTTATCTAAGTTCCTGGTTAGTCAACAGTACTACTTAGTACTAGATTCAATTAATATTCATTCATTTATAAATATCAAAATAATTCCATCTTTCTGCTTGCAAATTTGTCAACTGGATATTTGTTGTAGAGCAGGAGAGAATGGAAATCAGGTTTTTTGATAGCAAACCATGTCAAAGGCCGATAGACTGCATAAATGTAACAGTAAGTTTACTGCTAAATTGTGTAGCACTAGCAGACGACATGCTATCATCTTGTAGGAAATGACAAAGTGTGTCATAATTGGCAGTTGATTCATATCCCACAGTGTTCTTGTTTCCTGTTTTTAACCTTTCCAATGTATGGACACAATTTGTCGCATCTGCAGCCGATGACTTTTGAAAGCATTGTGGCAAAAGGAAAAGTTGCCGTTCATGAGCAATGTCTCTTTTGGAAGCAATGTTTTCAATAATTGTTCTTTTATTATATGAATTTTTTATTATGATTTATACTAGCTTTCCCATATATTTGACTAAATATTTTCAATTTCATCTGCTGCAGATTTATAGTATGTCGGAAAGCGTTAAATTGCATTCATTTTATTTTTATTCTTTTCAGAAAGGCAAATCAAGCAGTTCTAATGAAGCCCCGTTCTAATTGGATTCATTTAGAAGGGTGCCAGTGAGTTCGTACCCTGACCAGTTCGTAACCTGTATATTTCGGTGAGTTCGTACCCTATGGTCGGTGAGTTCGTAACCTATTGAAAAACATTCGATATATTGTTTTATATGATACTTCAGTTGAATAAAATATGATACTTTTGTTGAATAAAATATTTCGTAACTTGTCTTTGTATAATTTTTACTTCTATCTGATAAATAATGATATATTTATTTATTTATTCATCCTATTCTTTGTTCTTATTACAATAAAAAATATCCTATTTGATGTGAGAGGTGTGATAATCCTAGATAATTGAGATGACGAGCGGCCTTTTATAAATTAAAGTTGCCGATTTATGTAATAACAGTTTGTGAAAAACAAGAATATTTAATCGAAATGTCTGACTAATTGTTTTAATTGCATTTGTCAGTTTGCTTGATTGGCTGCGTAATTAAATACTTATTTATTAATTAGAGTGATTCTTAGGTATATAAGATGAGGGAAAAGTAATGATTTCATCAGTGCACTATTAATCAATTATGAGTTCAATATACCCGTGTTTACATTGTTTACGACCGGTTTTAAATCATCACCAGGCTGTAGAGTGCGACTCCTGTAGAAAATGGCAACACCGTGGCTGCGGAAATACAGGTACACTTTTATTTCACATTTTTACCAACATGTTTTCAAAGTCGTCTGCTGCAGAATTGTTGCATGTGGGAAAGGGTTAAGAAGAGATAATATTGCCCTTTTTTCAGAAAGTCAATCGTGGTACGGATTTTCCGTCATGTCTCGATTTTGGTCCTGAAAGTATAACTTGTTATAATATTTGGTTGTTCCCCGTTCTAGTTAAAAAAGGAATTTTGAAAACTTTGTTTTAAGAAGAGATATTGCCGATAAATAGTAACTTCTCCTTTTATCACAACGTTTAATGTTGATCCCCGTTCCAGTTAAAAAAGGAATTTTGAAAACTTTGTTTTAAGAAGAGATATTGCCGATAAATAGTAACTTCTCCTTTTATCACAACGTTTTAAGTTGTTCCCCGTTCTAGTTAAAAAAGGAATTTTGAAAACTTTGTTTTAAGAAGAGATATTGCCGATAAATAGTAACTTCTCCTTTTATCACAACGTTTTAAGTTGTTCCCCGTTCTAGTTAAAAAAGGAATTGTGAAAACTTTGTTTGAAGAAGAGATATTGCCGATAAATAGCAACTTCTCCTTTTATCACAACGTTTTAAGTTGTTCCCCGTTCTAGTTAAAAAAGGAATTTTGAAAACTTTGTTTTAAGAAGAGATATTGCCGATAAATAGCAACTTCTCCTTTTATCACAACGTTTTAAGCTGTTCCCCGTTCTAGTTAAAAAAAGGAATTTTGAAAACTTTGTTTTAAGAAGAGATATTGCCGATAAATAGCAACTTCTCCTTTTATCACAACGTTTTAAGTTGTTCCCCGTTCTAGTTAAAAAAGGAATTGTGAAAACTTTGTTTTAAGAAGAGATATTGCCGATAAATAGCAACTTCTCCTTGTATCACAACGTTTTAAGTTGTTCCCCGTTCTAGTTAAAAAAGGAATTGTGAAAACTTTGTTTTAAGAAGAGATATTGCCGATAAATAGTAACTTCTCCTTTTATCACAACGTTTTAAGTTGTTCCCCGTTCTAGTTAAAAAAGGAATTTTGAAAACTTTGTTTTAAGAAGAGATATTGCCGATAAATAGCAACTTCTCCTTTTATCATAACGTTTTAAGTTGTTCCCCGTTCTAGTTAAAAAAAGGAATTTTGAAAACTTTGTTTTAAGAAGAGATATTGCCGATAAATAGCAACTTCTCCTTTTATCACAACGTTTTAAGTTGTTCCCCGTTCTAGTTAAAAAAAGGAATTTTGAAAACTTTGTTTGAAGAAGAGATATTGCCGATAAATAGCAACTTCTCCTTTTATCACAACGTTTTAAGTTGTTCCCCGTTCTAGTTAAAAAAAGGAATTGTGAAAACTTTGTTTGAAGAAGAGATAGTTAAAAAAAGGAATTTTGAAACTTCTCCTTTTATCACAACGTTTTAAGTTGTTTCCCGTTCTAGTTGTATGATGTTCATTTGGAATTTATTTTTAAACCTTGTTTTATGCAGGTATATCCAAATACATGTATGCCAGAATGCGGAAGGGTTTTGCTGACATCCACTTTGTGTGTGAGGATTGCAACAGATTAGCCATGGTATGATATAAGTTATTAGGTTAATGATAATTAGATAATTCTTTTTGACTTATACAATACATGTATTTTATCATTTTCCTTCATTCACATGAAAACGTAAAAAACAGCTCAATATGGAAACCGAAGGACTGGTCGGTGTATGGTCAGTCAGTCCGCACAAACAACGACTGTGAGGGTAAGTTGTATATTAAATAAACCCATCACTTACAAAAAGGATATATTATGGTGAAATATTAAATAAACGCGTTACTTACGAAAAAGATATATTATGGTAAAAGGAGCAAATATCACTTATTTGCAAATGCCGTCTGATTTAAATTGGAAAAGGTATATATTTTTTTAGGAAATTAATAATTATTTATATTCTTACTTTCAGGTTGGCATCGCAGAATCAATTATAGATGCGCAACCGCTCCACCCTTCTACGCCCTGATAGAAATGCTCCACCAAGAAGCCAAACTTGTCGACATCCAGGCGAAACTTGTCAGTGAAAAAAAAATGAAAAAAAGACAAAAGAAAAAAGCTCGGTCCACGCAGGCAATGATTTTTGGAATCTGGGAGACATATAGTCTTGGAGACATGTCTACAGACGAATTATTGAACAAGCTTATACGTGTTTATGGACATTAAAGTGATTGTGCCAAGTTCTTGTGTAAATTGTAACATGAAAATGTATTTTTTGTCAAAAAAATGTAAATAAAAACATGATGTATATATATATATATCTTTTTTGTTTGTATGCAACGAAACACTCTCAACGAGAACTTTAATAATATTTTGAAATAATTTAAAGCCTATAGTCGCGTGCGTGCACAGAAGTAGTTATGTTCACACCTACTTAACACCTACTTAACAAATGACACTTCGTTTATTATAAAAAAATCCGCTATATTGCCGTCATCTTTACTTTTATATTAAATAACTAAAATACTACATCAATATTATAAAACCATATTTCCTAAACTCAAATTCTACAAAGACAAGTTACGAAATATTTTATTCAACAAAAGTATCATATAAAACAATATATCCAATGTTTTTCAATAGGTTACGAACTCACCGACCATAGGGTACGAACTCACCGACCATAGGTTACGAACTCACCGAATATACAGGTTACGAACTGGTCAGGGTACGAACTCACTGTAACTCATTTAGAAAAGTTCTACTTCCTGTGACTTGTCTATTACAATAACAGTCTTATTATCTTATTCAAATAGATTAAATAAAATAATCTATACAGTTAAGTAAATTATTATTTTATAACAAAAAAGGTTAGTTGTAGACTTGTAAGTTGTTTGATACATTTCTCAATAATATCGATAAACGAATTCGGAAAGGCGAATTTAGTTTTTGACAGTTACCCCATCGGAGCCCCGAAAGTCAAAATAAAACCGATGTAAGTAAAGTTTCGAAACTTTCTCCTAACTGGCAAACTTAATATGAAAGTAACAGCAAAGTTAACAGTAAACGATGAATTTTACTCACCCAAAGTTAAAATCACAGTTTCAACACATTTAATCACTTTTCCTTAGAAAGTTTTTAGCACCTTCATCGATTTTGCACCTTCGGTCGCCATCTTGGATAATCCACTTCAGAGGAAACCCCGAACTGCGGTATAGTCCTTATCGATAAACAGTAAAGTACCGCTAGTCCTGTGTAGGTCACTTTACAACAGTCGCTTTATCAAATTATCTGGGTTCTTTTGGTTTTGACTACACATTTTAGAACGTTTGCCTTTATTCTTTTCAAAATGTAACTAACAGTAACTCCCTTTGTTCATGTAAAGATGGGACTGCAGACGTTTTGCAAGATGCCTTCTTTTAATTTTATCCTAATCCTAATCGCGAAACAATACCTTTAAACTGCATGCTGTAATTTTTAAAAATAATTGAACAATGCAACAATAGTTATTTTGTCCCAGTATTTCGTTTTTAAGTTTTCGGAGAATATGACAGCTATTGTACTCCCCTGTCGTAACAGTAATGTAAATACAAAAATGAAATAACTCAATAAATTTTTAACAATAAAGTAAGATATCTGTAACTTGCATAAAAAGCAAATTATTGTCCCTTATTAGTTCTGGTTAAGTTTTGATGCAACTACATTACAGTCCGTATCTCATATGTCATATTTGTTTTAATGAGGGCCCCAGAGAAGATTGGTATTTATAACCAAGTGGGTTACCCTCTATAAATAAAGAATTTACTTACTTACCTTAAAACTTACTTACTAATAAGCGGTGATAAAGTCGAGTGCGCTGTCTTACGGACAACTCTTATTTTGTCCCCTTTAAATTACTAGTAAGCCTAATAGCGAGACATATTACCTTACACCGTTGCATCAGTCCGAATGATAAATATGCAAATGCTGAGACGGTTTGCTATGGAATGAAGCCACTGCTGTCTTTTCTAGAGCATTTGGCATGACCCGACCAAGGATTGAACATATACCTCCTGCTCTCGAGACTGATGCTCTGACAACAACGTGGTTGAGTAGGCACTCTTTCCGTAACTACATATATATATATACTTATTCATTGTATTTGATTCAGTTCTCTAGAGCGTCTTCTTCGGGTGCTAAATGTCGCGGGTTCGATCCCTGGCCAGGTCATACCATATACTTTAAAACAAATTGTATAAATGGTTTTTCTCCTCCTCTAGCACTCATGATTATGGGATTATCATTACGACGTATTTGCTGGCGTTAACATATATCGACCAATAGTAATGGTAACTTACACAGGAATGCCGTGAGTGTTGAAAGCGGCGTAAATCACACACCATGCACACATTGATTCGGTTTTCAGGAGGCAGTTACTTGTGCTTGGTCTGCTCTGGATAGCTGCTTGTAAGTAACTAGGTTTTCTTGTGTAAAGATTTTAGTAAAAACATTGTCTCTGAGAAGCGGATTGGATTGTTTTCTGGTTCCTCAACTTCAAAAAGATTAGGTTAAATAGATAAAAAATTAGATTGCTCGTTCAAATAATGCTACCTGTGTTTTCAACAAGTTAACCATTTATGAACAGACATATATTTGAACAATGTTAGACATTAGAGATCTAGTAGAATAGTGAAGACTTTAGTGAGCCTGTACACTCAGACAATTGGAGCAGAAGCGTCACTGTCGCCATATACGCAACACTGACCTTTATGTTACAACTGTTGAACAACTAAAACGTGTCCCTTGTAGCTTTATGCATGTATACAGTGACGAAGATGCAAGAAGTCTGCGTTACGCCTGATGCGACTTATTAGTATATAGGGCTGCGATACAGTTTCCTATAAATTGTATGTATGTAACACTCTCCGTTAATGTAGGCAATAAAGAACTATTACTACTTATTCAATAAACTTTCCGGATAGACTTTCCGGGTAGTACACACTTTTGGGATCTTAACTGTTCCAGTATTTCTTCAATTGTAATAACAATACCATTTCCCTAATAGAAGCAATACTTGATGACGCATTTGCAACCTTCGGCTATCGAGTTCATTTCATTCACATCATCTCAAAATTCCTTACCACAAACACATTCATGAATAGTCTGTGTAAATATACGTACACACTGATATATTGTATAGGCTGATATATGCATACTGTATTGTTTGATTGCAGTAATGATCTATCTTTTCATACGTCTGTTTTATATTTGTATTGTTATGCCTTTCGTATAATTTGTATGTATGTATCTCCGCTAATGGAGGCAATAAAAAACTACTACTACTTATTCAATGAAATTTCCTGATAGTATTCAATTCTGAGATCTTAACTGCACCAGTTATTCTTCATTTGTAATAAAAGATACCGTTTCCCCGATAGAAGCAACAATGGATGACGCATTTGCTACCTTCGGCTATCGAGTTTATTTTAAGAAGAGGAGAAATTACTCAGAACGATTAATTTCTCTGTTTCCCACAATGTTTTCAACACTGTACCAAATTTGTAACCCGTGACGAGCGGGTCCTACATTTGGGTTTTTTCCACACAAACGGCGCGAGTACTGACTAAGTCTACAGAAAGCAGACATCGAGCGTGAATAATATAAGCTGAAAGATTGTTTCGCAATCGATGTAAAAAAAATAAGTTTAAACTAAACTATAAGTTTACACACTTTAAATCATCAAAACATATTTCACGGTAGACGACCATAAATATATAATATCGACATTGTTCAAGTATGGGTCAAAACATATATATCACGTTTAAGTTTTGGCTTCCTTTGTAATATCGAAATATATTTTAATCATATAGTTGAACCCTCAGAATAATAAGGACGTTAAGAAATAAAATCTAAACTCCCTGGTGTAAAGTGACCTCGTTATTCATCGCGTTTTAGTGAAAAAGACTATATAAACATATAGATGTTCTTTCATCAATGAACTGAAGAGCAATGTTATTGAAAGAACTCAGTGATTTCTGCTCTGGCCGTTGTTTGAAACAGCTTTATTTGTCTTCCCGATCTATCTGTCTGTCTACCTGTCTGCAGAAAGCAACAAGTAAAGCCTACTCTAACAGCTTCTGACTCTTTATGTAGCAGACGATTTTTGATAAAATTGTGAAAAATGGAGAGAAGTTGCACATGTTCCTCCTCTTTTTGTCCAAAGTGTTTAACCCTTTCCCGCATAAGTTAAATATGTAGTAGACGACTTTGAAATCATTTAGTAAAGAATATGGAAACTCTCTATAAATGAAAGAGCAATTGTTGAATAAAGTTCAAAGCATTGTGGCAAGAGGAGATATTGCTCATCATGAGTTATATCTCCTTTTGCCTCAATGATGTCAAAAGTGGTCAGCTGCAGAGGCGTCATAAAGCGTCTGTTTGTGTGATAATGTTTAAACTTAGTTTTAAAATAAATAATTCTGATTTCCAGGATGCGTCTTTCCCTCTTATGGTATGATGTAAGGTATTTTTAGTATTTTTTTTCTTTCAAAGTTTAGTATAAAAAAAAACACCTGCACTAACACTGTTGAAGTATACAAAGTATTAAGACCTTTATTGTGTGACACAGACTTATACATGAACGGCGTATGGAACCTACGCTGTTCTTAATAATTAGTGTGAGTTTATCGGATAATAAGTGTGAGTATTTGGGTCTGATTTTAATGGGATTGACCAAAGTGGTTCTGACATGTACTCGCAACGTATGGTTTGGTAAAAGTGAAACATAGGATTAGATAAAACAAACACTTATCGCCTCATAAACTAAACCTCTGTAACATTGTTAGAAAATTAAACACTATGTGGAAACTTCGGGCTTGTCTGTGTCGACGCTGTTTGTATTGAGACCATCACATCGAGAATATGATATATTACTAATCAATCATTTAACTCATTTACTGTGCATGTATATTTCAGGTATCAGTCGACCCAAAGTCTTTGGTCATCCTTAATTAAAAATCTGATAATAGGAATATGTTGACTCTCATTTATGACTGATACACGAAGACGCATTTTGTCACTTTTGTAGCAGGCCTTTTTGAAAATACAGTGCCATGAATAGGCCTTTAACCCTTTCCCTCATATAGACGCTTTCTGACGCCTCTGCAGCAGACGGCTTTTTGAAAACATAGTGACTAAAGAAGAAATTGCACAAAACGTGCAATTTCTCCTTTTGCCACAATGTTTTCCACTTTTTGTCATAGGTTATCCATTCAATTATGGAGATTTTTTATTTTTTGACAAAATACGTTCAAAGTCGTTTGCTGCAGAATTGCCGTATGAGGGAAAGGGTTAATGTTATCACACTGAGATTCCTGCTACTTCCCCACTATGACAATTTATATATTACAGCAGTTTAAGGCAATTTCTTCGGTTCCAAACTCTAACTGAATGTCAAAGTGTCATAGCTTTTGGGGTAGCGGAGCTTTGTTATGTCTTTCTTTTCTCTCGCTCGCAAATGCAGTCCAAATGACATGGACACCATGGAAATCCACTCACATTTCACAAACATCCAGTCCTTCAGTCACTTAATAACTTATATCTGTTTACAATCATCGATAACGATAAAGATCACCCTCGCTTCTAACTTTTCGCAGACGACAAATGGCAGTCTCTTTAAATAATTCCTCCTTTGCACATTTACAAATCTCATCAACCAACTGGAGCCTGGGTTTCCAGAGGACTGCTAGGAGCTCCCGTCAGACTTGCGTCCTTACCATCGCTTCGCATCAAGTCTATGCACCGTGGATGGTGTAGTTTTCGCATGGACCAGCGAATTGTAATCCCACCTGCTCTTCGCAACCCAGTTTTCAATGCTCTCCATGCACCCCACAAAGGAGTCACTGCAGTTCGTGCAAGGGCCATGGACTCAGTGTATTGGCCTGATATCACAGTAGATATTGCCAGGGTGAGAGACCAGTGTATTTACTCTGTGTATGCTCTCTGGAATTTATCAACAACAAGTGATCCAGTATCCGTAATGTTGTCCATGAGCATGCGTTTTACCGTTTCCATAGCCATCTCAACCCTGCAGTTAGCGTGTGGGTTCGCAACTTGTGTAAGCCTATTACGAACCCAACGCCTTTAATGTGTAGATGGCACAGGCCGAATAACTATCCGTAACCGCCAGCATCTTCGAAATTCCCCTCCTTTTCAAAGTACCCTAACAAAAGGAACATTGATGGTACCCACTATGGCCAACTCTGAGGAAGTAATCTCAAATTCTCAAACTCCCTCAAAGGTTTCACTGCCAAAGGTGCCCCAGCCTTCCATTCTGTCATCGCCACAAAGGAGCCAAAATCCGCCAGTGCCGATGAGTGAATCCCCTACACTAGAACAGAAAAATCAGACGATTCTACTGCCTCACCACGACTCGATTTGGACCAATCATTACTCCAAAGTCCTGGACTGCATGGGCCTACTATTACCCGGATGCCACGTGCTCGTTCCCGTCGTCAGCCTCATAATAACGCTAAAGGAAAATAACTAATGACACCGCGCAGACCTAGCCACCGAAACAGGGTTGAACTAATGACACCGCGCAGACCTAGCCGCCGAAACAGGGTTGAACCCGATATTGTGATGGATGAACAATAACGCTGGGGGAATGGGGGAAAATAACTAATGACACCGCGCAGACCTAGCCGCCGAAACAGGGTTGAACCCGATATTGTGATGGATGAACAATAACGCTGGGGGAATGGGGGAAAATAACTAATGACACCGCGCAGACCTAGCCGCCGAAACAGGGTTGAACCCGATATTGTGATGGATGAACAATAACGCTGGGGGAATGGGGGAAAGAACTAATAACACCGCGCAGACCTAGCCACCGAAACAGGGTTGAACCCGATACTGTGATGGATGAACAATAACCAGACATGTTTAGTGTTTTAGATACTTTTATTGGAAAGTGTATATATCAAACATGCTTAGTGATTTTCGAGACTTTTATTTGACAATCAGTGATTTGACTCCATGTGTACAGTTGGCTGACAGACCATTTCATTACGATTGACTTATAGACTAGTCATAATTTTTTTTCGGCGAAAGCTGACTAACGTGGGTTTTGACCTAGATGTTAAACACATGATCTAGATCTAGTGTGGAAGACAGTGGTGCAGAGGTAGAGCGTCGGCCTCTCGTATCAAAGGTCCCTGGTTCGAGTCCCGTGATGAGCGGGTCCTGACTTTGGGATTTTTCCACACAAACGGCGCGAGTACTGGTTAAGTCTCCAGGAAGCAGACATCGAGAGTGATTAATCTAAGCCAAAGGCTTGTTTCGCAATCGATGTAAAATAAATAAGTTTAAACTAAATGATCTAGATTGTAGACCAATCAAATGTTGTATTTAATGAATAATATCGAAGAAATAAAGGAAATGAAACGTTTTGATTGGTTCATAGTTAAGTTGGCGATCCTACGAGAGGCACCAATGAGGTGAAAATTTAAAAAGAAATGTTCTGCATACTAACCTTTAATTGTTTTCCTTAAGAAATAAATTTCAGTGAAAAAGATCAGTGAAAACGTATGAAATATAATATTTAAGAGAAAAATATTAATTATTTTTGAAACATGATAAGTTTTCAGTTATTTATCGTCAATTGAAACTTATACTTTATTACATAATACACCTCTTGGGAGCCTCGCGTAATCTCCAAATTAATAAATGTGATAAAGTCTCGGCCTTGAACGGTATTAATGTCATGTCGCGCTAGTGTAATGGATGTTGACTTGGTTTATCAAATCATATGCGCATGTTCCATTTATTAGTGTTTTCTCATATAGATCGCCGTTTATCTTTTTTAAAGATATTTCTTGTTAAAGATTACTTCATATTCTAGAAAACTTGCCCCCCCGGGGTTTCGTTGTTTCGTCAGTAAAAACGAAAGGCAATGCTTTTCAAACATGTTTGTAAGAAACGTTTTTACAGACACTCTCCGACCAGTACTCCACACACTATTCTTCCCTGGCAAATAGCTACATTCCAACATATCCTGTTAGCCCCTGGGTGATAGACTTATGACGGTATTCACAATTTCTTGTCAAACATCAAAATGAATGAATGGCGGAGCCGGCATTCAAACTCAAGACCCATGGATGTTGATAGCTAAATTATTATAGGTACGTCTATTATTTACAATCGCTTCTTCTTCTTTTTATCATTTCTCTCTCAATCCCCTTGTGTTTTCTTCTTTCCAAATACATATGCACATAAGTCCGACATGATTTTTGACTTCTTTGAAAATACAAGTGCCGCACAGACGTTTGTTTAACCACGAGAGGTAATACAGTATGAATACTCCACCCATGGTTAGAGAGTTATCTGTCCCGAAATGTTCATTGTCCAAAATATGAAATGCTATTCTTTCTTGAATGGAGAATAGACTATAAAATTAACCCTTTTCCACCTGTAGACGCATTCAGACGCATATACAGCAGACGACTTTTGAAAACATTGTGACAAATTGAGAAATTGCTCAACATTATACATTGATTTACGTTCCATTTTTGATTAAACTGACAGAAGGCTTAATTGTATGATCATTTGTCTTTCTCGTTCAATGAAATCTCACTATTTAAACGAAAAAGACACTTTTACACATGCATTGACCTGTCCGTTGCGGTATAACTGAACTTCTATTATTCTCTACTACATTGGCCGCTTTGTAAACACACAATTTAATCAAAGCGCCAATGGCACTGTAGTGGCGATCGTATGGAAAATCCTGCAAAGTAACAAGCAGTATATCGGTGTAGGGCTTGCGATGACTCTGGTGCGGGTATATTTGAGAATGTATCAACCCTGCATCTTTTGACAGTAGAATAATGTTAGTTTGCCAGAATGTTGTCTTGGTGATTATTTAGTTACGTTCTGAAATTGGTCATGATGTGTTCAAAATTAGGCCATTCCAAAGTTATGAAAAATCTAGTTGGTATTCGATAGACTACCGTTTTAGCTCATTAGAATGACTATTTGTAATCTAAATTGTTTGGGTAATCACATGTTTATCACCAGGTCGTTAGGCCATATTAAGATAAAATATATTTTACACTTTAGAAATGTCTAAAGAAAGGAGAGAAAACAGTATCCATTAGTTTGGTGTTTGTTTCAATTATGTCCGATATTAAACAGGTCTGTTCAATTTAGTCCCTTCACATTGCATGATTGAGGGTTGTCACAGTGTATTTATATGTCTCTGAGGTTGTTAAAACTGCTTCGAATAATGTGAGTGCAAAAACAAACACAAAACATGCTCCAAAAGCACAATTTCACTATTTGCCAAACTGTTTAATTTATGAAAATATAGGCATATATTATAATGCTAGATCTTCAAACTCAATTAGGCTACACTGTCAGCATTGATTGCTAATTGACTCTAGAACGTGTATACATAACGTGTGTACACACTGCCATCGTGTGTCCTTTAAACCTTTGTAAACCAGTCTTATTATCTAGACGCTTTCATATATTTAAACAAGTACAAAATAAAGCGTTTATAATATTGAGATTTACAAGCTTTTCTGGTTTTTGGTCTCGCGAGCTATTTATAGAACCTTTTGGAATTTCCAGATTTGAGTATCACCAGAGTTGTCGTTATTTGCAAGGCAGAACGCGCAATGATATTTATTATCTGCCAAATCATGACGAAGATAATCAGAGTACAACCAACTCCTGCCGAATCAGGTTAAAGGTCAAAAGGTTACGGTTGACTACAGTAAAAATAAAACGAGGCACAGGAGTATCATGATACTCTGCATAGCGTACCCAAGACGCCCGATGATATTTATTATCTGCCCAAACATGAAGAAAGATAATATGTAAATAGTTTAACTCTATTTAGATATTTTCTCGATAAATCTCAAATATTAGTACCAATCCGGTATCAAAGTAGCACTAACATTATCATTATTAATCGTGTGCCTGCATCACTGATGGAACTATATATATATATATGGGGTTTAACGGAAGTGAGTAAATTGCCTTTGCAGAAATATCCAACCGATTGTTCAAATACGACTATATAAATTTTTTTTCGTTGTTGTTGTTTTGGTAGCACTGTGGCGATTGTCAACCAATCGCCACAAAAAGTAGTTAGTAATAAATCTGACTTTACGTAATATTTGCGAAAGATTAGCGTGCATATCCATGTGTTCTAGTATTGGACCAAATTGTTCGCCACTAGTTCTGATTAATTTAAAGATTGATAAGTTGATTGATTAGGGTTTTAACGCCGTTTCAACAATTTCTCAGTCATATTACGGCGACCAGTTCACTTTCTCATGCGTTTCTTGGTTTTCCCACACCAGTACTCCATTCAACATACTTTCCAAGCAACTGGCTGCTTTTATACGTAGACTGTTTAAACAGCCCAATGGTGGAGGACGAATGACGCATGTCACAGTGACTTTTGTCAAACGTCGGAAAGAATGTTGGGCGAGCTGAGATTCGAACTTCCTGGAGTGAGAGCCCCCGTCGCTACCGACTGAGCTTAATTAAAGAAGCAATGGATACCTTCAAATATATGCAAGAAGAGGCAACACTCTGCTGGAGACAGTGGCTTAGAGGTGGAGAGCTAAACTCGCTAGAGCGAGATTAAAATCTGGCACACATCTCAGTGCGACTAAGTGTTGTAAGTAAGTAGTCATAGGGTGTTTAACCATTTCCCACCTATAGACACATTTAGGCGCATCTGCAGTAAACAACTTTTGAAAACATCGTGGCAAAAGGAGAAATTGCCCAAAATGAGCAATTTCTCCTTTGCCAGAATGCTTTCAACTTATTCCAGTAATTATACCCACAATTATAGAGATTTTCCATATTTTTAAGTAGAATTTTTTCAAAGTCGTCTGCTGCAGATTTGCTGTATGTTGGAATGGTTAATACAAAATAAATAGTACCAAGTATATACCCGGAGCGAATCTGAGTCAAATTGTCAATAATAAATGCTTTTTTGTTTAAAAACTAGTTTGTCTAGCGACATCATTGTAATTGTGAAATTGAGTTTACCAAGTGAATGCATGTACCATGTTTAAAATGGATATTTGTTTTTATATTTGACCCTGCACGTAAAGTGAAGACAAGAAAGAGGGGATTACTAAACTGGGCTCAGTTCGGACGGGTCCTAAATAAGGACGGCCTTACACTTATAATATAAATGAACAGTTTAAAAACAGTTTATTCAGTTATTACAGTAATATAGGCCTCCAGCCCAAATTACAACATACAATCATGAATATATTAAAATAATGAATCGAATGGAAGATTAATAATTTAGCTACTTCAAGAGCTCTCCTTTTCTGAGCTTTGATAACATATTGAGAAACATTTTCATTTCTATTTGATTATAGACATATTTACATGTAAGTCATTGAACATCATTAAATAACGGCTTGATGTGAACTTCTCTTATATCGTTGAACATGGTGCAATGAAACAAGAAGTGTTCCTGATTCTCAATATAATTCGAACATTTTGGACAAAACCGCTGATCATAAGGTATATTATTATTATTATACCTTCCAGTGTTAGACTGAATGGGGAGAAGTCCACTACTTAGTAAGTATTAACCCTAATATGTTGCTTGTTCTAGTTGTCTAGGCATTGACAGACCACGGTATATGTATTAACTTTAAGGTATTTTGCTTTAGTACTGAAATGTTTTTTCGTTTCAAAAGTTGCGCAATAGTAAGCAAAACTAATTAGTAATTACATTATAGTGATCTTAAGAGTACAAAACAAGTCTTTTAATCTACCAACCGCGGTGTCGGATAATGGGTGTGTCCTGAATTCATTAATATACTTAATTCAGTTCCCATCCCATCCCAGGAGAGTCTTTACGGGGTTAATTAATGTACCTACTGTACAGTTTTCATGGCTCCTAATCAATTATGTAACTAAAGAAGGGTCGTGTGTACATTTTTTTAAGATTGTGTGTGGGTGTGAGTCAAATGAAGATTCAACAGTATATAGGTTGTATTATTTGTTTGTTTTGTTCTGGCTTTTTTTTTTATCAGAAAAACAACTCAATCGAGATTACCTGCATCTGTCTGTCTTACAGTCTGACACCCTGCTTCACCTGATATTATTACAGTCTGGTACCCGGCTTCACCCGTCATTCTAACAGTCTGGTACCCTGCTTCATCTGTCATATTACAGTCTGGTACTCTGCTTCACCTGTCATTCTTACAGTCTGGTACACGGCTATACCTTTCGCTCTTACAATCTGGTACCCTGCTTCACCTGTCATTTTTACAGTCTGGTACCCTGCTTTACCTGTCATTCGTATAGTCTGGTACACTACTTACTGTCATTAACAACGTACAATGACTCTCATCAGCCTGCGCGGCGTTTCAGGCTGATCTGGATCGCCTCTGCTTGCAACTTCTGATGGCCTGGCCAAAATCCGGTGAAAAAAGGCCGCATTAACTCAAATCATATTTTAGAACGGATAGTCTTTTGAACGCAATGTAGCATCAGTTATCATTGATTTTACGAACTGAAAATGTATTTAAATTAAAAAAAATTGTCACTATGTTTTCAAAACGATGTCTGCTGCAGAGGCGTCAGCAAGCGTCTATATGAGGGAAAGGGTTAAAGAATGTTGCCCAAGTCGGGTTTCGATCCCAGGAACATAGACCAATGGTCCGATTAGTAATCAACTGAACGTCCGAGACTCGAATAAGAACCACCGAAAGGTGTTCGATAAATACTCAGATTTGAGTTTTGTACAATCGCAAAGGTGATTAGTTTTAATTTGTTGCAACCTTGGCACTGAAACCGTGTTGTTACTATTTCTAACTCATTTTTGCTTGTTATGTTGTGATACATTAAGAAGTGTTTGATTTGACAATACCCGGAGAAAAAGCCACATTTGATACCAGGTTACAACATCGATATACACATGAAATTGATTAAGTTTCTACTTTGAGCAATTACATCTCTCAAAATGTGTTTAAGCCTTCACTTTCCAACATACAGAAGCCTCTGCAACAGGCGACCTTTGAAATAGTTGTGGCAAAACACAGTGTTTTCAACATTGTTCAACACTTGTTCTTTCATTTATAGAGACTTTTTCATATTTCTGACTAAACGTATTCAAATCGTCTGCTGCATATTTGTTGTATGTGGGAAAGGGTTAAACATTGTCTGTTACAGAGATTCGAAGCAGTTGTCTGAATTAATGAAACGGTTAAGGTGACATAGTGCATAGACGGATTGGATTCTCATCCGATAGATATTGTTTCCCTTTTTCTGATCAATATTAACTTTTAACCATTTCCTAAAAGTCGTTCTGACACATCTGCAACAGACGACTTTGAAAACATACAAGAAAGTACAATAATTAAATATAGTTGAAATAGGAGAAAGTGCTCGTTTTGAGCAATTTCTTCTATTGTCGCCATGTTTTTAAAAAGCCGTCTGCTGCAGATGTGTTGTCCTTGGGAAAGAGATGATAGATGAAAAGAAAATTGTTGAGATCAACTCCATTAATTGCCTCGGAATTTGATATATTAGCAATTAAAGAGATACCTTCATTTCTAACCCTTTCCCTGATACAACAAGAGTTTCCGCATGTTAGACTAAATGTTTTCAAAGATGTCTGCTGCAGATTTGTTGTACGTGGGAAAGGGTTAGACAAAGGCAGCTGACACAGCTATTTAGCATTACCGTTTTATCAATTGCGTGTCACAAAATGAAAACTGAGAGTTTGAACTCACGAGAGACCAAAAAGCACTGATTGCTTTACGATCAATCGTGCTATGTTTTTTTATTCAATAGAACCCTTGGGCGGCGTAGTCTATCATCTGTCATTGTAAACTGCTTCAGCTCCTCGTAGGAATACTCATACAATCCTAATAACTGCTTCCGTGAAATGATTACGCCGGTGACACGAATGAAAAACAAGCACGAATTTTAAATGTTGACCCAGTGTTTTATTTACAATACCTTAGAGAATAAGACTGTGTTAATTGATTGTTTGATCAATGATCCGTGTCATGCCAAAATGGATTTTGATAAACATTTATTTTTCCGCATGTAAAAAACACCCGTTTTTACGCACCTGCAGCAGAGCTATGTTTGCAAAATAGTGCCAACGTGAGAATGTGTCCATAATGAGCATTTCTTCTTTGCCACAATTTGTTAGACTTAATTCAATATTTGTACTTTCGTTTATGCTGATTTTTCATATTTTTCAAAGTTTATTTATGATTTTGAATTCGTCTGCTGCAGATGTGTTGTATGTAAAAAAGGGTAAAGATACAATCATTGTTCACTCACGCGAGTTTTTATTATCCACATGTATTTATATGTGCCCTTGACGTAATTTCGGACACAATGTTCTAATTGTAGCTCCGGTAGGATGATGTAATATTTCACTTTAGGTGAAGTAAGAACGAAATATTATTAAAATCGGACTAAAATACTTCGTTGTGCTTTGATAGGATCTGACGACACCGCATCATAGGCCGTTTCGAATTGACCCTAAAGTCGTCTATACCTTTAACCCTTTCCCTCATACGACAATTCTGCAGCAGATGACTTTGAATGTATTTTGTCAAAACATAGAAAATCTCCATAAGTGAATGGATAACCTATGACTAAAAGTGGCAAACATTGTGGCAAAAGGTTCTTTTGTCAATATGTTTTCAAAAAGGCGTCTGCTGCAAAGGCGTGCGTAAGCGTTTATATGAGGGAAAGGGTTAATAATTTATGGGTAGGTTCTTGTTTTTCTGTCCAATGAAATTGCAAGGTACATAAAACGCTCGGACACTTAAGATGAAGTATTGATTGGTTTTCATAGTTTCCTATTTATGCATTATAGAAACAACGATAACACTGACCGAACATGCTAGTTCAAGACGGACGTCAACTATAAGGTTCAAGTATCATGATATACTTAACAGAACAAGAAACGCACCAATTAAGCAACTGGTTACTTTCAGATTGTCCTTTTGAATTGATTGATTGATTGATTGATTGATTGATTGATTGATTGGAGTTTAACGCCGTTTTTAACAATTTTTTAGTTATATCACGGCGGCCAGTTCACCTACTCATGCATTTCCTGGTTTTCTCACACCAGTACTTCATACAACAATCTTTCCAAGCAACTGGCTGCTTTTCCACATAGACTTAGCCCATTGGTG
Source organism: Serripes groenlandicus (assembly GCA_031761405.1). NCBI lineage: Eukaryota > Metazoa > Mollusca > Bivalvia > Cardiida > Cardiidae > Serripes > Serripes groenlandicus. The sequence goes on from JASEVX010000006.1 coordinate 73,266,997, forward strand.
GAAGACGAATGACGCATGTCGCATTGACTTATGTCAATCGTCGGAAAGAAAGTTGGCCGAGCCGGGATTCGAACTCACAACCCGTCCTTTTGAAAAGAAGTAGTGTAGTGTTTTGATAACGAATACTAATGATTAAGTTGAACGTTTAAGAATTGAATTCTGTTTAAGCAGTGACGTCTAAGAGTGTTCAAATGACCTGACATGATGAGCAATTTCTCCTTTGGCCACAATATTTTCAACTTTATTTAACAATTAAGCTTTCTTTTATGGAGATTCTTATGGGTTTTTTCCCCACTATGTTTTCAAAGTCGTCTGCTTCAGATTTATTGTAAGCGGAAAAAGGGTTAAGTCAGAACTTGTATCAACCAACCTTAACATTTTCTCTCATAAAGCCGCTTTCTGACGTTTTTTGATGCTTTTTGATAACTTTTATAGAACATTAAAACATAAGAAAGCCAAAAGATACAGCGGTGGTATAGTGATATATGTCCGAGATACCATCACGACTAGTGTATCAATCGTTACAAATCAATATAATACGATACGATAATTTATTAACACTCTTATGTATGGAGATGTTTCACGTTTTCGACAATATGTTTTCAAAGTCGCCTGCTGCAGATTTGTTGTATGTGGGAAAGGGTTAATCTTTTCTGCAAGTCTGGAAAGTTTGACAAATGAAAGGAAACTTTTTTTATGTACTTCGCCGTTGTATTTCAGGTGCTCGTGTAAACCAATGTAAAAGGTCGCCGTATACGTAGACATCTGATTCTATCCTCAAACATACTCTAATCCCAATCTATAGTTAAGCCAATTATCATGCAATTATACTCCAATATGACGTAGTCACCGTTTTCAATAGTATTTAAAATATGCCACGACGATTGCTCGTTTGAGCAGTGCTCCAGGAAAACAACATTTACGTAAATATAACATGCATGTTTGAATAAGGTTCTTACTGCGCATCCATGCCAATAATTCAAATGTATACTACTTTACAGAAGTTTCTTGAAAATTATGACTAATTTGTGAATTTGTGCATAGCTAGATCCGACTGCACGGATGCGTTTGCTGAACTTGATCTGCACTGATCGCAAAATGTCTTACGGTTGGTTGTCGCAGAGCGCTGCTCATTACCCATAATTCATGTGTGACCAACCGACACTACGCTAAGAACTCATGTCATGGCCAAGAGCACGAAAAGTGTTTGACCGGGTCCACAATGTCGGTTTTCTCTTGGAATGGCTCATATATTTACAGGGGTGTTTTTAATGTCTTCTGTTGCAGATGTATGTGAGTAATAATTGAAGCCATTGTCATAGAGTAGAACTCCTAATTTTCAAACACAGTTCTTAGATCAATAGATGTAGCATTCATGCAATTCCAGACAAATTACAAACAATGTAAACAATGCTTCCTGTCTCAGACCATCAGGGAATGGAACGCCCTTCCACCAGACCTTGTGCATGCCACATCAGTTGACGAGCTCCGTTCACGCCTACAGATATACACATGTTAGACAAAACAGACGCATGATTTATAATTTAAAAACGCAATTTTAAAAAAAAATTGCTTTGCCAACTACGTTTGGTGTGGAAGCTCTGGGCAGTACAATAGAAAAAGTATGTGTTGTGTGTTGAAGAACAATGGATGCTCAAGTTCGCAATCCGACGTGAAATGAACAGTCAATACAGACTGTGTCAAGAAGTTAACGCCGTACAATACGGGGGGATTTGTTTGACAATGGTCTGTCCATTAAATCACCAATAAAACCTCGTCTTCATCCATTGTCACAAGGAGAGAATGTGCCGCGACAGACGAAAACACGATACCATTAACAACATGAACTATGGTCGGCCGTAGCATTATTCCGCATACGGACTTCACTCAACATTGAGCCTCGTGCTGAATTGAGCAATTTATAACTCGGTAAATCTGAATAAGAATTTTAATTATCTGTTAAGATTCGCGGGTACACATGCTCCTGAAGCACTACACTTCGAAAATATGCCCGGATGCTTGGGAAACATTTTGCACTACCCCGCCCATTAAATAAAAAGCCGAAGCAGTCAGCATTTATAATTGAATTCTTGTTGTCTCTCCCTGAAGAAGGGTTTGTTTGTTTTGTGACGCTCAATACGTCTAGGTGCTATTTGATTAAACCTGTAACTCGGAGTTGCGGTTGTACAAATAGTGAGAATGTGGAAAAATCATTCGCTTAATATTGTGACATAGAAAGTGATGGAATTTATTGTTTTGTTAACTACAAATCGAATACATTTGGATTTAAACAATTGCTGTGAGATTGGTGTTCATTAAGCGCTGTAGGAAGATGTACAATTATTAAGTTGCTGTCAATGTGTACTAACATTCTGGCGCATCTGCTGCAAGCGAAATTTGAAAATATTGTGACAAAAGAAGAATGATGAACAATTGTACTTTTGCTCCGTCCTTTTCAACTCTATCCAATTTTCATACATTCATTTAAAGAGAATTTGCATATTTTTGTCTAAATAATTTCAAAGCCAATCATTAGCGTTTATCGCTTATCGAAACTAAGATCATTAACAAGTACTGTTTTTATTTTAACTCTCGAAATATTAGAAAATTGATAATGATGTTATTTCCTCTGAAATATAAACATGACCAGCAGAAACAAAAAAAAAAAAAAAAAAAAAGGGAGAAGAAAAATAGCAAGCAGCGTTGACCAGAACGTGACCAATATAGAATGTCCGTTTCCTTCACTTTTCCCCACACTCAAAGCGGCTGTGTTTTAATTGTGTTTTAACCAACCTGCAGACGCATTTTGACGCAATAGCAGCAGACCACTTTTGAAAATATTGTGGCCAAAGGTGAAATTTCTCATGATGAGCACTGAATTTCTCCTTTGGCCACAATGTTTTAAACTTTAATAAACACTTAAGCTATCTTTTATGGAGATTTTTCAAGTTTTTGTCACTATGTTTTTATAGTCGTCTGCTGCAGATTTGTTGTATTTGGGAAAGGGTTAAGTGAAAGTGGAAACTGATGCTTCTTGGATTTTCTTCAACATATTTGATCCTTGACGCAGGCAAAATGTCTTTCGGACGTATGCGGCCGGAGTAGGTACAGACCAGTCTATGCAATTGCACAATAATGTCAGGATCCTCACTAATCGCTATCGGAACACAAACCTTTTTGTAGGAATGGTTGGCAAATAATTATATGTAGCTCAGTCGGTAGCGAGGTGGGCTGTCAATCAAGGGGTCGGGAGTTCGAACCCCAGCTCGGCCAACAGTCTTCCCGTCGGTTGACAAAAGTCATTTTGACAAGCGTCAATCATCTTCCACCAATAGGCTAACAGTCTATGTGGAAAATCAGCAAGTTGCTTGGAAAGATTTTTGTGTGGATTACTGGTCTGAGAAAGTCAGGAACATATCCAGGGCTTGGCGTGAAACGGTTGTAACTAAAAACCTATTTTGAAAACCCTGGTTTAGGGGGAATTTTGACCCCTTTGTAAACAATGCAAATTCAGATGCAATTGCTCAGAACGAACAATGGCACCTAATTTCCATTGTTTACCAAGAAAAATGATTTAACGTTTATAATGACTTTATGGCGAGGTGCACCAATAGCGGAGTGCTGGGATGGCCCAATAAGGCGTTACCGATTTAAGGAGCAACACTACTACATAGGGCTATGATAATAATATATATATTGCACATAGTTGAAAACATTGTGGCGGTAGGAAAAACAATATAATTATGAGTAATGTCACCATTTGCCGCCTGCATATCGCGATGGGTTATGCTGGATCACAAGTTTCTCAAAGACCCGGAGAAACAAAGTATTAATTTCCTAGCATAACTCTTCGACTATATGGTGTAGTAAGGACACTCGCTCGTCCAGTAAAAGTCTTATGTACAATCCCCGTTCGGGTAATATTATAGAACCTCTTCCTTGCTTCGCGCCCGTAAGTGAAGGGATACTATTATGATTGGTGCATCGGTGTTAGGATAAATATACCCAGAAAGTACTATCACGTTACCCATTAAACGGCGTTATATAAATTAAATACTGTTGAAAACTGAATAAAACGCCATTAAGAGCCAACCAAACAAACTCAGTATCAACTATGCGATCGCTAAGCCATCCCGATTAACAAAGATAGATCGATGTGATATAGGGATAGCCGTCTAAACTCTATCAGATGTTTCGTATTTAAGTGTGATTAACCGAACAGTTAGAATTAAGGCATGGATCTAAGATACTATCGTTTCCCACACATATGCGGATTAAGACACATCTGCAGCCAACAACGACCAGTTTCTCCTTTTGACACACTGTTTTCAAATCGGTACAACGTTTTTAAGTCAATAAATAAAGGTTTTCCATATTTTTATTTAGATATTTTCGAGGTCATCTCCTGCGTGTATTCCCACTTTCAGTCGTATTCTGACTCATCTAGAGCAGATGCATTATGAAAACATTTTGTCTAAAGGAGAAATTCGTTCAAGTTATCCTTTTGCCACAATGGCTTTAAACCTATTAAATACACATGCAATGTGCTTCCAGTTATAGAGGGTTTACATACTTTCAAAGTTGTCTGTTGCCGATTCGTTGTAAGAGGGAAAAGGGTTACATTATGCTGATGAACAACGTCGCTTGAAACCCAACCTTCGGAGGATTTAAAATTAACCCTTTCCCTCATATAGACGCAGCAGACGGCTTTTTGAAGACATTGTGACAAAAGAAGGTATTGCACAAAACGTGCAATTTCTCCTTTTGCCACAATGTTTTCCACTTTTTGTCATAGGTTATCCATTCAATTATGGAGAATTATCGTATGAGGGAAAGGGTTACTGGTAGTAACGAGCAAATTACATACTTGAGCAGCGCTTTGCGAAAACTAGTTTTAACTCTTTGAGCACCGAATTGTTTAAAGAAGACTCTTCCATGTTCAAACTCGGGTGTGTCCATTTCTCAATTTATGAAAGTTTTGGACTATTTTGATAAAACTAGATCGGGATCAGTCCCATCGGACTCTGCACTGTTAAACAATAATCTAGTTTAATCATTTAGCATTGATGTGCAGTAAGGTCCATGTTTTTGTATAGATGTGGTTGGTTTTATGAGAGCACCACCCACATGTACTTGTAGAATTAAGGTTGGTTTTCGTAGAGTACCGCTCACATGTACTTGTATAGTTAAGGCTGGTTTTCGTAGAGAACCACTCACATGTACTTGTAGAGTTAAGGCTGGGTTTCATAGAGTACCGCTTACATGTACTTGTATAGTTAAGGTTGGTTTTGAGAAGAGAAACGTTCACATGTACTTGTATAGTTAAGGTGTTTTTTTTGTAGATTACCGCTAACATGTAATTTTATAGGTAAGGTTGGTCTTTCGTAGAGTACCGCTCACATGTACTTGTATAGTTAAGGTTGGTTTTCGTAGAGTACAGCTCACATGTGCTTGTATAGTTAAGGTTGGTCTTTCGTAGAGTACCGCTCACATGTACTTGTATAGTTAAGGTTGGTTTTCGTAGAGTACAGCTCACATGTTTTTGTATAGTTAAGGTTGGTCTTTCGTAGAGTACCGCTCACATGTACTTGTATAGTTAAGGTTGGTTTTCGTAGAGTACCGTTCACATGTACTTGTATAGTTAAGGTTGGTTTTCGTAGAGTACCGCTAACATGTAATTTTATAGGTAAGGTTGGTCTTTCGTAGAGTACCGCTCACACGTACTTGTATAGTTAAGGTTGGTTTTCGTAGAGTACCGCTAAGATGTACTTGTATAGTTAAGGTTGGTTTTCGTAGAGTACCGCTCAGCTCACATGTGCTTGTATTTCGTAGACCACCGTTCACATGTACTTGTAGAGTTAAGGTTGGTCTTTCGTAGAGTACCGTTCACATGCACTTGTATAGTTAAGGTTGGTTTTTCGTAGAGCACCGTTCACATGCACTTGTATAGTTAAGGTTGGTTTTTCGTAGACCACCGTTCACATGCACTTGTATAGTTAAGGTTGGTTTTCGTAGAGTACCGCTCAGCTCACATGTGCTTGTATTTCGTAGACCACCGTTCACATGTACTTGTATAGTTAAGGTTGGTTTTTCGTAGAGCACCGTTCACATGCACTTGTATAGTTAAGGTTGGTTTTTCGTAGAGCACCGTTCACATGCACTTGTATAGTTAAGGTTGGTTTTTCGTAGAGCACCGTTCACATGCACTTGTATAGTTAAGGTTGGTTTTTCGTAAAGCACCGCTCACATGCACTTGTATAGTTAAGGTTGGTTTTTCGTAGAGCACCGCTCACATGTACTTGTATAGTTAAGGCTGGTTTTCGTAGACCACCGCTCACATGTGCTTGTATAGTTAAGGTTGGTTTTTCGTAGAGCACCGCTCACATGCACTTGTATAGTCGGCTTTTAGTCAAAACCGTTATCCAGGCCCTCTTAACTGTTTGTTAGACTAGATGGCCAAAAAAGATAAGACCTTGATCAAATGTACAGCGTACGATACTTGAAAACATTGAGGGAAATGGAGTTTCCTTTTGTCAAAAAGAGCAAAGTTTCGTTTCCCTTTTCAAAAATGTTTTCATTTTTCTATCTGCATCACTGTGTTAATGCTCTTCATGTAGCATCTAAGATAGTTTCAAAACAGACGACTCTAAGTAATCATATGAGGTAACCGGTTAATTATAGGTATAAAAGATGTTTCTGTGAATTCAATCGTGATAAATGTATAGAAAATCCCTTACGTATTTAGTTACTTCCCGAGGGGTTTGATATAGGATAGTGGTTCGTTGTCGGATGTGAATAGGGAAATGGATTTGATCTGGCTCAATGAAAACTAAACTTCGGGTAATTTTGTGAAAAGTGTAGATACAGATCTGCCTGTGCAAACATGATATCCGATAAAAATGTGCACCGGCTCTCAAAGGTTTCGCGAAGAAGGTATCTAAGACTTACTGGCGTGTACTTAATATACAGTCTAGAGTGCGATACAGTTTAGAGTGCGATACATTCTAGAATGCGATACAGTCTAGAGTGCGATACAGTCTAGAGTGCGATACATTCTAGAGTGCGATACAGTCTAGAGTGCGATACAGTCTAGAGTGCGATACATTCTAGAATGCGATACAGTCTAGAGTGCGATACAGTCTAGAGTGCGATACATTCTAGAATGCGATACAGTCTAGAGTGCGATACATTCTAGAATGCGATACAGTCTAGAGTGCGATACAGTCTAGAGTGCGATACAGTCTAGAGTGCGATACAGTCTAGAGTGCGATACAGTCTAGAGTGCGATACAGTCTAGAGTGCGATACATTCTAGAATGCGATACAGTCTAGAGTGCGATACAGTCTAGAGTGCGATACAGTCTAGAGTGCGATACAGTCTAGAGTGCGATACAGTCTAGAGTGCGATACAGTCTAGAGTGCGATACATTCTAGAATGCGATACAGTCTAGAGTGCGATACAGTCTAGAGTGCGATACAGTCTAGAGTGCGATACAATCAAGAGTGCGATACAGTCTAGAGTGCGATACATTCTAGAATGCGATACAGTCTAGAGTGCGATACAGTCTAGAGTGCGATACAGTTTAGAGTGCGATACATTCTAGAGTGCGATACAGTCTAGAGTGCGTGGATGCGCTGGGTGACTGCATCTATAGTGGTAGCAAATCGAGGGCTTGGTGTGAAACGGTTGTATCTAAAATTGGTAATTTTATTACCAAGGTTAATCACCTCACCATGAAGTCTTTTTAAGCGTTAAATCATTTGTCTTGGTAAACAATGGAAATTTAGGTGCCATGAACGAGCAATGGCACCTAAATTTGCATTGTTTACAAATGAGTCAAAATTGCCCTTAGGGGGAAAACCAGTGTTTTCAAAATAGGTTTTTAGTTACAACCGTTTCATGCCAAGCCCTCGAAATGTTTGCTGTAGGTTTGCAATGGGCACAGCTTATCTAACCCTTTCACTGATGCAGACGCATTCATACAACATTGTGGCAAAAGAACAAACGTGCTAACAATGAAAATGTTCATCTTTTGCCATAGTGTTTTCACCTGTATACAATAATTATGCATTTATTTATAGAGCTTTTCAATACTTTAACCCACATAGTGGTCTGCTGAATAGTTGCTTATACATACATACTAGGGTTATTGGTCATGTATGGGTCGTGATAATAGATACAGTTTGTGAAAATAGTGCATTAGTAAACGACATGATTGGAAACCTATTAGCACAACGTAAACAACATTACTGTGGACTATATAGTGAACACTTATATATATTAAACTACTTTCCTTGGAGTTGAAATCATTGTGGCAAAAGGATAAATTGCTCAATGTTTTCAAAAGTCGAAAGTTGCAGATGTGACAACATTCGTCTGCATGTAGGGAAAGAGTTAAGGAATATTCAATTACGTCAAGTTATATATTACGCAACTGGTGGTGCCGTATATTTTCACTTCTGTATTATATTGTAAGGTATAAATTACAGTTTATTTTATATTAAATGTGTTTATTGGAACATTATCAAAACGGGACACAGAGAAAGAAACTGCAGACATCGACTTTGAGAACATCTGGATGAAAATAGTCTATAGATTGTTTGATTTTGTTTTTATGAATAGAATTTAAAGTTTTGTTGCAATTCGAGAAATTGCTTATTATGAGCAATACTTTCCCATACTGTTTTAAAATAAGTCGTCTGCTTAAGAAACGTCAATTGGGTATGTATTCCGTAAAGGATTATAAATGCAGGGGCGTAGGTCCCTTTAGGCACTGTAGGCACGTGCCTACACATTTTGTCTAATAATGCCCCAAAATGCAGCTGCGGCGATACACATCTGCGTAATGTATCGACCAGATCAGCCTGCGCTGTCCGCGCAGACTGATCCGGCCGACACATTCCGTCTAAAGGGGGATAGATAGAGTAGTGATTCATAAAACAGAAAATCCACAGGAAGCGAAAAGTGTATATCCGGGTACGCCTGTGTGGCATGCTTAGGCTGATCCGGGTCGATACTTTACGCAGAGTCCACAATGTTGATTTTCTCACGAGACGGCCTACACATTGATTATTGCCAAGCTACGCCCCTGAAATACCCACGTCACGAGGAAAAGTGAATTCAGTCAGTTCGAGACACTGAACTCTGGGATAAACTCTTTTAAAATAGCCATCACTTTCTGCGTAAAAAAAATAACGGCTATTATGATATGCCTAACAATGGGAGGTCGAGGGTTCGATCGCCAAATACTTTAAAATGGTAGTAATTGTTTGCCATCCATGTCGCTCAGGATTTCGAGGTTAGCAATATGACTGACTAGCGGATGTCAGGATAAACGGGGCCGTAGTACTGGTAACTTAGCCAGGAAACGCCGTGATGTAACTAAACCTATTTGTTGAAAGCGGCGTGAAACACCAAACAAACGAACACTAAGTGGGACGAAATATCAAGGGATCGTGCTCATGTCCAAGTTGACTTTAGTTTTCACGAACGAAGACGAACGACACCGGGTCTAGTTTTCATGCTGTGGCTTATTTTATAATTGACTGTTACGGCTTTACCCTGAGACTATTAATAAAAGCCCGCATGAGGTGCTATTCATTGCTTTGTGTATATTTACAATGATTTATCTATTTTGTTCTTTTTTTTTTAAATTGAGAAATTGAGTCTATATCTAACATCTTTTAATATAGTTAAATCTGAACGGGTTTGTTGAGCGCAGATGTTGGCGACCCGGCCAAACACTGGAGCATTTCTCGTATATGGTTAGCTATAACATATTCTGATGCAGTGGTGTTTTACTGCTGCGTCATCGGGACTGAATAGAGCAGTGGTCCGTATGACAGAAGGACAGTCTGCTCTCACTTTCGTCCTCATGCTAGTTTGAGTTCGAACCCCAGCTCGTCCATCATTTCCCCGGCGTTTGACAAAAGTCACTGTGACAAGAGTCATTGGTCTTCCACCAATGGAATAACAGTCTATGTGGAAAAGCAGCCAGTCGCTTGGAAGGAATAGTGTGAGGAGTATTGGTATGGGAAATCAAGGAAACACATGTGAAGGTGAACTGGCCACCGTGATATGACTGAACAGTTGTTGAAAGGCGTAAGGCAGCAATAAATGAATCAACATTAGTTTGAGTACCGTCGTAGTTTGGTCTGAGTTTTTATCACAGGCGCATGCGTAGACGGAACACTCTAACCTTGATTTTCTAAATCAAAGTTATAGACTGATAGACATCATATTTTATCAGATACTTATCTAACTTTTACAGAAGTGATTAATTATTTATTTCAAGATAGTGCATAACGCATAATTATAGAATTAATATTTTGCTGTAATTACTAGCCGTGTATTCATTAATTGAAATACGCTTAAGTTCGATTTCATTGAGTCTAGCTCGTCTGGCTTTGCTTAGCTGCTGACAATCACACATTTATGTTCATGTATAACGTGTGTACTTGTAGCGTATATTGTTAATAGCAAAATGTTAAATGATTTCGCACTTGATTGGTTTACTCTTTCTCACATACAATACATCTGCAGCAGACGAGTAAGCAAATAACTAAGAGGGTTGTAAGCATTGTGACAAACTTTAAAAGAAATAGCTAATTTGTTAGCACCTTCTCATTTTGCCACAATGTTTTTAAAAGCCGTCTTCTACTTGATCGTGAAAACAAGTCTAGAAGTTGGAAAGCGTCAATTGTTGCCATGGCTTTTTGTCAATAGCGTTTCATCCCTGACAAAACAGTTTTTAAATGAGCACGCATTAGAAAACCCTAGAAAACAGCGTGAGAAGAAAACTTACTTTCAATTACCACAAAAGTTTCTTTGCCTTCTGCGCGTTTCATGATATTTTCGAGGTTTTTCTTTTTCTTCTGATTTTTTTTGGCCATGTAATGTGGAAGACTAAATTAATGTCAGACATATTAGGTAATTGGTGAACACATTTTACCACGTACAACAAAACAGCAGCAGGCGAATTTAAAAACACGTAGGAAATATATGGAGAGTTAAACAATGTATTGCCAAAAGGTGAAACTGCTAATTGTGAGCAATTTCTCCATCAGGCACAATCTTTTTAAAGGTCGGCAGCTGAAGATGCATCAAATTGCGTCTACAAATGTTTATAATGGTTATTGTTTAGACCATAGTCATTGTTTTCACATTTCATTAGTTAAAACGTTGTCCAAGGTGCTTATACCGCGTAACGTATTAATTAACCGAGTGTCACAAGGTTAATGTACTAGACTGGTACACTTCCATTTAATCATTTCATAGACAGGCGATTATAATGAGACACGGACTACAATTTATTGGAGCAAGTGGGAATCTTAAGTGCGCCATAGACATGCAATGACTATTCACTTTTACCAACAAACATGAAGTTCAGTATGATAAAACTTGACTTTTTTCTGGATTTATTGTTTCTAAGTATTTTTGTGGGAAACGGAAATCAAAGCATTAAAGTGTTGGATCCTACCGTGCATGGTGTGAAATCAAGTTTTCACGAGTTTGACTTGTTCATAAAAAGCACACTTAAATGTAGGAATATTCCGTCCATCTCGATTTCCATGGTGAAGGATGAAGAGGTCATATTTTCGAGGGGTTACGGATATTCGGATATAGGTGCCGGTGTTAAAGCGACAGAACACACCAAGTTTTCTATTGGATCTTTGACAAAGGCGTTTACAACTACGTTACTGGCTGATATTCTCTCAAAACACAAGAAGTAAGTTTTGTTTAACCCATCAACATTAATCACTTCTGACTTATGTGCAAAGATATAAATAATAAAACACGAACATGATTTTTCATTTCTTTTTCAACAGAACAGAACAGAAGCATATAAGCTCATTGTGCATAACATACATAATTAACATACATGGTAATGCAAATAGTAATTATGCAATTAATAGTTTTCAAACAAAGTAAATACATTTATTAGTTGATGATTATGTTATTTAGTTGATGTTCCTTAGATAATAAATCTTGTTTAACCAAGTTAGATACTAATATGTATCTTAGTTGGGAAAGATTAGACAAATTATGATTAACATACATGAAAATGTGCACTTTTCATCTCGCTATAAGCATCCCATAAGACTGTTTCTAATTGATTTTAACTCTTACTTACATTAAGAGTATAATGTGAAATAACGTATACGTCATATTGAAACCTTCACGACAAGGTTAATTTTGTCGAGTAATATTAGTCATAGACAATTGTTTATTTTGTTTTTTAGAGCTATATCTGGGTATAGGGTGACTTTAGGGTATAGTTGTATGTGCGAACAGTTAAGACTCAGGTAAGCCTGCCTGTGTATACGCACAGTCTCACCAGAGTCTTCACCATCTGCCTTTACATTTATGGAGTTAAATGCATCGTGTGACAAATATTAGGCATTGTAGCCCAAAAGTTTGGACTTCAATGCACCCTTCAATGATATCAAAACGATGATATACGTTGATTTGTGGTTTTGTATTTTAAGGATATATTTTTAACTAAGTTCCGTTAGGGATATTTGATGCTCTCCTTATTAATATACGTTGCATTCTCGCCACCATAATTACATCGATAGTTCCCAGTAATTGGTATGTAATTGTAGACTGCGGAGCTACCCAAATGACAGTACAACTACACGTATTGTGAATGGCGAAAAGAAAATGTATTATTGAGAGCACGTTCTCTATAGAATGTGCCTGCTGCACAGTCGCCTGCAGCAGTGAAAGATGATTTTGTACGTGTATCATTGAATAGCGGACAATTAAGCTGTTCTCATGGAAAATATAATCACATGGCAGTTCCGATTAGTATCGATCCAGATTCATCTACGATTCTGTGACTTCACACTTCGCTAGTTAGTCAATCAATGATTACTCATATAATCCTTTGGATCAGATAGCGTGTACGCACTTATCTCTAAATCCACACCTGCCATATGTATGATAACGTTGGATTTCCTGAAACATGGTTAAATTTTTCGTTATTGAAGTCGAATGTCCAGATAAGGATGCGTATGCGGCTGTCCTTTCTCTATAGTGGCGGTACAGGCCAAACAAATCGATTCCTGCTGTCAAGGGATAAATGAATAGAAAACGGAAACAAACATTAAAGGATGAAAAAGTTAAATAAATCATGAAATAGTAGAGTGTTGGTAAATGGATATCATTTGATCACTAATGACTCTTATCAAAGGCCATCATTAAGAGCGCTGTCCTATGCTCTGTGATGTAGATATAAGCCGTTCCGCGAGAAAACCAACAGTGTGGGCTCTGCGCAAAGTATCGACCCGGATCAGCTTATGGCATGCCGCGCACGCTTACCCAGATAGACACTTTTCGCCTCCTGTGGATTTTCTGTTTCAGGAATAGCTACTCTATCCCCCCTTAGGCGGAATGTGTCGGCCGGATCAGTCTGCGCGGACAGCGCAGGCTGATCTGGTCGATACATTACGCAGATGTCTATCGCCGCAGCTGCATTTTGGGGGCATTTTCAGAAAACCAACATTGTGGGCTCTGCGCAAAGTATCGACCCGGATCAGCCTAAGCATGCCGCGCTGGTTAATCCGGGCAGACAATTTTCGCCTCCTGTAGATTTACTGTTTCAGGAATCATTACACTATACCTCTTTCCCTCTGAGGCGGAATGTGTCGGCTCGGATTGTCCTGCGCGGACTGCGCCGACTGATCCGAGTCGATCCATTACGCAGAGTCGATAATGTTGGTTTTCTCTTGGAACGGCTCATATGTTATTATGTGCCACTGTTTGTTTGTGCTACAGTGATGTATGTACGTAGCCTGTCGTTTTTGCTACAGTGATGTATGTACGTAGCCTGTCGTTTTTGCTACAGGGATGTATGTACGTAGCCTGTCGTTTTTGCTACAGGGATGTATGTACGTAGCCTGTCGTTTTTGCTACAGGGATGTATGTACGTAGCCTGTCGTTTTTGCTACAGGGATGTATGTACGTAGCCTGTCGTTTTTGCGTTTCGTACTTTTACTGAGAGAAATAAAGCAATTGAAATCGAAATCAGTGCACAGTATAGTTTTTGCTCTTTGCAAAGTGTTATAGTTTATTATTTAACAATGAAGTATTAACATGTTTAATGATACAAGTTGTTCAAGAAAGAGCTTCCTTACGCATTTTGACGCATCTGCAGCAGAAAACTTTCGCCACAATGTGTTCAACTCTTTTAATTCATTAAGCTTTCATTTAAATATATTTTCAACGATTTGCAAACATTTCTTTAATATTCGCCTAATGCAGATTTGTTTGCATCTGGGAAAGGATAAAAGAAATGTATTTTAAATTCGTATTTGAATATTTTTACTTCGATGAAACATTATGATTCTCCAGAGACCATTAATTCACAATTATATTTCAACAGTTTGTTATCTCGTTCTATAATCCGTAAATCATATGACAACAAAACCGTCTAAAATTAATGCTCGTGAATCATTTCCAACCTATAGAGGCATTTTGACGCATTTGTAGCAGACGACTCCTTAAAACATTATGGCAAAAGGAGAAATGGCCCAAGATGAGCCATTTCTCCATTTGCCATAATGTTTCCAGATTCGTTGTTGGTGGGAAAGGGTGAACTACTACCCATGTTTTATACGGAAACCTGCATGCATATCATTTCATAAAATCAGTTTCATATTAATTTCAATTAACACTGTCCCACTTACAGAGACGTTTTGACACATCTGCTCTAGACGACTTCTGAAAACATTTGTTTTCTGAGTCTGATTTCTTTGGCATAAACAATTAGAAAAAGGAGTCCCTTTAGCTTTCTTGTATAAAGATAATTGTGTTTAATTAATGAAAGGTTAAATCAAAATGTAATTTTAGAAAAAATAATGGAAATGACTCTTCAACAGACGTCTTTGAAAACATCTAGGGAATATGTGGAAACTCTTTTCAAATAAAAGTGTGATTACGGGTTCCAGTGAAAAACATATTGGCAAATTGAGAAATTCTTCATTATGAGCACTTCCTCCTTTCGCCTCAATGTTTACAACAGCCGCGATATGCATATGTCGAAATGCGTCTGTATGTGGGAAAGGGGTATTTAGTTGACGTCAGATGATGCATGCAAAGTGGGTGACCTCACACACAGCTTAACGAAACCGACGTCTTCAAACATACTCGCAGATCAATGACTTCTTTTCCAAAATATTTCTTATTGTATCATCATAATGTACATGAACTGTCGAGAAAGGTCATAATCTTAATGATCATTCTATTCATGATATATCTTTTTTTTATTTGGAAGAGTTTAAAATTGCCACATGAAAGCAATGTTATATATACATTACGTAGAGTCCAATAATGTTGGTTTTCTCGTGGAACGGATCATATGATTTAGAATAATGTCGTAAGTTGTTTATACGGTTTACTGATGGCGGTAATTAACAATAATCATCACGGGATATTCCAGTATACAAATACGCGCTATTAACCCTTTTCCCACAAACAACACATCTGCAGCAAACAACTTTGAAACAATCTTGGCAAAATCTTGGATAATCAGTCGATAACATTGTGGCAAATAGAGATATTGCTTATGTTGAACAATTTCTCCATTTTCCACCATGTTTTTAAAAGTCTTCTGTTGCAGATGCGTCAAAATGATTCTGCAAGTGGGGAAAAGTGATAAGCGGTTTAATTTCTACTTTTAGAAAAAAACAATCAGTGCTAATGTCCATTCCATTTAGTTGACAGAGCGAGTTTTTGCGGACACACGTTATATAGTCGTAAGAACCGTTACAGATGACCACAGATAGTTCAAGTTAGAAGTTAATATTCAACATTTTCGATTAAGAGCTCTCGGCTGAAAGCAATACTCATTATTTAGCATCTATAAAGCTGCGCTGAAAATCGCAAAACGACCATTACCGTAACCTCTTCACGAACATTGATCAATAAATCTAAGTTCTGTTTATAGTAATCAAGGTAATAGAAGATAGCAGTTTGGTTATAGTTTACGCTTGCGAAAGAGGACAACACAAGAATATATTTCGATCATCCTTACTTTTTCGGCGTTAGCTGTATAACATGAGTTTTGACCTAGTTTTTTGACCAATGGAATGTTGTAAATAAAGTGCGCTTTTTAAATATTTTAAGGCATTTAAAGTATTTCGATTGGTGTTTTTTTTATTTTTGCAAGGTATCATGAGGGACAAAGAGGCACTAAATAGGTGTGGGTTGAAAACAAATCACGTTATCTTATACGTGTGGATGGTATTACAAAGGTATATAAAAGTCAAGGATAGGAAATTGAAACGAAGAAATAGTAGTCATCTCAAATATGTTCTGTTATGTTCCTTTATAATTGTTTTATATTTTCTATAAATGATGAGTTTCTATGTGACTTTCTTCAAAAGTGAAATAGTGGAAACATTTAACATCATTGTCTATAGCACATCCGTGGTAGGGTTCTACACGCTATATCGAGGGCTTGGCGTTAAACGGTTGTATCTAAAAACCTATTTTGAAACCCCTGGTTTAGGGCCAATTTTGACCCCTTTGTAAACAATGCAAATTTGGGTGCCATTGCTCAGAACGAGCAATGGCACCTAAATTTCCATTGTTTACCAAGTAAAATGAGTTAACGCTTATAAAGACTTTATTGCGAGGTGATTAACCTTGGTAAAAAAATACCAATTTAAGTTACAACTGTTTCACGCCAAGCCCTCGATATCTCGTATCATGTTTTTCGGTCAAGCAAGCTAAGGGTAAATCTAAACAAATTCTGTTCAAAATAGTAAACATATTTTGTAAATTCTCCATATTTTTCATATCTTGTGCATACACAATTACAACTTAAACTGTTTGTGAAATCCTCAGAAGAGAAACATTTTACAGTTGCCTAAAACAATATGAAATAGGATAAAACCATACAGAAATTAAAATGGTGGATTGTTTAGCATGCCTTTTAGTGTGTTTCTATCCCATGATTAAAACCCCAAAACAGTTGCTAATGGATCCGCTTTCAAATTACATTGTGACATCCTTCGTGCGTCATATATACGTATCATTGTGGATTTCCCCGGTCATATAGAACCACCGGTACTACCCTCTCTGACCATACAATTTAGTTTACTTCATCTATGATGTTTTAAATGTATACAGATTTAATCCTTTCCCACATACGGACGCTTTCTGACGCGTCTGCAGCAGACGTCATTTGAAAACATTGTGAAAAAAGGAGAAATTGCTAATCATCAGTAATTTCCTCTTTTTCCACAATTGTTTCGTATCTATTTATAAGTTAAACTCTCATTTATTGAGATTTTTTCACATTTTTACCTACATGTTTTCAAAGTCGTCTGCTGTATATTTGAACATACCACGAACACCACATTATCTACGTCGTGTATCTGTTATACAGACGCTTTCTGATGCCTTTACAGCAGACGACTTTTAAAAGGATTCTGACAAAATGAGGAATTGCTTATAACGAGTAATTTCTACTTTTACCACAATATTTTCAACTATATTTAATCATTATACTTTCGTTTATAGAATGTTTCCATAGTTTCAAAGTCGTATGCTGCAGATTTGTTGTATGAGGGAAAGGTTTGAAAGATATATTTTGTTTCAGATATAGATATTTGACAAGGTAATTGATTCGTTTATACCTTTTTTTATTCCGTTTAATATTTATCTAAAATATAACCCTTCAAGCATACAACACATCTGAAGAAGACACTTTTGTAAACGTACACTTAAACTATTAATTATTGCTTTAAATGTAAGTATTATCATTTAAATTAGTTCAAAACGTTTAGGCACATGGAGAAATTGCTCAAAATAAGCAATTTCTCCTTCTGCCTTAAGACTTTCCAAAGATGTTTTCTGATGATGCATCAAATTGCGTCCGCAAGCGGAAAGGCTAAAATCACATTACAACACAGCAATTAAGTAATATCGTAGTATGTCTTAAAAGAAAAGGTATTTGTTCAATGTCTTAACCCTTTCCCTCATATAGATGCTTTCTGACGCCTCTGCAGCAGACGGCTTTTTTGAAAACATAGTGACAAAAGAAGAAATTTCACAAAACGTGCAATTTCCCCTTTTGTCACAATGTTTTCCACTTTTAGTCATAGGTTATCCATTAAATTATAGAGATTTTCCATTATTTGACAAAATATGTTCAAAGTCGTCTGCTGCAGAATTGTCTTATGAGAGAAAGGGTTAAGAGAAAACGTCCATGATCAAAGCACTGGCATGGAGACGACAGTAGATGTCTGCCACTGGAATACCGACCTTCAGGATGTCTGCCACTGGAATACCGACCTTCAGGACTTGCATCTCCGCGTAGTCTGACATTGGGCTACATTGTTTACCACTTGCATATTTAAAATTTCATCGGAAACCCATTGTTACAAGAAATACAAATTTACAATTAAAACAAGTGTGATAAACGAAGCCCGTTAAAGGAAACCCGACATTTGGTAATGTTGTGTTGTACCTGATATGAATTGCAATCAAGTTACATACTTTTATAATTACGTCCTGGTCTAAAGGTCAAACTTTTGTCCCAGAGGCTTCCATGCTGTATGTACGCCCATAAGACGAACAGGAAAGGGCCTGGTCGAAATGCGCTAAGGCGAACACTGAGCTGGATTTTTACCGGTCACATAAGCCCGTTCGACGGGTTTCATATGACCTGGTCAAAGTAATTATTTCCCCCCCCCCCCCCCCCCCCCCCCACACACACACACACATCCCATTTTCACGCATACGTTGTAAACCTTGTGGGCAAAAATATGAGCAATTTCTTCTTTTGGCGCAATGTTTTGAAATATCGTCTGCTGATGAGGCGTCAAAAATCGTACGTATTTGGAAAAGGGTTAACCCTCCAAAGTTTGTTTTATCTATGGCAGGCTATATATTAAGACGTCTTGGGGAGTACAGATTGCACTTCAATGCGCACCGAGACTGGAGACTGGATCTTAATGTTTATCTCAAATGACACAGTTAATAGACAATATATTTCCGCCTGATTATCTTTAGTATAAATCTGGGGAGAAGAAAGCTAAAACAGTAATAAGTCGCTTCTGGCCATTTTGAAGCACCATCGACCCTCTCCGTAACGGGGTCATATAAAGGTGCATAGGCGTCAAACCAGCGGGACTAAAATTCTATTTTCTTTCGTCAAAATGTACACAAATGAAAGAACCTACGTTAGGATAACAAAGACTCTGGAGAGACTCCGAGTATGTACAAGCTCACCCCAGTCTCCACTGTACGCAGATGTAGTAAGACCCCGATTCGCCTGACACGGAATGTATCTATTTGCTTAAGTAGCATGGTCCAAACAAGGTAATGTCACGAAATTTTAAAAGGCCATGATATTCCCGTGACGACAACAAAAAGACTTGATTGGCAGTTGATAACTTCCGGGTATCCGCTTGATTAGTTTTAAGTACAAAAATAACCATCGCAAACATGCACGTTACGTATAAGTCTTGTTCTATTTACGTCCATTAGTACTCCGTACCTTTTTTATACTAAACAATACATACTCGTAGTGCATGCTGGTACATTTAACCCTTTCCCTCATATGACAATTCTGCAGCAGACGACTTTGAACGTATTTTGTCAAAACATAGAAAATCTCCATAATTGAATGGATAACCTATGACAAAAACTGGAAAACATTGTGGCAAAAGGAGAAATTGCACGTTTTGTGCAATTTCTTCTTTTGTCACTATGTTTTCAAACAGCCGTCTACTGCAGAGGCGTCAGGAAGCGTCATTATGAGGGAAAGGGTTAACGTAAGCCAACGGAAGAAATTCCAACAAATATATTTTTAATACCTGCTACTGCAGAGTAGCTGTACTTTGATTGCCGGTTTAGCTAACTTAAGCTAACATGCCCCTTAATTGAACACACATCAGATATTTGACATATTTTTAGATCACCTGAGTCGAAGGCTCAAGGTTATCTATTCTGATCACTCTCTGTCCGTCGTCCGTTGTCGTCTGTCGTTAACTTTTAGCTTTAAATATCATCTTCTCCTAAACCACAGGAACAATTTCGACAAAACGTCACAGGAATGTTCCTTCGCTGGTCCTCTTTTAAAAATGTTCAAAGATTTGAATTCCATTGCGAACTTTGGTTGCTGCGGCATCAGAAAGATGGCAAAATGTCCAAACTTTAAAAATCTTCTTCTCCAAATCGGCTTGTCAGATTCCAATATAATTTGGTAGAAATGTTCCTTGGGTGACCCTCTAAAGAAAACAACAAGCCATACTGATTGGTGGATAAATATGGCAGCAGTCAGGCGGTATTAGAAAAAGGGCAAAATTACAAAAAATGAAAATTCCATTTTTATGAAAGTTCTTGTCCGATTTTAAGAAAATTGAATAAGAACCTTACTTCAGTGATACTCTACACTCATAGCAACCAGGCGTCATCACAAAGGGGGTAAATTGAACATTTAGCTACAAATGACAACTTCTACCATTCCACTTGTCCAATTTCAGCTTGACCCCCGAGAACATTTGCTTGCTGCGGCATCAGAAAGTTAGACAAATTCATAAAATTTAAAAATCCTTTTCCTCCATAATCTGCGTGTCCGATAATTTGGTAGAAATGTTCCTTGAGTGACCGTCTACAAAAACTGTTCAAGCCATATTGATTTCGTTGACAAACAGTGCAGCAAGGCGGCATCAGGAAATGGGCAAAATGACAAAACTTTATAATTCCATTCTTATTAAAGTTCTTGTTAGATTTCAAGATACAAACGGCCTTTACTGATATGCTATTTCTTTAACAGTGTCCACTCTTTGCAGTTTCATTTGCACTGCTGATCAAATTTTCCCAGATATTTGCAGTTAAATATTTGCTACTAATTTACTATATCACTCAGGTGATCGATTTAGGGCCATCTTGGCCCTCTTGTTTATTAACACTATCCTCAAACGCACGGTTTCCGGGGGGCATGTAGTTGGCATAAAATATAGATTATATGGCATATTGTTGGATATAAGCGTAGGCATCACATTACGTTGAATGGGAATTAAAAGGGTGGGATGAAAATCTAGAATTTTGTCAGAAATTTCTTTCAATTTTTCACGTAAATTCAGACACAACGTACAGGCGAATACGCACGTACACACTATTTGTCTGGATTTTCCTTGTTCAATGTTAAAAGACGGTACTACTTGACGCAGTCCAATTTGTATCGATTGCCAATACCTGACACTGACACAATTAGCAATACGGAATTAAATGGTATAAATCTTTAATTACTATCCTGGGATCAGTCGTATTGAGATTATTTAAGACAGGTTAATTAGGTGCTACTATCTTACGTTTGTAAGTGAAAGGATTGTAATTTAGGAATAATAATATATCTGAACAGTCTGGTGACAAAAACACCTGTAACAGATAGCAGACAACAAAAACAATTTGAGTATCTGAGTATTATACGCGTGTTATACTGTACTCAGAGAGCAATCCTACAGAAATAATATGAATATCTGATTATATGCGTGTTATATTGTACGCAAATGGCAAACCTACATGTATAATATGATTATCTGATTATACGCGTGTTATACTGTACGCAGAGAGCAATCCTACAGAAATAATATGAGTATCTGATTATGCGCGTGTTATATTGTACGCAGAGGGCAAACCTACAGAAATAATTTGAGTATCTGATTATGCGCGAGTTATATTGTACGCTAAGGGCAAACCTACAGGTATAATATGAGTATCTGATTATATGCGTGTTATATTGTACGCAGAGGGCAAACCTACAGGTATAATATGATTATCTGATTATATGCGTGTTATACTGTACGCAGAGGGCAAACCTACAGGTATAATATGAGTATCTGATTATGCGCGTGTTATACTGTACGCAGAGGGCAAACCTACAGGTATAATATGAGTATCTGATTATGCGCGTGTTATACTGTACGCAGAAGGCAAACCTACAGGTATAATATGAGTATCTGATTATGCGCGTGTTATACTGTACGCAGAGGGCAATCATACATGTATAATATGAATATCTGATTATGCGCGTGTTAAACTGTACGCAGAGGGCAATCATACATGTATAATATGAGTATCTGATTATGCGTGTGTTATACTGTACGCAGAGGGCAATCATACATGTATAATATGAGTATCTGATTATGCGCGTGTTATACTGTACGCAGAGGGCAAACCTACAGGTATAATATGAGTATCTGATTATATGCGTGTTATATTGTACGCAGAGGGCAAACCTACATGTATAATATGAATATCTGATTATATGCGAGTTATACTGTACGCATGCAGAGGGCAAACCTACAGGTATAATATGAGTCTCTGATTATGTGCGTGTTATATTGTACGCAGAGAGCAATCCTACAGAAATAATTTGAGTATCTGATTATATGCGTGTTATAGTGTACGCAGAGGGCAATCATACATGTATAATATGAGTATCTGATTATATGCGTGTTATACTGTACGCAGAGAGCAATCCTACAGGTATACTATGAGTATAGGAGTATGCGTATGTATACTCTGAGTATATGATTATGTGCGTGTTATACTGTACGCATAGAGCTATCCTACAGATACATTCTGAGTATGTGCGTGTTATGCTGTACATAGATAGCAATATTACAGACACACTCTCAGTATCTGAATATGCACGTGTTATACTGTACACATAGAGAAATCCTACTGGTTCAATATGAGCATCTGATTATATGCGGCTTATACTGCATGCATAGAGCAATCTTACAGGTACTCTCTGGGTATCTGATTTTGCGCTTGTTAAACTGTACGCAGAGAGCAATTATACAGTCACAATATGCGTATCTGGTTATGCGCGTGTTTTACTGTACGCAGTGATTAATTCCACATGTACAATATGGGTATGTATCTGATTATGAACGTTTTATACTGTACGCAGAGAGCAATCCTACATATATACAATCTGAGTATCTGATTATGTGCGTATTAAACTGTACGCAGAGAGCAATCCTACAGACACAATCTGCGTATCTGATTATGTGCGTATTAAACTGTACGCAGAGAGAAATCCTACAGACACAATCTGAGTATCTGATTGTGTGCGTTTAATACTGTACGCAGAGAGAAATTCTACAGACACTCTTTCGTATCTGATAATGCGCGTGTTATACTAAACGCCAAGATATATCCTACATATACACTCTTAGTATCTGATTATGTGCGTATTAAAAACTGTACGCAGAAAGCAATCCTACAGATACAATCTGACTATCTGATTATGTGCGTGTTATACTGTACGCAGAGAGCAATCCTACATATACAATCTGACTATCTGATTATATGCGTGGTATATTGTATGCAGAGAGCAATCCTACATATACAATCTGACTATCTGATTATGTGCGTGTTATATTGTATGCAGAGAGCAATCCTACATATACAATCTGACTATCTGATTATATGCGTGGTATATTGTATGCAGAGAGCAATCCTACATATACAATCTGACTATTTGATTATGTGCGTGTTATACTGTACTTAGAGAGCAATCCTACAGATACAATCGGAGTATCTGATTATGTGCGTGTTATACTGTACGCAGAGGACAATCCTACAGGTACAATATCAGTATCTGAGTATAAACTTGTTATACTGTACGCAGAAAGCAATCCTACATACACAATATATGTATCTGATTAGAGTATACGATTATGCGCGAGTTATACAGTTCGCAGAGAGCAATCCTACAGGTACACTCTCAGTATTTGTATGCGCATGTTATACTGTAAGTGTTATACTTTATGCAGAGTGTTAACCGCACAATCAATCTGTGCATCATAGTATGCGTGTGTTATTCTATATGCAGAGTGTAAACCACACGGTATACATGGGCTTATTCTGTATGCAAATGTGTACACCACTAGGTATGCATGTGCTTATTCTGTATGCAGATGTGTACATTACAACGTGTGCTTGTGCTTATTCTGTATGCAGATGTGTACATTACAACATGTGCTTGTGCTTATTCTGTATGCAGATGTGTACATTACAACGTGTGCTTGTGCTTATTCTGTATGCAGATGTGTACATTACAACGTGTGCTTGTGCTATTCTGTATTCAGAGTGTAACCCATAAGGTATGCGTATGCTATTATGTATGCAGATGTATACCCCCAAGGTATGCGTGTGCTATTCTGTCTGCATAGCGTATGTAACCCATAAGGTATGCGTATGCTATTCTGTATGCATATGTATACACCACAATGTATGCGTGTGTTATTCTGTATACAGTGTGTAAACCACAAGGTATGTGTGTTACAATGTCCCTTAACCCTTACCCACATATACCATAACGTGTCTATATGTTTGAATGGGATCATGTTGACATGAACATAGAGCTAGAAGACTTTTTCGTTGATTCATTGATTGATTGATTGGGGTTTAACGCCGTTTTTAACAATTTCTCAGTTATATCACGGCGGCCAGTTCACCTACTCATGCATTTCCTGGTTTTCTCACACCAGTACTCCACACAACAATCTTCCCAAGCAAAGACTTTTTAGTATCAACAGATAATAATTATATGAGCCGTTCCACGAGAAAACCAACGTTATGGACTCTGCGTAATGTATCGACCCAGATCAGCCTGCGCAGTCCGCGCAGGCTAATCAGGGCCGACACATTTCGTCTCAGGGATAGAGGTATAGAGTAATGATTCCTGAAACAGAAAATCGACAGGAGGTGAAACGTGTCTGTCCGGGTTAGCCTGCGATGCATGCTTAGGCAGATCCGGGTCGATACTTTACGCAGAGTCCACAATATTGGTTTTCTCGTTGAACGACTCATATATATATTAATGAGAATATTGATAGTGACGATAATGTCATGACCAGTAGTGAGACTTGTACCAAAAGAGCAAGAGACATAAGTTGACATATTTTGAACGTAATATTAATTTCTTGCAGTATATCGTGGGACACGCCTTTAAGACACATACTTGGAAATGGATTTCAACTGAGCGATGAGATTCGAACAAATAACGCCAACTTGAGAGATATACTGGCACACAAAGTCGGAACACCATCAAATTTTCACCCACTTCTTGTTGGGTTACCTGTGTCTGTCAGCAGACGAGAACTTGTAAGGTAAGTCCGCCATTAAATAAACCTTTCCAACATACAACAAATTGGCAGGTCATTCATTTTAAAAACCTTAAGTTAGAAATGTCGAAAAATGGCTAATTTTGCGAAAAACTGACGTTAAGGCTTTTGTTACCATTGCATACCAAGATGAAAGTCATAAAAAGGTTTAAAGAAACGTCATGAAAGCAGTGTATATGAGCCGTTCCATGAGAAAACCCACAGTATAGACACTGCGTAATGTATCGACCAAAATTCAGCCTGCGCAGTCCGTGCAGGCTAATCCAGGCCGACACATTCCGTCTCTGGGGGATAGAGGTATAGAGTAATGATTCCTGAAACAGAAAATCCACATGAGGCGAAACGTATCCGTCCGGGTTAGCCTGCTCGGCATGCTTAGGCTGATTCGGTCAATACTTTGCGCCGAGTCCACAAAAGGTTGGTTTTCTCGTGGAACGGCTCATAAACTTGGATCAGATAGCGTTGATACGCAGTTAGTTATATATTTACATGTGTATTAGTTACATTTAGTTTTAGCTCACCTGAGCAAGGTCAGCTATTGTCAGCGACCCATGTCCGTCGTGTGTCGTCCTCCGTCGAGTCAATTGGGATGAAAGTTCACAGTAAATATCTTCTCAATGTCCCTACCAAAATTCCCTCAATTTGTTTATGCATGCACAATACTGGTTTCCATATGGCATCCGATTTTTTTTAAAAAATCTTCTTCTCCCAAACCGGTTGGTAAATTTTCAAATAATTGTGTAGATATGTTCCTTGTGTAACTCTTTTCAGATTCCATCCAAAGAACATAACGGCGAGGGGGCGGGACTGTTTTATTTCATATTATTGTTTAGGAATGTTCCTTAGGTGACCCTCAATCAGATTCACTCAAGCCATGTTGATCGGTCGTTAACATTAAAAACACCTTCTTCTCTGAAGATATCTGGCCAATTTCCAAATATGTTTTTAGAAATGTTCCTTGGATGACCCTTTAGGATATTACTTCATTGTTGATTGGTGAATAAATGAGTTATTGTGGGAATGACATTTGCATAACTCCGGTGAGCGATCCAGGGTCATCTTGTTCGGACTTGGTATACCAAATTATATTTCATAATGATAGTTTATTTATATACGAACTTGTGAAGAATTGTTAATACTTATCATTTAAACTTATGATCATAGACTGTTAGCGGAAGTCCAATGAGTTTTGTCAAACGTCGTAAAGATTGTTGGCCAATCTGGTCTTCGAACTGACAACCTCTGGATTTACAACACTGTTCCATAGTCATACAATAATTTATTTATATAATTTCGTCTAGATTGTTTTATAGTCGTCAAAGTTATTGTTTGTGGGAAAATGTTATTTATGTCAAATATTATCCTATTTCTACTTCTTTAACTAAACGTAAACTCATGTAAGCGTCCGTTCTATGTCGGAACGTTTATTTTTTACTGTAAATGGTAACATTTGGATTTTGTAGGGTAACATAAACGACGTTTGTACGAAAATGACTGCAATAAAATCCTGTAACATTTAAGAAAAAAACATTAAATAACACTGCAGCTAACATAACAAGTGAACATAGGTGGATGAGTCTATAATTTGTTTTGTTTTGAAGCAAGGAAAAATGAAATAATTCTTGACGTTATAAATTACATAACTCATTCGAACAATAATGGAGCTTATACTTATTAAACACAACGGAAAGAAAAGAATGATTATTTTTAACTTAATCACAGGTGAGCATTAAAAATAACTTGTATTAAAGTTTATTCTCAACATGCGCGAAGTAAGCCTGATCAGTTGGAACGGCCATAATTCCGGCTATTCCGGCTGTATAGAACAGTCAGCGGTTCGGTTTCTACGGCACTTCTAGCCAGCCCGAACAACCATAATTCAGACTATTCTGGTCAATCGGAACAGCCGTAGTTCCGACTATTTTTGCCAACCGTAACAGCCGTAGTTCAGACTATTCTTGCCAACCGTAACAGCCATAGTTCAGACTATTCTGGTCAACCGTAACAGCCATAGTTCAGACTATTCTGGTCAACCGTAACAGCCGTAGTTCAGACTATTCTGGTCAACCGTAACAGCCATAGTTCAGACTATTCTGGTCAACCGTAACAGCCGTAGTTCAGACTATTCTGGTCAACCGTAACAGCCGTAGTTCAGACTATTCTTGCCAACCATAACAGCCGTAGTTCAGACTATTCTGGTCAACCGTAACAGCCGTAGTTCAGACTATTCTGGTCAACCGTAACAGCCGTAGTTCAGACTATTCTGGTCAACCGTAACAGCCGTAGTTCAGACTATTCTGGTCAACCGGAACAGCCGTAGTTTCGACTATTCCGGTCAACCGGGGGCGAGTTCGGATGGGCTTCTCTAGGATAGAGAACTGTACGGCATGTCTAAATATAAACTCAGAAAACATGCGCACTAATGCTTTCCATCTGAACGGTGTTTCCTCGTACCATTCGGAACTACTCGGGTAATACCGCAATCCTTCATCATCCATTGGTGAAGCAATCATCATCGAGGTATTCCGATTGAGTAGTAAACATCGTTGGTCGCCATTTTGAAATGCTAGTAACCCCAGGGTTGAGGTGGGTTATTAGGATTCGGGTCAAAATGTCAAAATGACGTCACTAAGGTTAAAAGTATCTGTTCTCGGATCCCATATGAGCTCGCCCCGGAATAGCCGTAGTTCCGACTATTCTGGCCAACCGGAATAGCCGCAGTTTCGACAATTCTGGTCAACCGGAACAGCCGTAGTTTCGACAATTCTGGTCAACCGGAATAGCCGTAGTTTCGACTATTCTTGTCAACCGGAACAACCGTAGTTCCAAATATTCTGGCCCGACGTCTATACCGTATCTAAACAATCTGGCCAGACGGGACAGTTGATTCTTAAAGCTTGAACATCAGAAAATCTATCAATAAGTTCCAACTTTGGCTTGGTTTTTCAGCCAACTGTCACAACATGGTGAAACGGCACAAAGTGCAACACGAATGCAATGTTTGCGTTACACTTGACATGCATCATCGTGCCGCCCCTCCCTCTGCCTCAAATAATTTGCTGGCCAAATAATGGCTAAAACGAAAATAGTTGACCTAAATCGGTGGAATGGCACCTAGTGTAATTCGGAGCCAGTGTTGCATGCTTGCCCCTGACACATGTCAGGTTGCCGGCTCAAGTCTGTAACTCGACCAATATACATTTACAGCTGTAGTTTGGCAGCGAATCTGCCCGAAATCCAAACATCGACTTGGTTTTGCAGCCAGCCTTGCAATAAAGTACCATTCATTCATTCTTACATTCAATAATAATGAGAACATTTTCTCAACCCTATCCCAGATGTAGACGTATTTCGACGCATATGCAGCAGATATATTTATCAAAAATGCGACAAAAGGAGCACCTGCTAATTATGAAAAATTTCACCTTATTTCAAAATGTTTTACCCGATGATTCTGGAGTCGTCTGCTTAATATTTGGCGTATGTGGGAAAGGGTTATGCAATGTTTTCTGTTTTGACTTAAATGCCGTTACGTCAATGCGTACACTTAAACCTTCAAGCTATCTTTAGAAAACATCGTACAGATCATTACGTAAACGAACGAGCCATGTTTGTCGAAAAAGAGGTAAAATGGCACATGTGAACAGTGAAGACTCCACGCTCATTCTCACCAGAGTCCTGAATGTCTGCCTACATATTGAAGAACGAAGAACCATACTTCTTAAATCTGACGTAAAACTAGATTCGTACCCAGTACTTTTTCCACCTCATTACCCAGTTATATGAACCTTTCATGGGAATGAAATAAGACCCTCTGTTCTCCAGACTCGACTCCATTTGATTCTGTAACTAATTAAATAGGTATCAGTGCCAGTTGTGGGATTTATGTTTAAGTTGTTTAATACTCAGATGAGTCTTACGGTTTTACATGTTGAGTGATATATATCCGGAGTTACTGTAAGTACTCACTGATTCAATGAAACCCCGTCATGGGAAAATCGACCATCGGAGATTCTGCGACCTTGTAAGAACCAAGATCAGACCGTATATCCACGCTGCCGTATCAGTGGATGTAACATATCCGGTATAACTGTTTATACAGCCTGAATTCAATAGAGTCCCGTCATGGGAAAACCGACATTCGAGGACTTCATTACCTAGGAATACCAAGATCAGCCCGTGTCTGCACGCTGCCGTATCAGTAAATGTAACATATCTGGACTTTCTGTAAGTACAGACTAATTTCAATAAAGAACCGTCATGGGAAAACCGACCCTCCAGGACTCTGCGACCTTGTAAGAACCTAGATCAGCCCGTATCTCCACACTGCCGTATAAGTAAATGTAACATATCCGGTCTTACTATTAGTACAGCCTGAATTTAATAAAGCCCCGTCATGGGAAAACCGACCCTCGGGGGACTTCGCGACCTTGGAAGTACCAAAGTCAGCCCGTATCGCCATTCTGCCGTATCAGTTACGTATCAGTTTCGTACACACAACACACTTGGAGCAGACGACTTTCAAAATACTTCGGTAAAATAGTTGAAAATCTCTTTAAATGAAAGTGTAATTAATATCTTGTGATAACATTGTGACAAAAGGAGAACATTCTCGTCATGAGCAATTTCTCCTTTTGCAACGATGTTTCCAAACGTTTTCTTCTGCAGATGTGTCAATATGCGTCTTTGTCTTGTAAAGTGTTGACACTCTTCGTCAATTTGGATTTAATAGTACGGATGCTTATGCAAATCTTTAATTTCCAATGTCAAAATACGTTTAACTCGTTTACCTGGAACACGCTTCGTATATGAGCAATGTTCCTGTTAAACCAGCCTTAGCGTAATTATTAGTCGCCGGGCAGAAGCCCGCAACTTATAGTTTTAATAGCTTTTTGGTTAATGACATGGGAAGGCGAGTTATTATTAGAGAAAACAAATTTAAATGTCTTGAACATATTACAATTGTGTTTGTTTAAAAACACTTAGTTATGACACATCTAAAATGAAATAAATAATCCGGTGTTTTAAGTATTTGTAGTTTCTTTATTTTGACTCGAATTTATGTTTTTTTGTCTTATTTACGAAGACAAAAGAGTCCTTGCTAGACTTGCTGCAGACTGTTGTGTGTCAATATCGAGATAAAAATCACGCCGAATTATCCTTTTAATAGCAATTTTAACTTACTGAATGTTATTTTCATGTTCAAAGAGATGTCTTGATTTGTGTAGAATTCATTTAATAATGTTAATCAATGTATATCTAAAATGGGTTTCTAAGCTAAAATATAGTATCCTGTTGTGTCCTAGTTCCTTGACCTTTAACATCGATTTTCGCGCATGCGCATTTCGATATGAAGAAGCGAGTGGTCAATTATTTTTTTAGATAAATATCAACATAAACTGGTAACATTAACAAAAATAAGAAATATTTTGAAAATATGTTTGAAATATATGCCTGTTTATCGGTCGTGAACGTCAAAACGCTTTCTCCTCAGTTCGTGACCTAGTTTCATACTGCCAAAATATAAAGAGAAGTAATCGGAAGGAAAATGTAATCTTAGAAAAATGCTTCAATGACATTGACGAGTTATGTAGACAAAAAATGTCGCTCGAAAAATTGATTTCTTATACGTCACGAAACGAGTGCAAGGGGCCGACTGTAGGAGAAAGAAGGATATGCTCTGAAAAATGTTTCTCTCGAATGCAGTGGAATAAAACATGCACTAAAGCTTTGCCTGATTGTTTTCACTTTCTTCGATGTCACAACGACTCGATCTTGATACGAGGTCAACATTTCGAAAGAATACTCAAACACCTAACATTACAGATAGATAGCTAATAATACACACTCAAATGATTAAATATATGTGATATTACATGTTTATTTGGCTGGATTTTTTTTTAGAAAAGAACAAACTTTGATAAACAATGATTTTAGAAATAAAGAAATTCTGGTCTTTCGCACCCAATTAATTTCATACTTGCCACCTTTTAAATATTAATTTCTCTTGCGCCATACATAAATTGTATGCATCAATAATTTAAATAAACAATTTAGCTGATATGGTGTTTCAAGTGTGGTCTACTTTTTAAACATATGAGAATAAATTTTAACATCTGTGAAATATTTATTATTAAAAAGGAGAAGTTCATGTCATCAGCAATTTAACCGTTTTCTCAAATGTTTTAAAGGTTTAAAGATTTTCATTATTGCTTCAGACATGGAAAGGGTTAAAAAGCTTTTGATTGCATGTAGATTTAAATCCCAAACTGTATTTTTTGTGGTTTTATTGACAAATACAAAAAATCCAAAATCCTGACCAAAAGAAATCCTGAAATTTTTATGTGGAATTTCAAAAATCCTGGAATTAGTCATTAATGAAACATTATGTGTATGTTTAGACAAATGAAAGTCAAGAATGCATGTGTGTTAAAAAATAAATTAATGCACTCTTTTCCGGCGACATTGATGCCTAGCATCAACTTTCTCTTGTAACAATTGTATTTAAAGCTGCGTCTGTATATCCATGCTATAGGATTAAATGCACACTGAATAGTAATAGTTTCTTTTTACGCTCTGTCACTATTTGGAAAATAGGGAATAGTTAAAAAAACAGCACGGACGTGCATGTGAATCAGGGCCTACAACGGCCACAAAGGCACTAGTGTTGGCCTTAGTAGAGCACCGTGCATAATCTTTTCTGACGGCGATACTATACTCAATGATATTTTCCTATGCCGTGTACGTTTTACAATTCATGCAACTATTCTCATATACAAAAGGAAATAATCTTAAATTAGAACTTTTCTTCCGTACCAATGGTAAATCTTGCTCTGCACTGTTCGACAATGAATCATGGAGGGCTTCAAGAAACTTCTGAAGAAAAAATCTAAACAGATTCTAGTTATATGAGCAGGCACTAATTAGGCTATGGTTGCTATACCAGGTGCACCAATTAAATGCATCAACCTGTCCCACCCACAAACCGATACGCAGAGATTCGTACCAAGCCCAGACCTGCCATGTCAAATAATCGGGAGAACATATGAGCCCGTGCATGGCTAAAGGTACATGTAGGCTTTTATGAACAATATTTATATAAATAAACATGTCAATCCACACAGCATGCTCAGGATCTACAATGTTCACACATTTCTTACGCAAGCTTGTTGGTAGATTCTGTCTAGTTGTGTAGATTCTGATAAAACTGAGCAAATAGACAAGATGATATGAACCACTGTTCACAAAAGACCAACTTGTACCTGATCCCATGCACTGGCTCGCATTGTGTGTATTATTAATGTCTGTTATATTTTCTACTTTCTGTACAATTTAATGTTTCCTTTTTAGAAAGCTGCAGTACATGCCCGCTGTCAGCGACTTCAGGACCGATTTTCACTACAGTAACTACATGTATAATTTGGCCGGTTACGTCGCAGAGGAAATTGCTGGAGAATCATGGGAATCGATGGTGAAAACGAGGCTATTTGATAAGCTGGGCATGCGCGAATCTGGATTTGTTGACTTACCTTCCGGCTTGAAAGACATATCAACGCCATATGTCCTTAAGGATAAACGTCTGGTGCCTGTAGACAAGGAGCTACTTTTGTAAGTAAACGCTTAGGTATATTAGTCGTATCATGTTTACCACTATCCTTAACCCTTCCCAACTAACAGACACATTCTGACGAATCTGCAGCGGAAGACTTTTGAAACCATTGAGGCAAAGTGTAAAACTGCTCATCTTGAGCAATCTCTCCTTTTGGCACAACGTTTTCAACTCTATATTCAATAAATTAATTTTCATTTATAGAGATTTTCCACCTTTTTGCCTCAATAGATGTGTTTTCAAAATCGTCTGCTGCAGATTCGTTGTATGTTGGAAAGGGTTAATTTGTTATTTTACAAATCATCAATCTAGTTCACGATATATAAATATAATACCCAAATGGTTCTTCCAGTGTCTATAATCACATAGCACGGTGTTGACTTATAAAGTAGATTTCCATTTGTTATAGGAGAAGCCAGCCGTTCCCGTTAATTAAAGTGGTATATATATGTTGGAATAAACGATATATAAAAACTGTCTGTATTTGATAATAAATCAGCTCTGATATTGTTTAGGCCACATTAAGAACATATTTATATTTCACTTAACCCTTTCCCACATGCATCAAATATGCAGTAGACGACTTTGTAAACATGGTGACAAAAACCTGAAAAATCTCCACAAAAGATAGCTTAATTGTTCAATAAAGTTGAAAACATTGTTGCAAAAGGGGAAATTGCTCATCATGAGCAATTTCTCCTTTGGCAACAATGTTTTCAAAACTCGTCTGCTGCTATTGCGTCAGAAAGCGTCTGTATGTGGGAAAGGGTTAAAAGTCGACAGTTTCACAGATCTTTCTGCAGCACGTTTATTATATTCATAACTGAGTTATTTCTGGTAAAGATTAAATTGACATTTAATATTGTTGAATGCTTTCAATCACAAACGCCCGGCCGGGTAGCTCAATTGGTAGCGTATCTGACTCGTGATCTGGAGGTCACGGGTTCGATACCCGGTTGCGGCGACATTCTTTCGGGCGATGTTTTCCATTGCCTCTCACCTCTGATCTATGTGAGAAAGTAGTCAGTGGCTTCGAAAGAATGTTGTGTAAGTACTGGTGTGGGAAAGCCAGGAAAACATGGGTAGGTGCACTGACCGCCGTGATATGACCAAAGCTGTTGAAAGCGGCGTTAAACTCCAAACAAACAAAATCAATCACAAACAGCCAATATGCGTGTTTGTTTAATGTAAAGTAACCCATAAAGGGAACGGTTAATGCACCAGGTAACACGCAAGCACACATACACGCATACAGCCAATATGCCTGTTTGTCAATGTAAAGTAACCCATAAAGGGAACGGTTAATGCACCAGGTAACACGCACGCAAACACGCATACAGCCAATATGCCTGTTCTTATAATGTAAAGTAACCCATGAAGGGAACGGTTAATGCACCTAGTAACATGCACGCACGCAAACGCGCATACAGTCAATATGCCTGTTCTTAAATTGTAAAGTAACCCATGAAGGGAACGGTTAATGCACCAAGTAACCCGCACGCACACATACACGCATACAGTCAATATGCGTGTTTGTCAATGTAAAGTAACACATAGAGGGAACGGTCAATGCACCTAGTAACATGCACGCACGCAAACACGCATACAGCCAATATGCCTGTTCTTATAATGTAAAGTAACCCATGAAGGGAACGGTTAATGCACCAAGTAACCCGCACGCACACATACACGCATACAGTCAATATGCGTGTTTGTCAATGTAAAGTAACACATAGAGGGAACGGTCAATGCACCTAGTAACATGCACGCACACATACACGCATACAGCCAATATGCCTGTTCTTATAATGTAAAGTAACCCATGAAGGGAACGGTTAATGCACCAAGTAACCCGCACGCACACATACACGCATACAGTCAATATGCGTGTTTGTCAATGTAAAGTAACACATAGAGGGAACGGTCAATGCACCTAGTAACATGCACGCACACATACACGCATACAGCCAATATGCCTGTTCTTATAATGTAAAGTAACCCATGAAGGGAACGGTTAATGCACCAAGTAACCCGCACGCACACATACACGCATACAGTCAATATGCGTGTTTGTCAATGTAAAGTAACACATAGAGGGAACGGTCAATGCACCTAGTAACATGCACGCACACATACACGCATACAGCCAATATGCCTGTTCTTATAATGTAAAGTAACCCATGAAGGGAACGGTTAATGCACCAAGTAACCCGCACACATACACGCATACAGTCAATATGCGTGTTTGTCAATGTAAAGTAACACATAGAGGGAACGGTCAATGCACCAAGTAACATGCACGCACACATACACGCATACAGCCAATATGCCTGTTTTTATAATGTAAAGTAACCCATGAAGGGAACGGTTAATGCCCCAAGCAACGCGCACGCATACAGCCAATATGCCTGTTTTTATAATGTAAAGTAACCCATGAAGGGAAAGGTTAATGCACCAAGCAACACGCACGCACACATACACGCATACAGCCAATATGCGTGTTTGTCAATGTAAAGTAACCCATGAAGGGAACGGTTAATGCACCAAGCAACACGCACGCACGCATACACCTTTTACGACTTATTGGCGAGTAGTGCAGAGTAAGACTAGACTCCGCGGATGCGCAGGCAGATCTGGTCGATCTCTACACGCATATACCATACGGTTCGTGTTAACAACGTGCCGCTTATTTGTTTCTTTCACAGAACGGTGTCCCCGTCCGGGCCTGCAGGTTCTATTTTCTCCACCTCTAGTGATATGGCAAAATGGATGTTGTTTCACTTACGGAAGGGTCGCAAAGGCCATGGTCACGTGATTGTCGACCCCGTGTATTTAGACGAGACGTACAAATCTCAGATGGCCCACCCGTTTGCTGATAAGGATCTTACAAAGCCCACATATCCCATATCTGACGTATCTGTGTCCTACAATATGGGCTGGATGACGTCCGTGTATCGAGGTAAGTACCGTCCGTGTGAATTGAACCGCTACATGATGAATACAATCTCATTATAATCAAACGAAAATACTTCGCTGTACGTTTATTGGTTCTGACTACCTCGCATGAATGGTCGTCTCGATTTGACTTAATATTTTTAAATAGTTATGACCACGTGCTCGGTTTTTATATACAATGTAATCAGATACAACAAACGCCCATGCTGTACAAACGGAGCCCTCTACAATCATCGCTTATTTATTTTGTTCATTTACATGGGTCAGCATACCTGTTTTATACCGTAATATTTGGTATGCGTTAATTTGATTTGCTGACGCAAAGATCAGTCTTAGACGACCTGTTTTGGGCAGTCATCAGATCTTAATACGAGAAAGCGGTTTAGGTCTGGTTTTAATTCAATTTGGATGAGTACCAATAGTATTAAACTAGGCAGAAACGTCGCTGCCACAGCAAACGCTCATATACATCTGATTGCTGCCAATTACATGTCGTCTCAGATTGACCTTTGCGTCAGCCAATCAAATTATCGCCTATATAATCGTTAGGTATCAACCAGAATAAATAAACGAGAAAAAGAAGCGGGGATGGTAGAGTGTTGCGATTGTATAGAAACCATTTTGATAGCAGAACAGAGTTATGTCTTGCGAATTCATTGGAAAGAAAACCGCGCACCTGCTCATGAATATTTACGGTCAATTTTAGACGACCTTTCATTATTTTTATCAGATCCAAATGATGTACGAACAGCGAAGTATTTTTGTATGAATTTAATGATATTGGATGAATTCATAACAAGAAAGGTCAGCCCTAATGGGTAAAATCTTACAATTTTTATTTTTTTTATCCAATTATAATCTAGTTAGAACTGTGTATTGGTAGCCGCAAGGTTGTACCCCACACACTTAGAGATACAGCAATTATAAATTGACATGTGTTTCAGAAATAAGCCATATTAAATCTCTACGTAATCTATCCTATTTATGTATTTATAATGCAACAGTTCAAATTACACTGACGAGATCTCCGTGTGCATTCAAATAAACCGCTTTTGACGTTGTAGCGAGCGGATAAGACATAGACGAGCGTGAACTGTCCGCATACATGTAGAAGAATCGTTATAGGCGTAATTTCAGTTTGGTTTAATTATTCGGAGCGAGTTTCCACACAGACTAGTTGGCCCTTGTTTGGAAACGGATGAAGCTAGTCGCAATGATAATTCTCAATCACCGGAGAGAATGAATAGCCGTCCAGCCTGAATTCGATCCCACGACCCTAAGATCGATCGGCCTCGTCGTTACTGAATGAGCTTTGGCGGCTCGTGTACCCCGGGAGACTGGTGGTATTCAGCCTAAAGAAGCCCTAACCATTTCCTCACACAGACGCTTTTTGAAGCCTCTAGAGGAGACGACTTTTGAAAAATCTTATTTTGCCACAATATTTTTAACTCTATTCAATAAGTGTACTTTCATTTACAGAACTTTTCATATTTTAGCCAATATGTTTTCAAATTCGTGTCCTAGGTTTAACATTATCTTGTTCGCATGAGCAATCGCTTGCGAAAACGAACACGCCTCAACGGATTCTGATCAGAAAAAATAAATTGTATATAAAGCTACAATGATAAGATGTCTGTACAGTGGGCTCGCGATATCTCGAACTCGAAGAGGACTGAGAAATTACTTTGAGTTATCAACTTATCGAGAGATAACTGGATTTATTCTAAATCAAGTTATGTATTGTCAGGTCAGCCTTCGTAATTTATTTATGTATTTAAGTGATTATTATGAGAAGCAAGTCAATATAAAAATCATGTCAAGAAAACAGCGCATCAGTTCTGATTATTTGTATATGCTTCAGAACTGCCGCCACGTTGTTTTATAAAAGACATTCGTTCCAGGAAATGGTTTGAGTTCAAAGATATACTTGAATAGTCCAATGTTCGAGATATGAGCCGTTCTACGAGAAATCCAACATTATGGCCTCTGCGTAATGTATCAAACCAGATCAGCCTGCGCAGTCCGCGCAGGCGAATCCGGGCCGACACATTCCGTCTTAGGGGGATAGAGGTATAGAGTTATGATTGTTGAAACAGAAAATCCACAGGTGGTGAACAGTGTCTGTCCGGATTATCATGCGTGGCATGCTTAGGTTGATCCGGGTCGATACTTTATGCAGAGGCCATAATGTTTGATTTCTCGTATTCTTTTATAAAACAACGTGGCGGCAGTGTCCATAATGTTGGTTTTCTCGCGGGACGGCTCATAGGGCGAGTCAAGTTCAGTTATTGATGTGATACCTTATAGTTATGTGCGAGGCGGTTTTATGTTTCTACAGATTACCGAAAGTTATGGCATTCTGGTGGCATAGTAACGTTCACAAGTCAACTCTGGCTGTTTCCGGATATGAACGCCGGCGTATTTGTCACAGCCAGCGGCCCACTCCCAAACCAAGCTGTCAAGGTATATCTCGTTTGTTTTTTATCAGTATTTCCCAACCATGGCGACAAAACTACGCTCACATGTGCTTTCTCCTTTAGTGGCTATAGCACATATTTAGATTTTGAAAACATTGTTGTATGTAGAAAAGCATATGCCGGTTGGCATCAATTTCATTACTTCTATGTGTATATTTAGTACAGGGTGTAATTGTCCTTCAAAAAGTATCCGTAT
Organism: Serripes groenlandicus; assembly: GCA_031761405.1. NCBI lineage: Eukaryota > Metazoa > Mollusca > Bivalvia > Cardiida > Cardiidae > Serripes > Serripes groenlandicus. Next base: position 73,305,391 of record JASEVX010000006.1, read on the forward strand.
CTTGCACACATAGCCTCACAAGAGCCTTCGCTATTCGCCTACATCTATATGAACCATTTCACAATGTCTGATGGAAAACTAGAATTGTAGTCCACATGTTTCATTTCAATACCGTTGTATGTGATGCAGAAATTGGTAGCAAAAATACTTAAATTCTGCTTACTCGGCTAAATTACCTTTGACTCGCGATAGTTCGTATATACCGTTCACGCCACACAACAATGCTGCAGCAGTCGAATTTGAAAATATCTAGGAAGAACATAGAACATCTCTACACATGAAAGTTGCTGAAAACATTGTGACAAAATGAGAAGTTGCTCATTAAAAACAATTTCTCCCTTTGCCACAATTGTTTCGAAGTTCGTCTGCTGCAGATTTCATAGGATGCGTCTGCAAGTGGGAATGGGTTAAAGAACACCAACTATTTTCTAGAACAGACCTGTCTTTGTAGCAGCAGTGCTAATTGCTCTCATACAAGAAATAAATTCTGCTACTCTGTTTTATTGGTAAATAATTTTCGTTCGGATTTGTTTTACAATTAACAGTACTTAATTATCTTAAGTATGAATGCGGCAATCACTCGAACACGTCGATAACTCGGAATTTCTGGTTCCCTTTCGCTTTGAGATATCTCGAGACCACGGTATAATCATTGGTATGTTTTAGGAACCATCTGTCGTGAATCAAGCGACCTCGGACACGAGAATACATCATTCGGACTACTACTTCGGTACACTCGAAAAATTATAGACTACAATGCTTTTCAAATGTGTTCAATAATTTTACTCTCAATTTTAGAGATTTTTAACATTTTTGCCTAAATATATTCAAAGTCTTCTAAAGATGTGTTATATGTGTGAACGGGTTAACAAACTTCATGTTTTTTTGTAGCTGATCACAACAATGGCGTCCGATATCTTACTGGATCAGACCCCATGGCTCAACCAGACGACGGCATGCACATACCCGGCTCCGTGGGTGGAGCGTCCAGATAGCGAACTGGCACAAGATGACATCAAGTTTGTATGGAACATTTCAACACCGTTGAGTGCGTACGAAGGGGTATACCGACATCCGGGCTTCGGGAATATAACTATAGAAATAGAGAACGGAACATACCTCGTGGTTTATTTTGGTCGGTTCGGTAAACTGAGAGTTCAGCCTATTACGGACACGTTGTTTCACGGATTTTATGTGGATAGATTGTGGTTTATAACGAACTCGGATGATAATATTAGTCAAATTGAAATGGAGTTTGTTGTGTCATCAGAAATAAGCGAGTTACTATTTCCGGTTGACTTTGGGCAGCCGAAGACTTCGTTTTTAAAGGGACAACATTATAAACAGATTATAGAGGACCGTTCCTCCGCTTATACCTCAGTGACATGTGACTCAGGGTCCGCACGTTACATTGCTTCCTCATATTTGATTGTTACTATGGCGATTTTGCTATTGTGCTCCGGATAAATGGAATTTTGTCCAATATGTAAATAAAAACCTGTTTTCCATCTTGAAACAATAACACGTTTCAAGGAAGTGTTAAAGGTGCTGAACTCCAGATGGAGATCATAATTGTTGTATGTTGAAACTTCTGAAAATATTGTTAATAGTGACAACAATGTAAGTAATAAGTAGTTCAAAACTATTTTGTCAGTAAATGTCGAAAGACTGTCTATTGCAAGTATAGAACATGTACAATTTGACTTACTGGGTATGTCTACCCAGTAACAATGAAGCATAAACGATCAATATTAAGATGTTTATGGTACTGGAAAGTGAAAGTTTTACTCTAATATTATCCCAGAATTATGATTCTAATATGTTAAGACAACTTTTGAACAGTTTTAACATTTTGACTATAATATCTTTTCTCTGCAGTTCAGCACCTTTAAATATTAACTATATTTTAACCATGTAATTGATATGTTTTTTTATACGATTGGCCGGCTGGAATCGAGTTTGTGAAGCCTGTGTAACGAGTTAAGAACCAGGCCAGCCGTCTGACCAGTCTCTATATTGTTGTGTCCAATTGGACATTTTCATTTTGATATTCTTGATTTTGGCTATGAACTTTTCTCAATGCAAAATTGGAATAGTCCATTTTAAATTTTAGAACTGTTATGGTTTAGAGTTCTCTGATTCGAACATATTTTTAGGAAAAAACATGATCTTACTGAATTATCTAACGTTAATTGGAGATATACAAGAATGATCCGATCTTAAACAAGGAGAGTTGTTATCCTTTCCTACATGCATCACCTCTTCAGCAGATGACTTTGAGATGTCTAGTAAAAATAGAGAGAAATAGTTAAAGCCTATAAATGAAAGTAACATTATTCCACAGAGTTGAAAACATTGTGACAAAAGGAGAAATTTCTTAATTTGCCACAATGTTTTAAAAAGTGGTCTGCTGCAGATGCGTCAAAATGCGTCGGTAAGTGGAAAGGGATATTAAGTAAATATCACGAAGTATCGAAACGTCAATGTAAACGTTTTTTATAAAGGACTTTATAAGGATATTTAACATTATGTATGAATTAACAGTTATTTAGTCGACCCGCTATAGCCCTTTAAGTTACAACAAGGATATATTAATTCAAGGGTGTCAAAAAAATCCCAAAGGCAGATCCCGCACATCACGGGATTCGAACCCAGGAACTTTGACATATTTGTAACTCATTTTTTACGTATTCAGTTATAGAAAAAGTGCTTTATTTACGCACTCTTATATTTCATTTTACCCTTTCCCACATACACTAAAACTGCAGCAAAGGACTTTGAAAGCATCTAGGAATAGAAATGAAAAAGTCTTTAAAAATGAAAGTATAGATATTGAATAGAGTTGAAAATATTCTGGCAAACGGAGAAATTGCTTATCAAAGTTGTCTTCTGTAGATTACTCAAACAGCGAAATGTTTGATGCGTTTTCTTTTGAATTGAATATTGTGCGAAATACACTGAATGTTGGCATGAAAAGCATAAACAGCAGTACTCCAGGATCGGATCAAGTGTATGCCTAGGCTGTCTGAACCGTCAATGGACACATTTGTATTTTCTTGGCATTGTTAACCCTCGCACTCGGCAATATTGCCATTTGGCAAGCATTAATGGACACAATGCACCACGGAAGGTTTTATCCGGAGAGAAGGGATGTCATATGAGCTACGTTACACGAAATCCGACCTTTGGGACTTCATGCCAATGAAGAGCCAGCTCAGCCTGTGCCTTTTGCAGACATAATGATCAGGATCTTCCCGTTCGCAATCTAGTCACATGCGCATCTATACTCTGAAGAACGGATATGACTAAAAACCGACTGTACAAGTGTGCGATTTAATATTTTCCCTTTCCCATATACAACATATCTGCAGCAGACGACTTTGAAAAAATATCCTGGCAAAAACGTGAAACATCTCCATAAACGAGTGCTTATTTATCAAATAAAATTGAAAACTTTGTAACAAATTACGAAATAGATGCGTCAACATGTGTGTGCAGATGGGAAAGGGTCAATTGTCATAAATTTCAAAAAACCCGAAGGTCGGTTTTCGCTCGAAAAGAAACACCATTGGCGTAAGAGTTACAAGTGTAGATGCGTTTGCACATTCATGGTATCCAATACAACTGCACTTCCTTTGTCAGAAGTTTCATGATGGCTTCTGAGACTAATTTTCCAACAATGCAGATCCAGATTAGCATGGTGATCTGGATGTACAATTGTCGCAACTGCCCTCACAGTTGGTTTCTCTAAAGCGTCGATCATATATTCCTGGATGTGGTCGTTGACAATCGATACTGTATTGTGTACAGACGTTCAGAGGAATTGCATATAGTTAATAACAGGTGTCTATCTATCTGGTATGTAAATCAAGCCATGCCCAACGAACAATTTGGATATATTCTTGCAAAAGGATATATTGCTCATTTTGAATACATTTTTCCTATGCCACAATATATTCGATAGTCGTCTACTTCAAAGGCGTCGTATGTCGTCTATGTCAGCGTCAAATAACGACCAGATCCTTGCACTACTTTGGTTATAAAAGTGATTATGAGGCTTCTATGAGTAAAGGGAAGACAGGGTAGATTCTGTTTGGACTGTAAGGAGGATTATCTACATCTTCGCAAAATCTTGAATGTTGTTTTTTCGTTAGGCAAAGTTCAATATTAGAAAGCCCCACATTATGTATTTGAATTGGAGTGTTAGAAGGAACACATGTCCCCTGACAGACATACGGACGGACGGAAGGACGACAGAGGAGTAATCCCTTCGTGTCTTTCTGCAAAGATGACACAACAGAATGCACACATGGTAGCATGCTTTCAAGATAGACTTAAAACATTGTAGATAAATACGATATGGCTATTGTTAGCACTTCAATTTCTACTCTCTGCCGAGCCCAAGGTTCGTCATTCACTAAATGGGCTAACAGTCGATGCTTGGAAAGACTTATGAAGCGTATTGGTCTGAGAAAGCCAGGAAACACATGGTTAGGTGAACTGGCCGACGTGATGTGGTTGAACAAATGGTTGTATTTGATTAACGAAGCAATGCTATACATAGTTTTACATGTACATGTATACAGTTTAATATTGTAATAGGTTTTGTAACAACGTCGATTTTTATTATTTATATTAAACATTGTATCTTTTTCTAGTGCTCGTTCATAATGTTTCTCTTGCAATATAACCATGTTCACTATTCTGTAACGTAGCCGCATTTAACGATAATAATGCATCTGCGTACAGTGAATACTCAGACGATGTATATGCATTCGTATCGTTTCACCAGAGCATTCCCTGTCCACCTAGATGTCATGTAGTCCTACATGCATATTTTGACAACAAATAAATACAAATGTAGCCTTATGAGTTTAACTCCAATTGAACTGTGCATGATGCTTAACCGAAGTCTATAATACCCCAAATCGCCGAACTCGGCTCAATTATGCTATGTTCTCTTATCACGCTGTATGCGACTCTAACCCTTTCAATGCTGAACTTTTAAAATAGATTCGAGTATTACGGGACATGCTGGCTAATTGAACATAAATAAAGCTCCGACCATAGCCTCCACTCGTACAGGAAACCCCTTCCCTTCAGCAGACGTCATTGAACCCCGCTATAGCAGACGACCTGTTTGTTTATATGCCATGTTCAATAGCTTTTCAGTTATATCACGTCGTTGCCCGGAATATGTCGTAATACGTTGCCTGCAACCCCTTAGCGCCAAGTAGGGAAGCCATTGTCGCCACATTTAGTCTTTGGTGTGCCCCCACCAGTGATCCTGGTCTTCCTCTACCACGGCGGCCGCTCTTATTAGCAACCACATTTGAAAACAGTCCGAGGGAGAAAGAAAAAAAATGCTAAGAACAAACTTCGTAGTTTCCCACAATATGTTTAGCTCTGTATGAAAAAATTATGCTTTCATTTGTTAATATTTGCATTTGGGAGCAGACGGATCTAAAAGAAATATGGTCAATGCAAATAAAATACAAACTCATACTGACAAAGTTAAATATCACTTTTATATATCTTTAATAAAATCTAGTAAGACAAAGATGATGACATACATCAATGTAATTGTGAGGTTACTACATAATGTGGCAAAATAACATGTATATGCGAAAGAAACATGTAAGACAATTGATTGATTGATTGGGGTTTAACGCCGTTTTAAACAATTTCTCAGTTATATCACGGCGGCCAGTTCACCTACTCATGCATTTCCTGGTTTTCTCACACCAGTACTCCACACAACAATCTTCCCAAGCAAACATGTAAGACAAAGAATCAATCTAACAAAGCATGAGAATACCTATTTTTTACATCAAGTGCGGACCCCGCTCAAACCTGTATAACTCTGGTAGTCAGATCGAACGATGCACAGTTTAGCAATGGGTCGAAGCGTCTGACAACACATTGCATCTAAATAACATAACATGGGTGTGCAGACATATATGTCTCTACACTTGTCATATAGAGTGTTGATTTCATTGCAGCGTTTATATTATTATATTAGAGACTTATCAAACTGTTCGACCATAGCATTAATGTAAACCTCTACCGTAATATTATTTATTTACAGCCGTCTGCTTAGAAACATCTAAAGAAAAAGGAAATATCTGAGACATTTCCTTTTAGTTTTGATAGAAAACTGAACACATACTGGCAACAAAGGAACATTACTCAATTTGAGAAATTTCTCCGTTCACCACAATGAATTCAAACGGTTGACTGCTGCAGGAGTCGAAAGGTATCAGTTAAATGGAATGGTTTTCTCTCTCACGGTCTGACTAAACTATCTATTCTAATAAACAAAACAAAAAATAATAAAAATGTCTTGGTTTTTCAATGACTTTGTAACAAGTTTCACCATCAAGTTTATTTGAATTTCAAAAACTGGTTACTTATGTAAGTTACCAACTGGAATGTGTTCATTATCCCACCCACTCTATCTCTGTATCGTATACGAGACCTGCTCCAGAAAACAAAAACAAAAGGGTATTATGCCAGAATGAGCCTGTCAATTGGAAAAGGTACATTTCATTTCAGCATCCAAGCTATCTGATCTAAATGAACAATGACAGAAGATACCTGTACGCTTCAATGCCTTATTGGCAAAAAAAGTAGATTAAGATCAGAATATGCAGATGCTCCGGTGATATGAATTTACATTGGTTGAAAATACATTAAGAGGTTTTTTTTCTGGAACAGGCTGCGTATACAAAATTGTAACAAAAACAGTAAAATAATGGAATCTGCATATAATACTTTTTTTTATATATACATAAATATATGAAAGACACTCTTTAATAACACAAAATGCAAATACACATAACATTGGTGTATCAAAAGGGCAATGGTGGCCCTGTATCACTCACCTGAATCCAACATATATGAAAGACATAGTAAAATCAACATTAAAAAAACATAGCACAGCCACCTATAAACTTGTCTTTACCTTAGTATATAGAAGGTCATTTAGTGATCATTCTTGCAAAAGGATGTCAAATTCAGGCAAGTAGTTTTCAAAGGAGATGAGTTCTTAAAACAATACTATATATTGTATAACTTTGAACTTTGGAAACCAATGGCAGTCATATTTATTGGCCAATCAAGTTTGATTTCCCTATTGTTATAGAGGTTACTGCCATATTCATTGGCCAATCAAGTTTAATTTCACTATTTTTATAGAAGGTTAGCTAAGATAATTCATGTGCAATAATGTGAAAATCTGACTTTTCAGGAGAAGACTTTAAAAGATTTTCAACATACATTTCATTGAATTGAACTTTCACAGCTCCTGGTGTCCAATGTATATATGGCTACTTAGTTTTATTATAGCTATTCTGGTAGAGAATCAAAGAATCAAATCATTAATATAAATTATTGCAACAACTGGCTGTTACTTTCCAAGATAGCACACACTTCAATGAACTGTTTCAGCCCAGTCAATATATTTTGGGATCGTTAATGGAGCATCATTCAAAATGAGGCTGGTATTTCCAAAAGAGAATAGTTTCATATATTGTCCTATTATAGATACATTATCTACTGAGGGACATTTTTGCCAATCAATTTGTTTCAAGCCATTAGTTTTGGGTTATCAATGGATCATTCTCATAATTTATTTAAAAATGGGTTTCAAAATACTTTTTAAGTTCTCTCTATAAGTTTCTATTGGTTGCTTTTAAAAGTAGCAGGAGTTCTGCATGGAATAATGCTGTTTTGGGAAATAGTCCAGTAAAATTTGGATGAAATTTACTCAGTAGTTCAGGTGTTGTGACTTAAAAAATTGTTGACAATGGACACAGGATGATTACAATAGCTGAATTCACCTTGAGAACTTTGTGCTTAGGTGAACTGAAAATAAAATCTTCTTTACTATTTACAATACTAGTTATGTAAGCTGGAAAATACTGTGACATTATGCAAAACATTTTATTGGTTTAATGTCGGTTGATTATGTATTTCAACAACCTTATGTTAGTTTTATGGCAAATTCACTTTTTGTTAAGTAACAAACAACCATCATCATAGAAAAAAGTCATATGTTTTGTTCCTTTACCAAATAATTTAATTAATGGTTAGGTCGTAGGGTTTAAGATCTTGTATCCTGGATTTGAGTCAACAGGTTGCAGCCCACATACAAGGTCAATCACTGGAACATATACAAGTTAAACCCTTAATCACATGCCAACATATTTTTCCACATATTTTCACCTTCATTCAATAATTCCAATTTCATTAATAGAAACTTTCCCTTTCTTTTTTGTCTAGATTCTTTCAAGGTTAATTGCTGCAGAATTGTCTTATGTACCCTCATTGCGACATAGCCAGAAAACTGTCCAAATAAATCAAATACATCAAATCTAATTATTAAAGACCATTGCACCCCATTTTACTGGTTAATGGTTCATTGCACATCAATTTATAGCTACAAATACATGTATGTATTATATGATATGCTATCCCTAGACAGAATTAACTTAACCCTTTCCCTGATATGACAATTCTGCAGCAGACGACTTTGAACGTATTTTGTCAAAACATAGAAAATCTCCATAATAGAATGGATAACCTATGACTTAAAGTGGAAAACATTGTGGCAAAAGGAGAAATTGCACGTTTTGTGCAATTTCTTCTTTTGTCACTATGTTTTCAAAAAGCCCTCTGCTGCAGAGGCGTCCGAAAGCGTTTATATGAGGGAAAGGGTTAAAATAAACTGATTACATACATGGTATAAAAATAAAATGAAAAAGAAATGGACGGAAAACTACAGGAAACAAAATTTTGATCAAATGATGATGAATGATTAAGCAGAGCATTGGAAGGAATACATATTTTTCCTGCCAATATGTCAGTAAGTGAAAACTAGACAGACAGATAGACAGATTGACAAATGATGGTGAAGTGTGACACGAAATTGTTCAATGTGGAGAACAAATCTGAAAACATGAAGATCAATGGAGTCCTGTGCTTGTACAGGGCTAAACTCGAATAGAAAACTTTTATTTTGTAATCTGTGGAAATTCCAGACCTTTACCATTTACCAGATATGGTATTTTAACCTTTTCCCACCTGCAGATGCATTTTGACACAATAGCAGCAGACGACTTTTGATAACATTGTGGCCAAAGGTGAAATTGCTCATGATGAACAATTTCTCCTTTGACCACAACATTTTCAACTTTATTTAACAATTAAGCTATCTTTTATGGAGATTTTTCAGGTTTTTGTCACTATGTTTTCAAAGTCGTCTGATGCAGATTTGTTGTATGTGGGAAAGGGTTAAGTCGCCTGCTTTAGTAACTTCTAAGGAAAAGAATATGCCATCTAAAAATAGGGAGTTCAGTTTTGATATGATACTGTAAACAATGCGAGAAAAAGCTCTTTTCCTTTTACACATTTTTTTCAAAAAAATCTTCTGCTGCAAATGCATCAAATATAGATTGTATCTTGCAAAACGGGTTAAACCAATCAAACCTCCAGACTTCTTCTAAATTGTGTAGGATTTTGTTATTTATTTGGCAAACTGAATGTATTGCTAAACAATTATGTATGATGGAGAGTGAAGGAAAATTAGGAAGACAAAATATTCTCTCTGTTTGGCCCTAACAGTCATCATTCTGATTAATTTTCAACTACAATTAAACCATGTCACACACAAAACACAACATTTTGGACCAGCAAGAAAAAAAAGATCAGTCTGTGTCTTCTTAGTCAGATCAGGATCTTCCCTGTTCTCCATTGGATTGTACAAGCTATTTTGAAGCCTCTGGTGAATGGTTCCGATAAAAACAACGGAATGAGTGTTAACCCTTTCCCTCATACGACAATTCTGCAGCAGATGACTTTGAACTTATTTTGTCAAAAAATAGAAAATCTCTATAATTGAATGGATAACCTATGACTAAAATTGGGAAACATTGTGGCCTAAAGGAGAAATTGCTCTTTTTGAGCAATTTCTTCTTTTGTCACTATGTTTCCAAAAAGCTGTCTGCTGCAGAGGCGTCAGAAAGCGTCTACAAGTGGTAAAGGGTTAAATTTTATAACAATTACTATAACCCGTAACCCTTTCCCACTCATAGTAGGTCTGTTTTGATGTGACATGGTTAATTACTAAAACCCACTTTCAGCATTTCTTTTTATTTGTTGTAAAATGATACAATTTATTTTCTCTGTAAATTGATAATGTCAAACTATCACTGGACGGAAATACAACATTTTTTTTCTGTAAACAACACTTCATTTAAAGTACATAACATATGATACAGAATTGGACGGGTAAAAGAAACAGAATGTCAAATACTGAAAAAGTTTGGTCCTAAAACAGAGCAGGTTAGACAATGGACAATTTTTTTTTTATTGTCTCCGAATGTCTGTCTGAAATTTGATAAGAAATGAAAAAACTCACCTTTCATTCATTAACCTTTACCCCCTTGCTGACACAATTTAAAAATATCTTGGCAAATGGAAAGATTGCAAATAATGAGCAATTTCTCATTTTTGCCTTAACCCTTTCAACTCTTTCCAAGGATTATACTTTCATTTTTAGAGATTTTACTCCTGTGTCCACAGATGTTTCCAAAGTAGCCTGCTGATGCAGATTTGTTGTATGTAGGAAAGGTTTTATTGACATTAACACCATTCTGAAACAAGAGGACAAAGAGGACTGTATCGCACCACTGCCATTAGGCAAAAATAAAATCACTGGAGCCATATTAGGCAAAATAAACCCTCGTCAACAAAGGATCATTTCTACAAAATGGAAACTCTTCATGAATAATAGTATAATTATCTAATAAAGTTGAAAACGTTGTAGAAAAAGGAAAAATTCATCATTATGAGCAATACCTCCTTTAGCCATAATCTTTGTAAATGTTGCTTGCTGCAGATGCAGCAAAATGGGTCAGCACGTGAAAAAGGGTTTATTATATAGGTGATTTCCTGAACACTTTACACAATATAGACTTCAACTGATCCCTACAAAAACATTTAAGAAAAGGACAAGTAAAACTGTTTCTGAAAGAAGCCATATCTCTTTTGTCAAATTGTATTACCAATTTCCTTATCAGCCATTTAAGAACCATACCACCCTTAAAAACTTCAAATCAGGTGAACAGTTCACCACTTCCCTCATACAAACACTTTCTGACATACATGCTGTAGACACATTTTGAAAACATTATGACAAAAGGAGAAATTGATCAAAACGAATAATTTCTCCTTTTGCCACGATGTTTTTAACTTTGTTAGATAATTATACCATCATTCATAAAGAGTTTCCATTTTTATCTAAGTTGTTTCCAAAATTGTCTGTTGAAGATTGATTGTTTTAGGGAAAGGGTTAATATTAGGCAAGCATAGTTAAGTCCAGTAACAAGAGGTGGATATCCTAGTTTTGGAGCCAATAACATGTTGTTCATCACTGCTGTCCTTGTACTCTTCCTAATCCTTGGTAGATGTGATTACTCAAGGTTGATCAGCTTAAGTTATCTGAAATGAGACAAAAGAAAACCCATTTAACCCTTTCCCTCATACAGAATGTCTTCTGATGCCTCTGCAGCAGACGCCTTTTGAAAGCATCTTGGCAAAAGCATAATGAGCTATTTTCTCCTTTTGCCAAATTTTTCCACATTTACTCAATAAATGTTCTTTCATTTTATAGAGTTTCCATATCTTTGCCTATATTATTTCCAATGTCTGCTGCAGTTTTGTTGTTTGTGGGAAAGGGTTAACAGGGGAGAATACTTGATATTTTCTCTATAAAATCAGAAAAAAACTGAACAGAAATTTTATTTTTCAACTTAAGCATAAACAGCATAAACAGCTCATATCTCTTGTCATTCAACAAAACCCAATGTGTGACGATTCTTTTAGTGTTTGAAGGTGAAAATATGATTTTAGAGCTAGAGGGAAACTAATTAGTCGCCGGGCAGAAGCCCGCAACTTCTATTTTTAATAGCTTTTCGGAAATCACATGGGAGGGCGGCTTATTATTAGAAAGAAACAAATCTAGATGATTTGAACATATTACAATTATGGTTGTTTACGAACACTAATAAATGACACATCTAAAATGAAATAAATATTCCGATTTTTTAATGTTTGCAGTTTTTTTTATTTCACTCGCATTTAAGTTTTTTGTCTTATTTACGAAGACAAAAGTGGTCCCTTCAAGACGTGAACCAACACCCCCTAATGCAGACTCTTATGTGTCATCATTGAGGTCAATTTCGGATTCTCCTTTTAATAGCAATTTTAACTTACTAAATGTTGTTTTCATGTTCAAAGAGATGTCTTGATTTGTGTAGAATTCATTTAATAATGTTAATCCATGAATATCTAAAGTAGGAACTGTTTCTAAGCTAAATATAGACCCTATTCTGTTGTGTAGTTTCGTGACCTTTAACATCGATGTTCACGCATGCGCATTTCGATATGAAAAAGCGAGTGATATTATTTTATTTTAGACAAGTACAAGACGAATGTTTGACGCAAAGCGTCAAAGAGAAGCCGCAATATTTCGTTGTACATGTAGAAATAAGAAAAAAAGAACATTTTTAAATCCACAAACAATAGAACAATTTAAACTGTAGACGGTATTGCTGATATATTTCTCCTTTTGAAGACTTTTGTTTTCTTCAAATTACCTCCCTTTAAAGCAATACCAGGATATTTACCTTGTGATTCGAATAAGATTGACAAACATTGAAATTATATGAATGAATACTATTATTTAAATAAGTAACAACAGCAAAATTAAATTAAAGCCAGATAAATGTGTACACATTTCGTTAATTTGTTATAGATACCCTAATGTATAGATATGAATATAAACTTTATAAGCAAATGTTTTCATTTCAACGTTCCTAATGTTTGAATAGACTAAGGAAAGTCAAGAATACATAAATAAATCAATGCAGTCTTTTCCGGCGACATTGATGCCTTGCATCAACTTTCTCTTGTATCGCTACATATCCCACATAATTATGTAGGTTCTGATCAACTTTCCAATACAGGTGACCTCTGTCCGTCACACTTTCAATGAGCAGGTGCAGGTGCCACACCATGCTCCGCAGAGCACTCCATTCTAGTTAGAAGTTACTGGGGAATTATGGACTGTGTGGATCCTGAACAGACAGCATGGTTGCTCAGATTGGTCTGAATCCACACTACTTGAAAAATGTGCTACACTTTTTTTTTCTTTTTTCTTTTACAAATAGAGCTAAGAAACACAAAAACCCTCCATCTAGACATTAACCCTTTCCCTCATATAGACGCTTTCTGACGCCTCTGCAGAAGACGGCTTTTTGAAAACATAGTGACAAAAGAAGAAATTGCTCAAAATAAAAACAAGCAATTTCTCCTTTTGACACAATGTTTTCTACTTTTAGTGATAGGTTATCCATTCAATTATAGAGGCTATCCATTCAATTATAGAGATTTTCTATATTTTGACAAAATATGTTGAAAGTCGTCTACTGCAGAATTGTCGTATGTTAAGAAAGTGTTAAGACTAGTTAGTAAAGATCCAGATCAGCCTGTCATTGGTACTTTCTAAATGACAATTATACATTCTTACAAATTAAAATGCCCTCTGAAATTTCTTCTTTTACCACAATGTTTTCAACTTATCTTATAATTGTTCTTTCATTTATAGAGAGTTTTCATGCTATGTTAGGGTTGGGAAATGATTAAACATGTAGTCAAGGTGAAGTATGATTTCAACACAGAGAAGCACAAATTGCCGGAAAGGGAGAAATCGCTCAAGGTAATCAATTTGTCATTTTTCAACAATGCCATTAAAAGTCAGCTTCATTGACATTGAAAGGAATTTGTTCATAAAGTAGAACTAAGACCTACCAAAGTAGTAAGAATATAACAAGAGCTGCCCATAAGACTATTTCACAGCTAAACCAGAATGTCTTAGTCCAATAATAAAGGGCCATAATGTGCATAATATGCAAGATATAGAGTTATCAAGTAGTTACTGATTTATGGACTCTTAATGTTTTTGCATGCAAATTTTTAACCATTTCTAAGTAAAAACAGGGCCACAATTTGCGTTATATGCAGGATAGAGTTATCTAACTCGACTATTTACATCTAGTAGTAATTCTTTATACACCCAGGTAACAGCGTGCTAGAGAAAGGGTTTCATAATAAAACCCTTTCCTCATCTTTGGAAGCAAACATTTTCAAAGCAGATGGCTCTGATAAATCAGATATTTAAACTGTTAATTGAGTGGAATGACTTAGTAGTAGCAACAACATTCACACAAAATACATTTACCCTTTACAACATTCAACAAATCGGCAGCAGACAACTTTGAAACCATCTAGTTAAGTATATAGAAAATCCCTATAAATGCTAGTATAATTATTGAATAGAGGTAAAAACAATGTGGCAAAAGGAGAAATTGCTCATGAGCAATTTCTTCTTTTGCCACAATGTTTTAAAAAATCGTCTGCTGCAGATGTGTCAAAATGCATATGCAAGTTGGAAAGGGTTCAACAACCACATAAAACATAATGACATAACATTTCATCACAAATTACCATACAAAACAGTAAAACACATACTGCTAAAACGGGGATAAAAGAGATGTTATGAATGTTATATTAGGGTATAGGAACATTCTTTTCTTTATGTATGCAATGATATTAAATACCTTTAAACCCTTTACCTGATATGATATTTAGCGAGAGAATCATCTGCTGTGATAACATGAGATGTACTAGAACTATCTCAATAAAGTGAAGCAACAAAAGTAAATTTTGTGACCTTGACCTAAATCAATATGGGATCTTTCTTGGCCATGACGGCCATTACATGTGTGGAGTTTCCCTGTCCTAGATTGAATAATAATAATTGACCTAGAACCAGGAAAGGATTTTTCAAGAGCTGTTAATTTATAATGTTGACCTTTGACCTATTGACTCAGTCAGGAAACATTTTTCAAAGATTGTTCAATTGTGACATTGATGAAAAGTAATTATTTTCAAAGACTGTTCCGTTTTGACCTTGGCCATATGCATAACCATTCAGAGACTGATAAGGATCTACCATTAACAAGAGCAAAGAATCGACACCTAGTTTTAAAGATGAATAACTTCGAGTCCGGCAATTGTTTTTCAATGACTCCCGTTTTGACCTTGACATTTGACTTCTTAATTATAGCCTATATTAATATTTCTATATGATTGTTTGCCAATAATCTGATGAAAACACCAATCTGACTGATCAATCAACAAATTCATTAAAAGTCTATTTTTTACTTAACCTACATTTGTATATTTCTAATCATAGAAGCTTATCCCCAAAAGACATATTTTATCTTTAATGACCATGAATTTATATGTAAACAAGCGCGCCACAAGCGAACGCCAACGCGAATCTGATTTTTTCTAAGTCGAAAAAGAGGCAATACTGAATCATTATTAAAGCCAGATTTATGTGACTTGGTAATAGCCATGTGCATTGTTCCTTGAAACATATGTACCAAGTTTCATTTTAATCGAACAGTGTTTGAGTTATGAGGTAAGGTCAAAGTTCTCTGACGACGCAGATGAAGCCGAGGGTATCAAAATATCCCGACTTTTTTCTCCACAAAACAGAAGAGCTAATAAAACTGTCAACATATTGACCCTTGATAGAGATCTTCCTCAAGTCAAGGTCATTACATGTGTAAAGTGGCATCATCCTAGCTTGAAAGATGAGTCCAGAAATTATTGTGACCTTTAACCTTTTGCTCCTGAAATCAATATGGATCTTCATTGAGTATTGATCACTACATATAATAAGTATTATCATTTTAACTCGAAAGATAAATAACATTAGAATCTGGAATCAATGTCAGTTTTTCCTTTTTACTTTTGATTATAAATTTGGAAGAATCTACAAAAAATAAAAATATTGTATTATTATGCTACCAAACATGAGCAATGTATTCTTTTCCTCCAATGTTTTTAACTCTGAATAAAAAACATGCATCCTTTCTTATTGTTTGCTACATTATTTCCTCAAATTGTTTTCAGAGCAGATGGTCTAATGGTCCTATCAGGTTAAGAGTGTATGTAAGTAATGCTAAATACATTTATAACATGCTGCTCCTTGAATTGAGAAAACCTAGTAGATGATGTCCCAATAGACTAACTGTTTCAAACAGTGAATTGATAAAGTCAACATTTTCACTGTAAACTCTGTCTTTTTTCCCCCGTTTCCCACATTTAGACATATATGCATACAACTTTTGATGAGCAACTTTTCCTTTTGCCACAATGATCTCAACACTATTCAATGATTATAGTTTCACTTATAGAGATTTTCCATTTTTTTGCTCTACATGTTTACAAAGTCATCTGCTGCAGATTTGTTTAATGTGGGAAAGGATTAATCCTACTTACATGTCTTGTTCTTAGTAAATAAAGCATTAAAATAAACAGAATAATAATTGTTTGTTTAAATGACAGATTAAGATATACAAGTTTTTCCAATCTTGAAAATTTAAAGGGCTACTTTGACTTGTTGCATAGCAAAAAAAGATTCATGCTTCATTAGCGAAAGTATATTCCATTCTCACACAACGAAAATTTACCCTCTATGTTATCTAACAAGAAAGTAGTTGAAGCAGTTTTATTTAACCCTTTCCCACATACAATAAATCCTCAGCAGGTGACTATGAAAACCTTTTATAAAAAATATGGAAAGTTTCTATAAATGAAAGAACAATTATTGAACAAAGTTATAAACATTGTGGCAAAGGGAGAAATTGCTCATTATGAACGATTCCCCTTTTGACATAATGTCTTCAAAAATGTGTCTGCTGCATAGATTTCAGAAAGCGTCTATTTATGGGATAGGGTTATAGGTCTTTACATAAGTTGCATGAAACCGATTAACCCTTTACCTCATACGACAATTCTGCAGCAGACGACTTTGAACATATTTTGTCAAAAAATAGAAAATCTCTAAAATTGAATGGATAACCTATGACCAAAAGTGGAAAACATTGTGGCAAAAGGAGAAATTGCTCGTTTTGAGCAACTTCTTCTTTTGTCACTATGTATTCAAAAAGCCGTCTGCAGCAGAAGCATCAGAAAGCGTGTATATGAGGGAGAGGGTTAACCCTTTCTCTTATATGCCCTTTATAGAGTCATCAACTTTCAAAACATTTCAGTAAATATTGTTACATCACATGGAAATATCAATCAGAAACAAAGTTCAAAATATTGAAACTTGTTCTGCAGAGACACAAAAGGTTTATATGAGCCTATTCTTTGGAAAAGGTATTAGTTGGCTTTTGTGAACAGTGCAGAAGCAGTTCAGCCTGTGAATCCGCAAAGTCTGATCAAGATCTACAACAGTCACATATTTCATGCATAAGCTTGTTAGAATCTTCTGTCAACTTGTGTATATCATTTTAACCCTCCTTTCCCACAAACAAAAAGTCTGCAGCAGTCAACTTTAAAAACATTTAGTCAATAATATGAAAAATCTCGATAAATAAAAGTATAATTACTGAAAACAGTTGAAAACATTGTGTCAAAAGGAGAAATTGCTTGTTTTGAGCAATTTCTCCTTTTGCCACAATGATTTCAATAGTCGTCTGCTGCAGAGGCATCAGAAAGCTTCTATATGTTGGAAAAGATTAAATATGAGCAGATATGACAGGCTGAACCAACACTGTTCATAAATGCGTTTGGCCTTTTCGTACCTTTTCCCATGGACAGGGTCGTATAATAATACACATATTCAAGGTTCATACTGTACTTTCTATTCTAACAGCCAATTCCAACAGGGAAGTTAGCATGCTTCTACTAATCAATATTTAATATGAATTAAAAATTTACTTCATCTAAATGAAGAATCTAAATCTTCAAAATCATAGGCACCATCTGAAATTAAACAAGAGATATCAGTAGAAAACAGACAGAGCTAGCAGAGTTGGGATCAATTAAACAAGAGATATCAGTAGAAAACAGACAGAGCTAGCAGAGTTGGGGTCAATTAAACAAGAGATATCAGTAGAAAACAGACAGAGCTAGCAGAGTTGGGATCAATTAAACAAGAGATATCAGTAGAAAACAGACAGAGCTAGCATAGTTGGGATCAATTAAACAAGAGATATCAGTAGAAAACAGACAGAGCTAGCATAGTTGGGATCAATTAAACAAGAGATATCAGTAGAAAACAGACAGAGCTAGCAGAGTTGGGATCAATTAAACAAGAGATATCAGTAGAAAACAGACAGAGCTAGCAGAGTTGGGATCAATTAAACAAGAGATATCAGTAGAAAACAGACAGAGCTAGCAGAGTTGGGATCAATTAAACAAGAGATATCAGTAGAAAACAGACAGAGCTATCAGAGTTGGGATCAATTAAACAAGAGATATCAGTAGAAAACAGATAGAGCTATCAGAGTTGGGATCAATTAAACAAGATATATCAGTAGAAAACAGACAGAGCTATTAGAGTTGGGATCAATTAAACAAGAGGATCCATGGTTTCCCTGTACTGTAATGATTCACAGAGAACCATGGCTCTAAATGATAAGGTATTCATAAATAATACTTATTCAAGGAGTAATTTGACAAACAAACTAAAAATACAGGATCTAAAATGTCAACACGATTTTGGCCAAACATGACCCATCTTTAAACTTAGCCTAAATATCATTAGGACAAACATTCTGACAAAGTTTCCACATGCTGAAGTAAAAGATACATAAAAAATACATTGTTCACAAGATTGTTCTTAAGTTTGGCCTTGTGAACTAGTTCTTTGACGAGCATGACCCATTTACAAACTAAATATGATCATGACAAACACACTTAAAATCTTTGATGAAAATTGTATGAAAACTGTGGTCTCTAGAGTGCTCACAAGAAAATTGTTGACAACAGATGGATTAACGGGGAACGATGGACGTAAAAAAAGGTGATCACAATATAATTTTTGACTAATGCAAAAACTTCCATTAAACAAAGAAGTTAAATGACCTTAAACAGGAGGGCAAAGAGGGCCAGTATTGCTCTACTGTCTTTAAACATAGCTTAAATCACTATAGCTATATAAGGCAAACTAGGAAAAAAGTGGCCATACTTTGCAGCCAATCAAGATTGCTTGAAGGAATTTCATAGAGGACCACTAAAGGAACATTTCTACAAAATCATTTAAAAATCAGCAAAACAATTTGGGAGATTATTTAAGAGTTCACTGAAGCCAACATAAGGACAACCACCCAGCATCATGGTGGCCATGTTTTTTGACCAGTCAACATGGCTTGAAGGAATTTGATAGTCTTCACAGGAACATGTCTAAAAACTGTTTAAAAATAAGCTAAACAGGTTCAGAAGAGAAGATGTTTAAAGTTTTCATTAAGGCCATACTAGTCAATCAGCCCCGCCTCCCTGAGAGTCATGTTTTTTTTTTAAAGGAGTCTGATAGAGGATCACCCAAGGAACATTTCTACGAGATTATATAAAAATCAGCCTACCAGTATAGGACAAGAAGAATTTTAAAAGTTTTTTCTTTCAACTACCATGGAAACAAGAATTTTGCATGGATCCAAAAGAATTGAAAAAATTAGGAGAGGACATTGAGAGTATGCTACCTATGAAGTTTCATTATAATTGGCTCAGTGCTTACAGAGGATAAGTGGCTTAAAGCCAAAAGTTGATGACCGCTTGGACGCACACACAGATGCATGCATGACAGACAATACATCATGACATAATAAGCTTGACTGGCTTTTAGCCAGAGGAGCTTTAAAATGGAAGCTTTGTCATTTTAATCTCTACAATATTTGTTCCAATCAAACCAAACAATCGCTTCTAATTAAAATGAAATAAGTAATTTACCTGATATATAGAAAGTAAACAAATAGCAATGACATTTAGAAAACTGTGGTTTGTTTAATATTTCAACTCCATTCAAACTGAAGAAAGCAATGTTTATTTGTGACATGATCTTTGAAACTACAGGAGGATTTTGTTAGGAGACCAAAAGTCATTTTAACCCTTGCCCACAAACAACAGTTAACTTTGAAAAAAATAAAGTAAAAAATATGAAAACTTTCTATAAATGAAAGAACTATTAATGAATAAAGATGAAACATTGTGGCAAAAAGAAAAATTGCTCATTATGACAATGTTTTCAAAAGTCGTCTGCAGCAATGGCATCAGAATGCATCTGTATGTGGAAAAGGGTTTGATATAAGACGTATGTAACACTATTCTAACTCTTACCCATGTACAACCAATCAGCAACAAACCATGAGCAAATACATTTAGATAGAGGAGATAACATTGCACAGACGATTTGAAAACATGGGCAAAGCAAAAAAATGGAAAATCTTAAAAAGTGTAAGTGTAATTACCAAAAAAGTTTAAACACTGTAGCAAAACAAAGCATTTCATCTTTCGCCATAATGTCCCTAAAAGCTGACTGCTGCAGAGGTGTCAGAAAGCGTCTACATTTCGATGGGTTAAATCTTTAACTGATAAGACACTTTTAGGGTTGTGAATTTTGAAAATATCTGAGAATTTTAATTTGTAACATCTCGCAATTTGGAAGTACAAGTATAAGTTTAATTTTTTTATTAAATTGAAAGCATCTGTAGGAAATGTAGCAATATCAGACTCAGACAAGCTTAGGCATGCAAATCTGAACGCCAGCAGGGCAGCTATAATTTACATTTTTACACCATTTAGTATGTATTAACCATTGTTTGTTCTCATGACCTCCTGTTTTTGAGGTAAATACTCTAACCATTAGACAATGGGAATGGTCAGTGTCCTCATTAAAGTAGAAATAGTAGGGTGGGGTGGATGTGAGGTGTGTTGTTCAATGATAGACATAGAGTTTAATTACCATTGAACTTTTGATACAGGAGAATTTTATCCCGACTGATCTTTAACCCTTTCCCACATACAACACATACAACAAATCTGCATTTGTCATGATGTTTTCAAAAGTCGTCTGCTGCAGATGCGTCTATAGGTGGGAGAGGATTAATTAAGTTAGTGTAGCTAAAGATTGCTTCTGCAAGAGCTTGTAATCAGCTGTTAAAATCACGAGGGATAAGAATTATATATATAAAACGTTCAATAGTATATAAAACATATATTACATATACAATCGATTGATAGTAATGTAATTAACTGAAGTTACGGTGCTTTTGTGCCTCAAATATGTATAGTGGCGTAGGTAGTGACATAATATATGTGACGTCATACCACATCATCTCAAAAACTGATAACATCCCATTGGAATTATTTCTCACTAGGAAATTATGATTTTTTTTCACATCGGCAGATATTTCTATAGTATAGTATATGTAATATAAGACTAGAAAGACCCATTCCTGGTAATAGACACAGCAAATTTCATACCAACTGATAAATTCCTCCTACCTAGAATATCATTGTATCTCAAATTACTTAGGTTATCACAAGAAAATTTGAAGGGACACATGTGCCGTCTTCCAAACAGTTACAGATTATCATATGCAGACAGATGTCGCGATGATCAGTATGGGTCACACCGCCATCGCAAGTGAAACAAAAGCTGCTTTAAACCTATCCCACATATAGACGCATTTTGATGCATATGTATAAGATGACACAAGAGACATTTTTGATTTTGCCATCATGTTTTCAACTCTATTCAATAACTACACTAGATATTCTCAAAGTTGTCAGCTGCAGATTTATCTACACAGACAACAAGCTCACTGAAACAGTATATAATTTTGAAAACATCTGGCCAGAAAAATGTATTTTTTTTAAAATTAGAGAATAATTATTGAATAGAGATAAAAAACATTGTTGCAAATTGAGGCATTGCTAATCATGAGCAAGTTTCTCCTTTTGTCAAAATGTTCCCAAATTTGTCTGCTGTAAAAGTGACAAATGTATCATCTGCATTAAGGAAAGGTTCAACCCTTTTCAACATACAAAAATTCAGAAATGTTCTTTGTATGAAACCGTAATTATAGAACCGAGTCAAATCACCCTTTTTGTTTTGAAATTTGTCAAACTTCTGAAATTATAATAGGGTAGCTAGGGTTTGAAATCACAACCCCTAGATTGACAGCCCATGCTGCTATCAACTGATCTGCCTGGGCTTGGCTGCTGCAAAGGCATTAAATGATGTCTGCAACAGGGAAAGTGTAAAATATGAAATTTGATTACTGTTAAATTTTAACAACAGGATTCAAAGGAACACATGATGACATGTGTCGCCTGCCAATACCCCCTTTACACAGAGGTGGCTTCCGTTGAGAGACTGTTGAACGATGTGCATTACAAGTTCTTATTTCCCCCATATGTTTTACTAAGTTATCTTCTGTACATGCATTGAAAGGTGCTTCTGTGAGGGAAAGCATTACTCCATGGCTATTCGCCATATTAAATAGATACAAACTCCAAAAATCCTACATTAATCCTTTCCCACATGCAGACAAATCGGCACCAGACAACTTATGAAAACATGTGGCAAAATGAGAAATTATTCATGATGAGCAATTTCTACTACTGATGTGATGTTTTCATCTCTCATCTTTCATTTCCATATTTTCCCCCAGATATTTTAAAAGTCATCCGATGCAGATTTAGTGTATGTGGGAAAAGATGAAACTGAAGACTTACCATCAGTAAAGGCAGTATCAGCCATGACTAACTGGAATATTTTAGGGTAGAGATGTTCCTTCTCTGCCCCAAGCAGTTCCTGAGCAATCCTCGCACCCTCCTCCATATTCTCATCTTCATCTTCTTGTAAGGCCTGGAATGATCAAAACATTGGTATAAAATTAACATGCCAATCGCAGGGAAAACAAACTTTAGTGTTTTAGTGTAAAGGGAAAATGTGTAAACATCTGTCGGCGCATTTATGTTATCAGTACAAAGTTTATATGAGTTCCTATTTAGTTACACTTTGGCTTTTGTGAACAGTGTAGATCAAGTTTTACACTGTTCACATATTACTTACATAAGTTGCAAAGAAAATTATGTCAACTTGTGTAGATTTTGAGATGACAGAGCACATGTATACACTGATCCTATTCTATACAAAAAAGCAAACTATTCTCAGTACAAGGTTTAACCCTTTCCAACCTGCAGACGCATTTTGACGCTAAAGCAGCAGACGACTTTTGATGAGCAATTTCTCCTTTGGCCACAATGTTTTCAACTTTATTTAACAATTAAGCTATCCTTTATGGCGATTTTTTAATTTTTGTCACTTTTTGCGAGTCATACAAGGTTTCAAGCACCTTCTGACGAATGGTATTAATTTGAATCCAATAGCATTAACTCTTTATGAGGGAAAGGGTTAATGGATAGGCAGATATTTGTTTACAGGTGGTTTTTCACTGAATGTATTGATTAGTCCCACGCTGCACTTTGCCAAAGGAAATAAACGGACACTTTTTTGCAAGGGGAAAGTCTTTATTCGATCGTAAAATTAACCAAAAACAATCTCTCCAGGCGTCCATACCTTTTACTTCTCACACCATTGAAGTAGATTTTGGGGAAAAAGTGCACTTGCTAAAGAAGCTTCCTTTGAAATTTCATTGAATTCCATCAAATTGTTGCTGAGAGAAATAGTGCCAACACGAATGGTGGTATATAACACCATGTTTAATAATCAAGGGGCCATCAATTTTCATTGAATTCTACCCAGTGATTGCTTAGAAACTGCGCATACACGAACAATGATAAATAAACCTATGCATAATAATCAAGGGACCATAAATTTGTAAAAACATCCAAAAGGAATGCCATCAGGCAGTGCATAACGCCCATTTGTATAGTAGCTTCCTATAACATTTCATTGAATTCCATCCAATGAATGCTGAGGAATAGTGGAACACAAGTGTTGGTATATAACATTATGCATAATAAGGGGCCATAACTCTGTCAACAAACATACAAATGGAAAACCATCAGGCAATGCACATCTCCTCTCGGAACAGAGGCTTCTTATAAAATTTCATTGAATTCTACCCAGTGATTGCTGAGAAACAGTGCAGACATATAAGCCACCGGCCAGCCAATCGACTGACCAAACAACTGACAGTGTGACTTCTATACACACTCCACAAACGAAATTATGCTAAGGTTTGTTTTCCTGGAGTATCACTCCTTGTTTATCAGGGGATACATGAATGCTCAGGGACAACATAAAGACCAGTGCAGGATCATATCAGACTGCATTTTTGCCTAAGAAGATGTTTATCTAAATATACGGTTTCCTTTCCTAAAGCATGATTCCATTTTCTTCTGACCTAACCCTAACTAATGGAAAAACTGTTGCAAAAGCTCATACTATACTTTCATTTATTCATCATTTTATTGCCTACATGTTTTAACCCTTTCCCCTATACAACAATTCTGCAGCAGACGACTTTGAACATATTTTGTCAAAAAGTAGAAAATCTCTGTAATTCAATCGATAACCTATGACTAAAAGTAGAAAACATTGCGGCAAAAGGAGAAATTGCATGTTTTGTACAATTTCTTCTTTTGTCACTATGTTTTCAAAAAGTTGTCTGCTGCAGAGGAGTCAGAAAGCGTCTATATGAGGGAAAGGGTTAAAGGTTGTCTGCTGCATATATCTTCTATGTCAGAAAGGGTCAATTCAACTAAAATACAAATTCAAGCAAACTTATCTGAAATATAATTAAGCAAAATTAAGTTTTGCAAATTTCTCATGTTTGGTTTATATAACTCAATGTTTATGTGATATCCAAAAATAAATGTTGTAAAACTTGTTCAACCCCCTTTCACACCTATGCAGCAGATTTCTTTTGAAAAAAGAATAATGAGCAATTTCTCCTTTTACCACAATGTTTTCAAATTTATTCAATAATTGTTCTTTTAATTCAGTTCTTTATAGTGAGATACCATATGTTCACTAAAAGTTTTAAAAGTCATCTGCTGCAGATTTGTTGGAAATTAATCAATTATGTATTAAATAATGAAATTATGTCAACAATAAAACGGATCAAGACAAATCACCTGAACAGTTTTGTAGACTTTGACAAGTTTAGCGGCTCCCAATTCCTGCTCTAACTGAGCTCTAGATTCCTCCAGTCTCCCAAACAAATCAAAATCACCCATCTCATCCTCGTCATTGAACTCACTGTCACTATCATCATCTGAAATGGTAAGATTACCTTCAAGGATTGTTTGTATGGTGTTTCAGGCCACTTTCCTGGATAAGTTATCAGTACTACCCGTCCACTTATCCTGACACCATAGAGTCAGTTTCCAATGCTTACCCCACAATCCAGAGAGCCAGGGAGGAAAGCAATTACTACCATTTTTTAAAGTCTTTGGTGTGACCCGGCCAAGAGTTGAATCCTTGGGCTTCCTGAACCCAAGGAAAATTCTCTACAACTACTGCACCAAGACAGTACAGACAATCAAGGAGCATGATTCATAACATCTACAAGAACTCTTGAAAAAGGGTGTATTACATTTTCTGGAATCATTATTTAACCCTTTCCCACATAAAGCAAATCTGCAGCAGGCGACTTTGAAAATGTCTACTCAAGATACAAAAATCCCTATAATTGTAGGTTTAATTACTGAATAAAGGGGAGTCCACACGCTTTTTTATTGTATAATAAGAGATGACCTTTGAAAGCAGTGTAAGAAAACCAGAAATAGCTAACATTAGGTGCAATTACATGTACTCTGTTTCCCACAATATTTTCAACTTTGTATAAACAAGAGGCCCATGAGGGCCTATGCTCTACTGGTATGGTTCTTTGGTCATTTTCAATCCAGAGCATGTATGTATGGTGAAGATCGGATAGTAAATGGAGGCTCTTTTGTGTTCACAAGCTGTATTATAGCAATTTTTACAATTTCATGGGCCATAATCCAGTCTTGCATGGGCGGATCTGGCTGATTTTCAAAAGGAACCAAGCTCTCATCAATATTTAACTACTATCTAAGTTTGGTGAAGATCAGATAGTAAATGGAGCCTCTATTGTGTTCACATGCTCAATTATAGCAATTTGGACAATTTCAAGGGCCATAATCCAGTCTTGCATGGGCGGATCTGGCTGGTTTACGAAAGGAACTGAGCTCTCATGGATATCTAACTACTGTATAAGTTTGGTTGAGATAAAATCAAAAGTGAAGACTGTATCGTGTTAACAAGCTCTTTTATAGCAATTTTGACCATTTTAAGGGCCATTATCCATTCATGCATGGGCGGATCTGGCTGGTTTATGAAAGGAACCGAGCTCTCATGGATATCTAACTACTGTATAAGTTTGGTTGAGATACAATAAAAAATAAAGACTGTATCGTGTTAAAAAGCTCTATTATAGCAATTTTGACCATTTCAAGGGCCATAATCCAGTCATGCATGGGCAGATCTGGCTGGTTTTCGAAAGGAACCGAGCTCTCATAAATATCTAACTACTGTATAAGTTTAGTTGAGATACAATCAAAAGTGAAGACTGTATCGTGTTAACAAGAAATTGTTTACGGACGGACGGACGGACGCACGGACGACGGACAAATCGCCACGACATAAGCCCTTCTGGCCTTTGGCCAGTAGAGCTAAAAACAGTTCTAAAAATATAAACTTGGTCAAAGATCAGGTTAAACTATAAATCAATGCTTGTTTTACCTGTTTGGAAGAGTTCAGCCATGATATCATTCCCTTCATCAGGTGTTTGTGGGTTTTCATTGTCAACTGAATGGGATCTGGGTAGACCACTATCTTCATCGTCTTTGTCATCTAGAAAAACAACAACCAAATATTAAAAGATATTATCTTTTTCTTATCCTGTTAAGCGTGAGTTAAAAGTATGTAAACTCCATACCATACAGAAAACAAACAAACATTCAATTAATTTAATGCAAATATTGAAAAAAATCACTTGCCGTGTGACCTTTGACCTCTCAGTGTGATGTTGACTTCACATAACTGCAATTTTCATTCTGCCATATCTCTCATGGTGATCTACATTGTTTCTGAATCCAACCAAGGGAGTAGGAGACACAGAGCATACACAGCTTGTAATGGACTTATAGATAATTCAACCCAAAACTATATTCTGTCTCATATAAATATGAAGGAAGATAAAAAATAAAATCAAGATTGATATTCCTACCAATGCTTGGCTCTTCTTCACAATCCAAGTCATCATTATCCTCAACCTGATCCACATCATCATCATCAACATCATCAGTATGTTCATTGTCATCAGCATCATCTCCCTCATCTAGATCAGGGTCCACATCGTCCTCTGTGTCATCTATGTCCCCATCATTCGTATCTCCTTTACTCTCTCTGTCACTGGATAGACTGAACTTTACTGGGGACTTCTTAATGTCTTCATCAGCTGTTGGAAAAACCATATCAGTGCTACATTGCAATAGGACAAGAACATTGGTAAAAACCTTTATGGACTGAAAAATATCAATAGGTCGTTAAAAAAATATTCTGAAATCTGAACATACAAATTATAAGGGTTTCCATCCTTGACATTTAACTTCCTGGAAACTTTCATTGCCGAGAGAACAAGTTGTCAAACTAGCGACATGTACAGGGTATATGTTATTGTTGGTAAGGACAATACACAATTCTGGATATTCATGTAAGCCCGAAAAAAAAAAGGCACATACAAATAAAATATTTTATTAATGAGGCATATAGAAATAAAATATTTTATGAATGAGGCATATAGAAATAAAATATTTTATAAATGGATAACTAGATTGCCAAATGGTCACTTTATATATATGACACAAGGGGAAATAACTCCAGAGTGTTGGGTTTGGCTGAATGCCAAAAGTGTCCAAGATATAAAGCACATTGACATTGTGACCAGTTTTTGTGAAGATTAGATGTGTATCCTTTGTTGCAAAGAGTATATTTGTCGCCCACCAATATACAAATGGACGGGCAAATGACAGAGAAAAGAGTGACACAAAAGCTTAGGATTTTGTTGAGGCATACATAATTCGGTTATGGCTTTCAAGTACCTTTGGTTCTCCACTCTCATTAGGGACAAGACTTGTAATCAGTGAACTGTACTCTTGGAAAACAAACCATATGATGTTACTGTTAGCAAAGAGCATAGAACCTATTCAGTATGAGCAATCTGATACAGATCTACACTGTTTTACCAACCAGGCTAAGTTAAGTTTCAAAAGCTTCAGAAGTGTATATTTTATGGATGTCAACTGTTACCGATATTAATAACCTGTTAACCGTTTGATGTTCCGATCGGTTAACCGATTAACCGGATAAAATCATAGGTAATCAATATTCACTTAATTCCATGTTTTTAATCTTGCTTTTTTTGGACATTTCCCAATTGAAAGCATTAATTCACAGAAGGATGTATATACACATATAGATACAGGTATCTAAAGACTGCTCGATCAAGGTGTTAATAATAAATCTTTTGATACATTTGCGTGACAAATTGACAAGAACAAAAGGTGAAACACAACTGTGTTTTTATTTGATCTATTATTCCGGGTACTCAGTAACTTGAATTACAAACTGATTAATCGTATGACAAACGGTTACCCAGTTAGCGGTTGACATCCCTAGTATATTTAGATTAGATAAAATGGATAGTACAGTACTTACAATCATCCCTTGTATATTTAGATTAGATAAAATGGATAGTACAGTACTTACAATCATCCCTAGTATATATAGATCAGATAAAATGGATAGTACAGTACTTACAATCATCCCTAGTATATATAGATAAGATACAATGGATAGTACAGTACTTACAATCATCCCTAGTATATATATAGATCAGATAAAATGGATAGTACAGTACTTACAATCATCCCTAGTATATATAGATAAGATAAAATGGATAGTACAGTACTTACAATCATCCCTAGTATATTTAGATTATATAAAATGGATAGTACTGTACTTACAATCACCCCTAGTATATATAGATCAGATAAAATGGGTAGTACAGTACTTACAATCATCCCTAGTATATATAGATCAGATAAAATGGATAGTACAGTACTTACAATCATCCCTAGTATATTTAGATTAGATAAAAAGGATAGTACAGTACTTACAATCATCCCTAGTATATTTAGATCAAATAAAATGGATAGTACAGTACTTACAATCATCCATCAGGAGACTCTGCATTGTAGCCCTTACACTTATCATATCAGCAATGTCTTCATCACTGCATGGAAAATAATTACTATAACAGTTAAACAAACAACCTTTCGCACATACAACAAATTTGCAGCAGATAACATTGAAAACATCAGGGCCAAAATATGGGTAATCTATAAAGATAAAAATACAACTTCAGAATGGAGAAAATAAACATTGTGGTAAAAGGAGAAATTGCTCATCATGAGTAATTCATTCTTTTGGCACAATGTTTTCAAATGTCGTCAGCTACAGATGCATCAAAAGGCATCTGCAAGTGGAAAATGTTTCAAACCTTTTCATGATACAGAAAACTTCTGACATACCTGCAGGGAATGAATTTAGTTAACATTGTGGGAATATAGAAATGACTCATATGGAGTATTTTCTTCTTTTGCCACAAATCTTATTCAATACTTTCTCATAGTTACATTTTAAGATTTTATTGTATGCGTTTTCTTTCCTCAGATGTTTACAAAGCAGATGACTTAAACATTTCATCAAGAAAACAGTTTGCAAATTATGTATCTGTTTCTTCAATTGAAAAAATAGGAAAAAAAAAAAAGAGATATGAATTGATAATCATGATAAATGATCATACTATCTCCTTTTCATGTTTTTCAAATGTCTTAGATTGTACATCAGGTAAATAGTTTTTTTTTAAGCGTAAAAAGTTTGAAATATGTACAGCACATCAGGCTATTCTTTAACCCTTTCCCACAGACAGCATTCGAAAACAGAGTGACAAAAGAAGAAATTTCTCAAAACGAGCAATTTCTCCTTTTGACACAATGTATTCCACTTTTAGTCATAGGTTATCCATTCAATTTTAGAGATTTACCATTGTTTGACAAAATATGTTCAAAAGCGTCTGCTGCAGATTTGTCGTATTAGGGAAAGGGTTAACAGAGAAAGTCAAATTGCTCATCATGATGTGTTTGTTTGACGGTATGGGGGTTTTACTCCACCTTCAAAAAAAAAAAAATCCTATTTGTATATAAAGGTGTTTCCTGTTCAAGTTACCAGTACTACTGGTCAATTTATCCTGACACCAATGCTAACCACAATCCCCAGCGCCAAGGAGGGAAAGCCCTTTCTACCAGTCTTTGATATTACCAGGCCCAAGGTGACTGCTTAACCACTACACCAACGAGGCGGTCCGTTCATCATGAGAAAATACAAATTGTAAATGGATATCAAATCAGATTTACCTCTCATCCTGCTCTTCCATTGCTTCTTCCTCATGCTCCTCATTATTCTCTTCCTTTTCATCATTATCCTCATCTTTCTCACCAGCTGCAGCTTTTTCCATACTGTTATAGACAGCCTCCATATCATCATCATCATCATCACCATCATCATCCTGGAATCAATACAAAGTTAAACCTTAACTTGATATGATATTTAAATTATTTACTCTTTCAAACTGAAAGACACTGCAGAAATAATATAAATATGGTTAACCTTTTAGTAAACTGCATACAACAAATCTGCAGCAGATGATTTTTGAAATAATCTTGGAAAGTGTAGTTTTTTTTTATAAATAAAAGTATCATTATTAGAATTGCTTGAAAGGGTAAATGTTGAAACAGATTAGACACCAAGAATGGCTCATATTGAGACTTTAACCCATTCTCACCTGTAGATTCATTTTTACGCATCTGCAGCAGACGACTTTGAAAACATTGTGACAAAATGAGAAATTGCTCAAAACAAGCAATTTTGCCACAAAGTTTTCAACTTTTTTCAGTAATTATAGCTACAACTTTAGAGAATTTTCATATTTTTAAGCTGACATTTTTAAAGTTATCATCTGTAGATTTGCTGTATGTGAGAAAGGGTTAAATACAAACAAAGAGTGTACCTCTTCTCTAACTGTTGACATATCATCCATACTTCTCACTCTAACTTTAGAAGTTTCCGCCGCCATGGTTTTAAACAACGAGGACAGATCTGGCTCAGAACAAGTTCTCAGAAGCTCACTGTGTCCAATGTCAAAACTACCCATAGTGATTCCCAACACTAGACCAGATTTCTTCTTCTTCTCCCTGGGTAGATAAATGAAGCAAACATTAAACCAATGCCTCTGCAGCAGACAATATTTGAAAAACTTGTGCAAAAGAAGAAAGTGTTCACTCTTTGCAATAACTCAACTTTCCCTTATAGAGATTTCCAATTTGTTTGCCTAGATGTTTTCAGTCGTCTGCTGCAGAATTTTTGTAAGTGGGAAAGGGTTAAGACTAATCTGTTGAATGTGGGAAAGAATAAGCCGTCATGTCTGTACAGTTTGATCTTGCTCAGCACTGTTTGTAAATAATTCAAAAGAAGGTTTGCTGACAAATATGCTAGTTTGTTTGAGGTGTTTTACACTGCTTTCAACATTATTTCAGTCATATCATGGAGTGTCCTTGGTTCATTTACCAGTACTACATGTACCAGTATGATTTATCCTGACATTGATTCATCAAACATAATATTTTCCCCACAAACCTGAGTGCCAAGGAAGTAAGCTACTTATACCATAATAATTAAAGTCTTTGGTACATGCTTAACCCTTTCCCTCATACGACAATTCTGCAGCAGACGACTTTAAACTTATTTTGGCAAAAAATAGAAAATCTCTATAATTGAATGGATAACCTATCACTAAAAAGGAAAACATTTTGTGCAATTTCTTCTTTTGTAACTATGTTTTCAAAAAGCTGTCTGCTGCAGAGGCGTCAGAAAGCATTTATATGAGGGAAAGGGTTAAGGATCATACAACATGGATGCACAACCAGATCTTTATTGTCATAAATATATTTTTAGGTGGGATATCCTGTAACTTGACTCATTTTCATTTTGTTACTGTAAACTCCAAATGACGTAGCACATGACAAACCATACAAAATAACTAACATGCATCATCTAGATGCTGATCAGAAATATGTCTGACAAATCTAACCCTGTACCCAATACATCCAAATTCTGGTACCATCTACAGATGTCTTTTGAAAACATCCTGGGAAATGGTGAAATTGCTGAAAATCACTTCTCCTTTTTGCTAAGTGTTATCGACTCTATAAAATGCAATTATTTCAACAGATGCTTTCAAATAAAAGGACTCTAAAAATATAACTTTAGGAAAAGGTCGAAAGTGCAAATGAATCAGTATCTTGAAACAAAAACCTCCTTTATACCACCACCTTTTACAACTATCTCAAAATTTTCCTTAATTTTTGTAGAAGTTTTAAATATCTTCTTATCAAGTTTCCAATTTGAGAAAAAAAATATGATATACTTTAAATAAATCATGATTTCTAATACTCAGCTATATGCCTCCTTCAAAATAGACAAAACATAGCCTGGACAATGTTCCTTTCCATTCCCAAAGAAGAACTAGAGTAAAAAATTCCAAATGGAGTAATAAATTTCTCTGGAATAGAAGTTTCAAACTGATTAAAGATCTGAATATTAGAAAATAGGTGAACTGCATACTTTTCATTATTAGGCTTATCTTCAATCTCTGTCAATTCTATTTTGTCTGCTTTCTGCTTCTTGGTTCCCTTTTCAATCAATTCTTCCTCCTCTTCCTCAAGTTCAACCTTATCAAACATGGAACCAGCCCCAAGGTCTCTACCAGGTGCAGGAGTGCCAGTAGCTAAAAAAAGTAAACTGAGTTGTTCTCCAGGAAAATCATCCTAAGCATATTTATGATAAATTTACATAATGATTCCCATTATCCCATAAAATTTTCAAAAGGTGTCTGTATCAGGCCTCAATAAAATATAGCAACCTTAATTAACCCTTTCCCTTTCTGACGCCTCTGCAGCAGATGACTTTTTGAAAACATAGTGACAAAAGAAGAAATTGCACAAAACGCTTTGCTGGCAGTTTTTTATGTAAATGGCGCAAATGTAAATACATGTGAAAGATTTGTTTGATCCAAATTACAGCATGATCCCTGATACAGTCTTTTTTCTTTTTGCAATGACATTGTTCTGCTGATTCCCCAACAAAATAGCTTTTTCAAAAATATACAGCAGACAACATTTGAATACATTATGGAAACGACAACAATTTCATATGATGAGACATTTTCTTTCTTTTTCTAAACATGTTTTGTTGTCTGACATCCTACAGATTCTTTGTAATGCCTTTTGAAAACATTGTTGTGAAAGGAGAGATTGCTCAATTTTTAAATTGTTGATAATGAGCAATTTTTCCTTTTACCACAATGTTTTAAACTCTATTCAATAATCAAACTTTGATTTTTATTGAGGTTTACAATATTCTAAACCAGATGTTTTCGAAGTCATCTGCAGCAGATTTCCAGTATATGGGAAAGGGTTAAAATATCATAATGGGCTAATAAAAGACACTATAAAGAGGGTAATTGAAGCAGAATACAAAAACACAAGAAGGAAACAAAATGAATCCAAAGCTTACAAGGAAACAATATTTGAGACCCCTCAACCCTTTCCCTCATGTAGACGTTTTCTAGATGCCTATGCTTAAAAGAGCAATATCTCCTTTTGTCACAATATTTTCACCTTTATTCAATTATTATACTTATTACAGAAATTGTTTATTTTGTTTTCAAAATCGTCTGCTTCAGATGTTTTGTAAGTGGGAAAGTGTTAAATAAATTCATGCAAAATAAAGAAGTACATTAACACAATGATTACAATCGAGCTTCTCCAAATAATTAATGTGAGAAAAGCTAAAACATTTATACATGCAGGTGCATCTTAACGCGTCTGCAGCGGACGTCTTATGAAATTATTGTTGCAAAAGGAGTATATTGCTCATAATGAGAAATTTGTCCTTATGCCACAAAATTTTCTTTCTTTGCATTAAATAAATTTGTCCTACATATTTTCCCCACAGAAGTTTTCAAAAATGTCTGCTGTAGATTTGTATGTGGGAAAAGGTCTATACCAAAATTCATTGGAGCATCTGGCTTGGGTAGTAGAACTGGTTTAGGCAGTAAGAGAGGTTTTTCTGGGAGAGCAGGTTTGCTTGGAACCGGTGGCTTCTCATTTACAACATCTGGACTTTTTACTGTCTTTTTAACAGGGGATTTGTCAGTGTTTTTAGCTTCTTCTTTTTGATTGGATGATTCCTGAATTTCTGCATTTTGATTGGATAGATCTGTCTTTTCAGCTGTTGGACTATCTGGACTCTCTATTACAGGAGATACACTGTGTGGTTTTTGATTGGCTGCTGGAACCACTTTTGGAATTTCACTTGCTTTATCCCCGTCGGAAGACACTGTAGTGTTTAATGGCATCAATATACAACATGCAAACAAGTGAAGTGTACAACAAATTACAATATGACCCAATACTAAGCTAAGTTTTTTGTCAGATTTTGGTGATAAATTGGTATTAACGCTTTCCTGTATGCATCTGAAGCAGACTCTATTGAAAATATTATGGTCAAAGAGAAATTGCTCAAGTTGAGCAATTTCTCCTTTTGCCACTATGCATGTACTTTGATTTCCATATTTTTGCATTGATGCTTTCAATGCCATCTCCTGCAGATTTCTTGAACATCGGAAAGGGTTAATGCTCAAATCACCACTGATACAAGGAAAAGAAATAAAATTCTAGTGATTATAAACTCAATGGTACGAAGGGTGATCCAAATGTAATAGGTCTTTCTTTGTAATTGTTTGTATAAGTTGATACATATCAATGAAACTTATCCCATATGTATATTTATTTCTGCATTACGTTATTGTGACCTGATATTTTGAATATTGTCATAAGTGTGGTTATAAATCATGGTCATGTATGTAAGAGAAATATGGAATTTAGATAAAATCGGTTATTTTTTCTAAAATTTGATTTGTGTCAAAATTATAACAAAAGTCCTATTACTTTTTGATCGCACCTCATACTTGGAAAATCATGCAAAAAAAGGGTTTGAAATAATGACATTAATAGCATACATGAAAATAAAATATCAATCACCTAATATAATTGATACAAGCAAATAAAAACCAAAAAGCTTAACCCTTTCCCTCATACGGCAATTCTGCAGCAGACGACTTTGAACATTTTTTGTCAAAAACTAGAAAATTTCTATAATGGAATGGATAACCTATGACAAAAAGTGGAAAACATTGTGGCAAAAGGAGAAATTGCACGTTTTGTGCAATTTCTTCTGTTGTCACTATGTTTTCAAAAAGCCGTCTGCTGCAGAGGCGTCAGAAAGCGTCTATATGAGGGAAAGGGTTAAAGGATTTCATTCATTTCAATGTCATATAAAAACTAGCAATAAAACATATTGAATTAAATTTGCCTTTATGGACAAGGAGAAATTTTCAGAAAGGTCACGAAAGAAGAAAAGATTTGTTCGATTAAGTTCAATCAGGTCATTTTCAATTCCGTTGTTCTGGATTTACAAACTCTTTCCTATGGATATTTTACCCTTACCCACTTGCAGATACATTCCGACGCATCTGCAGCAGACGACATTTAAAGACATTGTGACAAAAAGAGAAATTGTTCATGATGAGCAATTTCTCCATTTGTCACAATGTTTCAACTCTATTCGATATTTGTGCATTCTATTTAAAGCGATTTTCTGAAGATTTGTAAAAGGTTTAAGCTATTTTAAATTGTTATAACAGAATTCCACTATAGATTGCCAACAAAAATAATCTCTATACATAAGGGATAAACAATTTTGACCAAGACCATAGTCTAGCCTTTATTTTGAAACACATTTCCTCTTTCCCACATGCAGATGGACTGAAAACCTTGCGGGAAAAGAAGATACAGCTTAAAATGAGAAACTTCTTACAACATCTTCATCTTTGCCTCAAAAGTATGCTTTTCTTTCTTTGAATGGTTGCAATTCAGAAAGATTTAATTGTTAAACCTATTCCCATCATTTACACATATGCGACAGACGACTTTTGAAAACATTATGACAAATGAAGAAACTGCTCATAGCAAGCAATTGCTCCTTTTGCCATCGTTTTAAACACTACATAAACATTATGTTTTCATTTATAGAGATTTTCAATATTTTTGGCTTGATATTTTCAAAGTCTTTTGCGGCAGATTTGATGTACGTGTGAAAGGGTTAAATGGTGTTTTACATCACTTTCAACAGTATTTCAGTTATATCATTGCCTTTTAACCCTTTCCCTCATATAGACGCTTTCTGACGCCTCTGCAGCAGACATCTTTTTGAAAACACAGTGACAAAAGAAGAAATTGCACAAAACGTGCAATTTCTCCTTTTGCCACAATGTTTTCCACTTTTAGACATAGGTTATCCATTCAATTATGGAGATTTTCTATGTTTTGACAAAATACGTTCAAAGTCGTCTGCAGCAGAATTGTCGTATGAGGGGAAGGGTTAAAGCACTATGGGCATTATTTATCCTGATACCCATGCATCAGTTGTAATGCTATCCTCACAACCCTGAGCGCAAATGTTAAGGTATATCAATAATAATCTAAACCTAAGGTTGTTCTAAAATATCAATCAGGAATACCTTTTATTTTAGTGTCAACTGGAGATGCTATTACAACTGTCCCAGATTTGATAGGAGCCCTTGAAATAGTGATTGTAGACCCCACAGCTTTAGGAACGTCACTTGTACTAACTGGTGAAGGCACACTCTCTTCTGCAAATAAAATTGTGTTAATTTTCAATCATCTCTTAATACATTCCCACGTTTTGACGCATCTACAGCAGATGACTTTTGAAAACAATGTGGCAAATGTTTCATAAAGTTGTCTGTATCAGGTAAAGGGTTCATTTATCACAAAATCACTGGATGAGCACGTCATACGTAAGACCTACATTTGGAATTTTTCTTCCAGTTTAGAACCAGATTAGTCTGCACCCTACGCAGGATCTTCCATGTTCACATTCTGGTTGTAAAGGTAAACGAGTCAGAGGAGAATGTATACTAACAAAAGCTGATTGCACACTGATGTAATTTGAACTTATTTTCCGTTCATTTCATAAGCTCTGAACATAAGTTCTTGTGAAATGTGTTCAAATATTCATAATCCTTTCCCACATTGAGATGCATGTTGACACTTATGCTGCAGACGATGATTCTAACTCTTCTCTACAATCATACTTTAATGTGATTTTCTATAATTTAACCTTGACGTTTTTAAAGTCACCTGCTGTGGATTTGCTGTACCTACCTAAATTATTACTAGAGATGGTTTCTGCTAAGGATACCTCCTGTAAGGCATTGATAACTGTTTGTCCTGGACGTCCCCACTGTCTTCTAGCGGAATCTGGATTCATTATCACTCTGTCTCGGGCACTTGTGACTGTTAGATAAAGATTAACAAACAAGTTTCAATTTGAAATGTCATTGAATTGGGATCTGAATCTTTCTAACTTTCTTTCACATTTTGACACGTCTGCAGTAGTCTTTTATGTATTTATGATCATGCTTTGTCATGTATGTGTAGAAAATTAGGTAATAAACATTAGAATTATACTCTAGGAAAACTAAGCAATCTTTCAATTTAATCTGTCTCTGAACAATTTATACGTTAGTTATAGAAGCTTTTTAAAAAACTTCTGACAATAATCATATATTTGGATAGAATAACATGCATGTACAGACAGATTTTTATCTACACTTGCAATAAATATGGTAAGGCTGGTTTTCATAGAGCACAGCTCATATTGAGTTTCTAATGATAACATCTTAACCCTTTCCCTCATATAGACGCTTTCTGACGCCTCTGCAGCAGACGGCGTTTTGAAAACATAGTGACAAAAGAAGAAATTGCACAAAACATGCAATTTCTCCTTTTGCCACAATGTTTTCCACTTTTTGTCATAGGTTATCCATTCAATTATGGAGATTTTCTATGTTTTGACAAAATATGTCCAAAGTCGTCTGCTGCAGAATTGTCGTATGAGGGAAAGGGTTAACTCAACTATCTTATAAAAAGTGAAAGAAAAATATAATTATAATAACTACCTTCCATCTGGGACCCTGTCTCCTCTAAAGTCATTTTACCCAGGTTTAAATTTGGTGCTGCTCCCCATTGAGATCTTGCTGACTCTTGCTCCGCCTCCAATGTCTGTTCAGCCAATGAAAGTTTGGCCCCACCACCCCATTTTGATCTTGCAGAATCTTGAGGCTCATCTGATTCTTTCGGTGGTCCCTATTAGATTGATTATAGAAGTTTTTAATGAGCCGTCCCGCTAGAAAATCCACATTGTGGACTCTGCATAAAGTATCGACCCA
The DNA here is from genome assembly GCA_031761405.1 of Serripes groenlandicus. Lineage (NCBI taxonomy): Eukaryota > Metazoa > Mollusca > Bivalvia > Cardiida > Cardiidae > Serripes > Serripes groenlandicus. The sequence continues at coordinate 73,343,808 of JASEVX010000006.1, forward strand.
GATCAGCCAAAGCATGCTGTTTCAGGAGTCATTACTCTATATCTCTATCCCCCTGATACAGAATATGTTGGTCCGGATTAACCTGCGCTGACTGCGCAGGCTGATCTGGGTTGATACATTACGCAGAGGCCATTATGTTGGTTTTCTCGTGGAACGGCTCATATTGTATATTGTGAGCAATTTCTCCTTTTTCCATAAGGTTTACACATCTGTACCAAATAATGTATCCAACTTATAAGACAATACATTTTTTTCCCCATAGATATCATTTCGAAGATTTTTGGCCGAGCCCCGGTAGCGACGTGGGCTGTCAATCCAGGGGTTGTGAGTTTGAACCCCAGCTCGGTCAACATTCTTTCCGACGTTTGACAAAAGTCATTGTGAAAAGCGTCATTCGTCTTCAACAATGGACTATCAGTCTATGTTGAAAAGCAACCAGTTGTATGAAATACTGGTGTGAGAAAGCCAAGAAACATATAAGTAGGTGAACTCGCAGCCGTGATATGACTGAAAAATTGTTGAAAACGGCGTTAAACCCCAATCTATCAATCAATCAAAGATGTTTACTCTAAATATATCATATAAGGTAAACAATTTAGTTATTGCTGCTATATGCTTTCCTATTAATACATTAACCCTTTCCCACATATAACAAATAGGCAGCAGACGACTTTGGGAACACACTTCAAATGAAAGTACAATAATTGAATAGAGTTGAAAACATGGTGACAAAAGGAGAAATTGCTTGTTTTGGGCAATTTTTTCTTTTGTCGCCATGTTTTCAAAAAGCTGTCTGCTGTAGATGCAATAAAAAGCGTATCTATGAGGAGAAGGATTAAAGAACACTGAGATAAAGTAAATTGTGAATCATAAACATTGAAAGGGTAAACTATTTCTGATTTAAGGTATATTTTCTTCCCAATTCCTTCTGATTTGATCACCAAGCATCAGGTAGTCAGTCATTGAATACCATTATTTTACTAATATACACATGTCTATACCATACATCAGGTAGTCAGTCATTGAATACCATTATTTACTAATATACACATGTCTATACCATACATCAGGTAGTCAGTCATTGAATACCATTATTTTACTTATATACACATGTCTATACCATACATCAGGTAGTCAGTCATTGAATACCATTATTTTACTAATATACACATGTCTATACCATACATCAGGTAGTCAGTCATTGAATACCATTATTTTACTAATATACACATGTCTATACCATACATCAGGTAGTCAGTCATTGAATACCATTATTTACTAATATACACATGTCTATACCATACATCAGGTAGTCAGTCATTGAATACCATTATTTTACTTATATACACATGTCTATACCATACATCAGGTAGTCAGTCATTGAATACCATTATTTTACTAATATACACATGTCTATACCATACATCAGGTAGTCAGTTATTGAATACCATTATTTTACTTATATACACATGTCTATACCATACATCAGGTAGTCAGTTATTGAATACCATTATTTTACTTATATACACATGTCTATACCATACATCAGGTAGTCAGTCATTGAATACCATTATTTTACTTATATACACATGTCTATACCATACATCAGGTAGTCAGTCATTGAATACCATTATTTTACTTATATACACATGTCTATACCATACATCAGGTAGTCAGTCATTGAATACCATTATTTTACTAATATACACATGTCCATACCATACATCAGGTAGTCAGTCATTGAATACCATTATTTTACTTATATACACATGTCTATACCATACATCAGGTAGTCAGTCATTGAATACCATTATTTTACTTATATACACATGTCTATACCATACATCAGGTAGTCAGTCATTGAATACCATTATTTTACTTATATACACATGTCTATACCATACATCAGGTAGTCAGTCATTGAATACCATTATTTTACTAATATACACATGTCCATACCATACATCAGGTAGTCAGTCATTGAATACCATTATTTTACTTATATACACATGTCTATACCATACATCAGGTAGTCAGTCATTGAATACCATTATTTTACTTATATACACATGTCTATACCATACATCAGGTAGTCAGTCATTGAATACCATTATTTTACTTATATACACATGTCTATACCATACATCAGGTAGTCAGTCATTGAATACCATTATTTTACTAATATACACATGTCCATACCATACATCAGGTAGTCAGTCATTGAATACCATTATTTTACTTATATACACATGTCTATACCATACATCAGGTAGTCAGTCATTGAATACCATTATTTTACTTATATACACATGTCTATACCATACATCAGGTAGTCAGTCATTGAATACCATTATTTTACTTATATACACATGTCTATACCATACATCAGGTAGTCAGTCATTGAATACCATTATTTTACTAATATACACATGTCCATACCATACATCAGGTAGTCAGTCATTGAATACCATTATTTTACTTATATACACATGTCTATACCATACATCAGGTAGTCAGTCATTGAATACCATTATTTTACTTATATACACATGTCTATACCATACATCAGGTAGTCAGTCATTGAATACCATTATTTACTAATATACACATGTCCATACCATACATCAGGTAGTCAGTCATTGAATACCATTATTTTACTAATATACACATGTCTATACCATACATCAGGTAGTCAGTCATTGAATACCATTATTTACTAATATACACATGTCATACCATACATCAGGTAGTCAGTCATTGAATACCATTATTTTACTTATATACACATGTCTATACCATACATCAGGTAGTCAGTCATTGAATACCATTATTTTACTTATATACACATGTCTATACCATACATCAGGTAGTCAGTTATTGAATACCATTATTTACTAATATACACATGTCTATACCATACATCAGGTAGTCAGTCATTGAATACCATTATTTTACTAATATACACATGTCTATACCATACATCAGGTAGTCAGTCATTGAATACCATTATTTTACTTATATACACATGTCTATACCATACATCAGGTAGTCAGTCATTGAATACCATTATTTTACTTATATACACATGTCTATACCATACATCAGGTAGTCAGTCATTGAATACCATTATTTTACTTATATACACATGTCTATACCATACATCAGGTAGTCAGTTATTGAATACCATTATTTACTAATATACACATGTCTATACCATACATCAGGTAGTCAGTCATTGAATACCATTATTTACTAATATACACATGTCTATACCATACATCAGGTAGTCAGTTATTGAATACCATTATTTACTAATATACACATGTCTATACCATACATCAGGTAGTCAGTTATTGAATACCATTATTTACTAATATACACATGTCTATACCATACATCAGGTAGTCAGTTATTGAATACCATTATTTTACTAATATACACATGTCTATACCATACATCAGGTAGTCAGTCATTGAATACCATTATTTACTAATATACACATGTCTATACCATACATCAGGTAGTCAGTCATTGAATACCATTATTTTACTAATATACACATGTCCATACCATACATCAGGTAGTCAGTCATTGAATACCATTATTTTACTAATATACACATGTCTATACCATACATCAGGTAGTCAGTCATTGAATACCATTATTTTACTAATATACACATGTCTATACCATACATCAGGTAGTCAGTCATTGAATACCATTATTTTACTAATATACACATGTCTATACCATACATCAGGTAGTCAGTTATTGAATACCATTATTTTACTTATATACACATGTCTATAACATACATCAGGTAGTCAGTTATTGAATACCATTATTTACTAATATACACATGTCTATACCATACATCAGGTAGTCAGTTGTTGAATACCATTATTTACTAATATACACATGTCTATACCATACATCAGGTAGTCAGTCATTGAATACCATTATTTTACTAATATACACATGTCTATACCATACATCAGGTAGTCAGTCATTGAATACCATTATTTTACTTATATACACATGTCTATACCATACATCAGGTAGTCAGTCATTGAATACCATTATTTTACTTATATACACATGTCTATACCATACATCAGGTAGTCAGTTATTGAATACCATTATTTACTAATATACACATGTCTATACCATACATCAGGTAGTCAGTCATTGAATACCATTATTTACTAATATACACATGTCTATACCATACATCAGGTAGTCAGTTATTGAATACCATTATTTACTAATATACACATGTCTATACCATACATCAGGTAGTCAGTTATTGAATACCATTATTTACTAATATACACATGTCTATACCATACATCAGGTAGTCAGTTATTGAATACCATTATTTTACTTATATACACATGTCTATAACATACATCAGGTAGTCAGTTATTGAATACCATTATTTACTAATATACACATGTCCATACCATACATCAGGTAGTCAGTCATTGAATACCATTATTTACTAATATACACATGTCATACCATACATCAGGTAGTCAGTTATTGAATACCATTATTTACTAATATACACATGTCTATACCATACATCAGGTAGTCAGTTATTGAATACCATTATTTACTAATATACACATGTCTATACCATACATCAGGTAGTCAGTTATTGAATACCATTATTTTACTAATATACACATGTCATACCATACATCAGGTAGTCAGTTATTAAATACCATTATTTGACTAATATACACATATCCATACCATACATCAGCAAGTGGTGTTACATCATCACTCTGAATACTTGTTTATTACCTGACAAGATTGACCTCATTCGGACCCTTGTGTAACAATTATTAATACCATGGCATATACAATATTTTAATCAAATTTATATATGTGTGTCATTTATCTGTCCATGAGTATTTTCATAAAACAAATCAAGAAATGCACATCATAATGCTATATAATACCTTCTTGGGAAAAGGTACAAGTTGGCTTTTTGTGAACAGTGCAAATCTCCATCAGCTTGTGCATCTGCACAGCCTGATCAAGATCTCAACTGTTCATATATTACCTACATGAGCTTGTCAAAAGTTTCTGTCAGCTAGGGCATATTCTGATTAGATGGAACAGATGTACCGTTGTTCTGAAGCTACACTGTTTAGAAATACCAACTTGTACCTTTTACCATAGATGGGCTCATTTCAAAAAGGTCAGGACCAGGTCAATATAGTTGAGTAATATCTTACCTTCTCATTGAGTTTCTTTAAAATGGCTTTCCTTTTCTGGACTTGGGATCTACAGGAAGATAAAACATAATATTAATCTTTTACCCAATGTGGAAGCTGTTTGATGCCTTAGCAGCAGAACATTTTTTAAAATTGCTTTTTGATTCCTCAGCAGTAGAAGATTTTTTAAAACTATGATGAAAAGGGAGATCTAGATCAAAATGTGTCCATTTTTGACAAAGTCCAAGGGTAATAATTCTGACAGTTTAAAAGAAATCAAATTTGAACTTTATCTGTATTTTATACAATTATCAACCCAATATCATTAAAATACCTGCATGCATTCCAAAGAAAAACAAAAGAAACCAATTATGTCTGAAGAATTGACACTATTTAAAACAGAATTGAAACCACGTGGGAAAGAAGAAGAAATCGTCTGTTTTGACAATTTTTTTCTTGTCTTTAAATGTTTTCCAAACTTGTCAATTCATGACACTGTTCTATGACTTTTGTCAAACGTCTGAAAGAAAGTTGGCGAGCCGGGATTTAAAGGGACTGAATCCCATATGAGAAAAAAGCGAAAAAATAAAGAAAATTGTTAAAAATTGCTATTACCTTGATGTTTTTGCATGTAAGGCATTGAGATTTGCTGACTGATGTACTACAATATATGCACACTATTAATATTGCGGAGATTTTTCGTTATTTTGCATTGTAAAATCTACTGGGTTCGTAACCCAGTAAATCTAAAAATATCGCTGTATATTTATCACGTGATCACTAAAACCGAATTGACAATCTCCTTCGCAGAGTTGTCGTTCCTTACACTCACACATAAATGATTTTTATGAGTCGATAGTGTTAGAGAATGCCGAATTGAATCCACAAATTCAAATGAGCAAGAGGAAATTCCACGGTATTTTTAAACGGGAAAACACGGAGCAGACGTTTTTTTAACTGCTTATTTCCTATGAAATAATGAAAAACAAGACTTGTACGACCTTCTACAACATTCCTTTACATATATATTGAGGTATTGTGGATTAATTAGTATAAAATATAAAGATTTTGACCATTATTCAGTCTCTTTAAACTCACAACGCCTGGATTGACAGCCAACGTCGTTACCAACTGAGCTACCGGGACTCGACTCAAAAAGAATGAATGGCCTGGCAACAAAATAAAGCCATTAACCCTTTACCACATACAACATCTGCAGCAGACAACTTTGAAAACATCTGCGTAAAAATATTGAAAACCTCTATAAATAAATGTGTAACTATTGAATAGAGTTGAAAACATTGTGGAAAAAGGAGAAATTGCTCGTTTTGAGCAATTTCTTTTTTTGGCACAATGTTTTCAAAAAGTTGTCTGCTGTAGAGGTTAGAAAGTGTCTGTATGAGGGAAAGGGTTAAAGTAACTTCAATGACGTAATACTGATCCTTTACCTGATGCAGAAATACTTTGATGCAAACTCGGCAGCAGACAACTTTATGAAATATCGGGAAATATGGTGAAATAACTCTAACCCTTTCCCTCATATAGACGCTTTCTGACGCCTCTTCAGCAGACGGCTTTTTGAAAACATAGTGACATTTTGCCACAATGTTTTCCACTTTTTGTCATTTTCCATTCAATTATGGAGATTTTATATTTTTTGACAAAATACGTTCAAAGTCGTCTGCTGCAGATTTGTCGTATGAGGGAAAGGGTTAATGAACTCATTTCCACTTGATGCATTATAACTTAATTTCCATTTTCTAGACATTACATTTTTCCCTCAAATGTTTTCCAAGCAGAAGACTGAAAATGTCATATCAGACAAAAATGTAAACATTACTGAAGAAACTTATATAACAAGAATTAATTTGGAATACTTCGTGTTAGGATCTTCGTCTGGTTCCATCATCCTGGGTGTAACTCCTATAGCTCCTAGTGCTCCAGTCATTGCTGGTGCCCTGTAGGAACATAAATGGTGTACATTACATCACTGTAGAACATTTCCCTGTCATGCATTACAGAATTTACAAGAGGCCTCAAGAGATTGAAATGTTGTTCCTATTAGGGCTTTCTCCTCAGAGGTGCCATTTTGAGATACTTTACTGCCTATAAGAGAAACATACATCTCTGTCTAGTTTAAAAAGTATCTGTCAAATCTAATAAGGATATGTCCAGTCTAATAAGGATCAATAAGGATATGTCCAGTATAATAAGGATCAATAAGGATCTGTCCAGTCTAATAATGATCAATAAGGATCTGTCAGTCTTATAATGATCTGTCCAGTCTAATAAGGATCAATAAGGATATGTTCAGCCTTACAAGTTATTGTCATATTGCAAGAAATTCAAAAGTCCCCAACCGGACAAGGACAGAACATTGTGTTATGTAGGCCGGACAAGGTAGAGTCCTATTAAACACTTCTCACTTTGACCTGTAAATGTGAAGTTGACCTTTGAAGTACAGGCCTGTGTCTTGTGTGCCACATGTCACCTCATCATGGTGAAAACTTGGAAATCCTATGATGCATGGTTTAGAGTGAGCCAGACAAGGTAGTCCTATCAAACAGATCTTTCCAGTATAATAAGGATCTGTCCAGTCTAATAAGGACCTGTCCAGTCTAATTAGGATATATCCGGTATAATAAGGATCTGTCCAGTTAATAAGGCTCTGACCAGTCTAATAAGCATATGTCTAGTATAATAATGATCTTTCCAGTCTAATAAGAATATTACCAGTCTAATAAGGATCTGTACACTCAAATAAGGATCTGTCCAGTCTAAAAAGGATCTGTAAAGTCTAATAAGGATCGTGTTTTTTTTGCCATTCAAGCACTTCACTTCAAGCTTCGTAACCCTTTCTCACATGCAGTTGCTCAAAACAAGCAATTTCTCCTTTTGCCACAATGTTTTCAACTCTATTCAATAATTGAAGGTGATTTTTTCCTACTCTGCAAATGAAAACTGTTGAAATCATTTTAGGAAGAGGAGAAATTGCTCGTCTAGAGCAATTTCTCTTTTTCCTAAAATATTTTCAACTCTGTTAATGATATACTTCCTCATATCTAGATGTTAAAAAAACATTCTCAGAAGTTTGCAAAGCAGACAATTTTTAACATTTCTTTATATAGATGGTTAATTTGTCATACCTAGAGGGTTGGCTGCTGCCATCAGGTACAAGTTTAGGGCTTACACCAATTGCATTTACTGCACCAGTCATTGGGACAGCCGGTCTTGGTTTTATTACAGGCACTGCTGGTCTGTAATAGTTTTGTTGTGAAAAAATTGATAACAAGCAAAATACTATAAACAACAACAATGCCATATCATTTTTTTAGCCATTTGTGACAAATATAGACTGATATGAGACTGCTTATTTGAAGTCTAAGGAGAGTTTTAGACCTTTTCCAATAAACAACAAATCTGCAGCAAAACATCTAGGCAAAATCATTGACAATCTTTACAAATGAAAGGATGATTAAGTGCTGTATATGTGTCAACATGGGGGTAATGGTAAAAGCTACATGACATTAGATCAGCAACTGACTGACAAACAAAATTGATATATATTTATATTTCCCTAGCAATCATCTATCTAGATAATGTTTTCTAATCAATCGTGGATAGCTTACTTCAGAGTTATTGTTGTTATGTAACAATATGTCAAGATTAAAAATACATTTAGAAGTGTAAAATATCTTCTAAACAAGAGCTGTCCATACGCTTGACTTTTTTAGTGCTTGCTAATAAAACAAAACTTTTTGCAGTTAAAGTATCCGTATTTGTCAAAGTGTAAACAAGGACAATAAGCAGCAAGATATTTAGTCATTAGTTATCTGACTGAATTATTTGATACCCCTGAACACTACAACAAAGTTTAAAGTGGTCAAGTCAGAAAGTGGGCTGGTATTAAAAATTTAACTGAGATTCTAAGTCGATATAGGGCCTTAATTTATAAAGCTGTCCCTGGACAATGCCTACAGATTGGGCAATAATTGGATTTTACACAAATTCAATATATTTTCTAAGTCGAAAAAGGGCCATAATTTCAAAAATCTTGACAGAGTTATGTACTCTAGTCTGTTGATGGCGGTAATAATGGTGAAGAAGTATTGTAAGTTTCAAAGCAATATCTTCAATGGTTTTTAAAACAAGAGGGCCATGATGGCCCTGGATCGCTCGCCTGATTTGTTTTCTCTTCACTTTAGCCATATAAGCCCCCGCCCCCTGGCGGCCATAGTTTTTGACCAATCAACAAGGCTTGATGGAATCTGATAGAGGGTCACCCTAGCAATATTTCTACAACATTATTTGAAAATCGGCCAAACACTTTCGGAGCAGAAGATTATTTAAGTTTTCACTAAAGCCATATAATAAGGCAAAATAGCCCCGCCCTGTGGCGGCCATGTTTTTCAACTAATCAACATGGCTTTAAGGAATCTGATAGAGGGACACCTAAGGAACATTTCTACAAAATTATTTGAAAATTGGCCTAACACTTTCAGGAGAAGATTTTTTAAGTTTTCACTATAGCCCTATAAGGCAAAATAGCCCCGCCCTCTGGCGGCCATGTTTTGCGACCAATCAATATGGCTTGAAGGAATCTGATAGAGGGTCATCCAAGGAACATTTCTACAAAATTATTTGAAAATCTGCCAACCAGTTTTGGAGAAGAAGGTTTTTGAAGTTTTTTTCATTTCGTTGCCATAGCCACAGAATTCTTCATGGATCCCAAAAATTTGAAGGAATTCTGGTGAGGTCAATGTGAGGATGCTTCCTGTGAAGTTTCATCCCAATTGACCCACTGGTTACTGAGGAGAAAAAGTTGACGGACGACGGACGCCGGACAAAAGGCCATCACAATAACTCACCTTGAGCACTTCGTGCACAGGTGAGCTAAAAAGGGAGGTGGCATTCAAAACTTAACCAAGGTGTGATGCCGGCGCCAACGCAGAGGCAAGTAAGAGTGCTAGTCTTTTCTTTGTAAAATTGAGCTAAAAATGAGAAAAGATGTAGATGAATGGATACCATCTGGACTTAATTCCTCCATTTTCAATAGTTGGATAGAATTGTTTCCTTAAAATAATTTAACATTGGTCTAATAGTTTACCTGTGCATTTTCTGGGGCAAATACAACACAAGGGATTAAAATTCAATAATTGACTAGGTCAAATACGGTACCAAGCATGGTAATGGGATATCTCTGATATATCATGTGACATCATTGAAATACAAGTTTATGTCATTCAAAATTCAGTCATTCACACGGTTATCATAAATTTTATCTAGTCTGTTATTTCATTATTGAAAGTTTTTAGATTTGCATAACTTGCAAATCATGAGTTTTTACTTCACGATCGTAGGGTTATCCAATTCAAATTGTGAGACTCACGATTGAATATGGAGGGTTGGTAAGCATGTATGGCTAAGTTTCACATCAGGTGATGGGTAAAAAGTTTAAAAGTACTTTACTATACTTACTTGTTCATGTTCTGTCTCACCTTAAAAAGGAAATATGTGATTATTGATGGTTCTACATTTTGTTATGAATTATCTTATTTCAAACTAAGGCATTTACATGAACAACTTTTCAAAAGCTTGTCTATAGTGTAAACTAAAAAAAACATCACATATTACATCTAGCCTTAAGATAAAATTGCTTTTGACAATAACCTCTTTTAGCCAGATGTAGAAATTACCTTTTCTTCAACACATTAAAAACTTATCTAGGGTCAATATATTTGGTAAAGTAACATATTAACAAGTAGTAAATATGGAAAGCTGAGAATTAGAAAGTGAAACACATGTAACCTTTTCCCATATTCAGACGCTTTTTGACTCCTTTGCATTGGACAACTTTTAAAAACATAGAAACAAAAGGAGAAATTACTCATAGCGAGCCTTTTCTTATTTTGCCACACAATTTTCATTTTTACACTTTCATTTATCAAGAAATTCAATATTTGTACCTTGATGTTTTCAAAGTCAGCTGGCCGAGCCCCGGTAGCTCAGTCAGTAGCGACGCATGCTGTCAATCCAGGGATTGTGAGTTTGAATCCCAGCTTGGCCAACATTCTTTCTGACGTTTGACAAAAGTCACTGTGACCTTCGTCATTCGTCTTTCACCAATGGGCTGTTTAACAGTTTATGTGGAAAAGTAGCCAGTTACTTGGAAGGTATGTTGTGTGGTGTACTGGTGTGGGAAAACCAGGAAACACATGAGTAGGTGAACTGGTTGCCGTGATATGACTGAAAAATTGTTGAAAACGGCATTAAACCCCAATGAATGAATCAAAGTCTGCTGCTGCAGAATTTTGTATGTGGGATAATTTATCAAGATATTCAATATTTGTACCTTGATATTTTCAAAGTGATCTGCTGCAGAATTGCTGTATGTGGGAAAGGGTAAATAAGCTATGAAAGAACAATACCTCTCTTAGATGTCTCTCTTTGTCCATTAATTCTTTCTTCTTTTGGTCTATCACATCTTTTCGTTGATGAGCCCAGTCCTCTGCCTGCTTCTGTTAATGTAAAAAAAACCACATGATTTCTTACAGGGGTTTGAAATGTGACTATCACAAGCTCATTTCATTCTTTTAACTCTTTTCGACATAGAGACATTTACCGACGCCTCTGCAGCAGACAACCTTTGAAAACATTGTGACATGAGCAATTTCCCCTTTTGCCACAAAGTTTTCAACTTTATTCAAGAATTAAAGTTTCATTTAAAGTATATTTTTCCAAATTTTTATCTGGATAATTTCATAGTTGTCTGCTGCAGAATTGTCGTATGTGGGAAAGGGTTATCTCTTTCCCATATAGAGACATTTTCTGACGACTTTTGAAAACATTGTGACATTGTTTTTACAGTTGTCTGCTGCAGATTTGTTGTAATTAATATATTTTAAAACAGTTTTAAAAATTACAAGATTGTTTTTTGAAGGCAGCCAAGCTTCCTGCCACTACACAGATCATATAACCAAGTCTAGAAAGTGATAGACAGGAAGATGCAGAGATGATCGAGATGTGATCCCCCAATCACCTTGCCAAAGCTGGAGATAAAAAAATTATGATATTAATTAACTCTTTACCAAATACAACAAATGTATATCAGATGATAATAAAAATATCTGGGCTAAAACATGGAAAATGTCTTTAAATGAAAGTACGATTTTTGATAAAAGGTCTTGAGCAAATTCTCGTTGGGTCACAATGTTTTGAGAAATTCGTCTGCTGCAGTGAACTCAGATTGACCCTTTTCCATACAACAAATCGGCAGATGAGAATTTTAAAAACGAAGCTATAACTGTTGATGGACCAATGTGGCTAAAGTTGTCTGCAGCAGATGTGTCAACATGTATCTGCAGGAAGGAAAGAACTAAAAGCAGTATAAACTAGAAATATCACTGAAGGTGATGAATACCCCCAGCTGGTGCCTGACAATATACATATGTATGAGAAATTCAAGGGGCCATAACTCATTTTAGAAATAATTCCAGTGCAACACGCCGACAATATGCACAACAAGGCTTGGTATCAATCATTCTTGTGAAGTTATATTGAATTCTGACTAAGGGTTGCTGAGAAATAGTGTTCACAAGAAATGTCCACAGACCAACGGACCGACAAACCAACAAACCGACCGACCGACAAGCGTGACTCCTATATAGCCCCCATATACTATGTATCTGGGGGTATAATTACACAGAGCTCTAGATAAGGGGCGTTTTGCATGTTCTAAAATCCTTATTTGACCCACTTACCCTATGTTGTTGGTACTCAAAAGAATCGTCTAAGAGACAATTATTTTGAGTAACCACAACATAGGGTTTTCTTTAATAATAAGAAAGAAATTGTGGGGAAAAGAGCTGAATACAACCAATCACCATTCTTGTAATAAATGTTGTTGTAATAAATACCTTCAAAGCTTCGGCTTTCTTTTTTCTCTCCTCTGCCTCTTGTTCTGGACTTTTCTTTCCTAGGATATTTTTACGATCTTGATAATTTTGTTGTCGGATTTGGCGTAACTTTTCCAAATATTCCTGTTCCTCACGCTGCCTGGATGATGCAGCAGAAGACGGTCTCTGTTGTTGCTGATTGGCTACTCGGTTATTTACACCTTTTGGGGTAAAACAATTGTTTCACTGTTATTTACAACTATTAAAGTAAAACAATACATTCCTTCGAAAAGGGGCATAACAGAAAAACAAAACATAATTTTCTAGTGTTTACAAAATGTTATGATGATTATTCTGAATCTCGATAACATATAACTTGATACAGCTAAGGTCAGTTATTTTATTTTAACCCATCCCCGCATACAACAAATCTGCAGCAGACAAATTTGGAAAATCTCTTAAAATGAAAGCATAATATAAGAACCTTCCTGTTTGCAATTGCGATGTTTAGACAAAATGTAGTCTGAATTTCTTTGTATATATTTTGATAAAGGCCTTTAGGCCGAAAGGTCAATACAAGAGTAGAACAGGAAGGTTTCTAGATATTTTTTTCCGTGAGGAATAATTACACAGGTATTGTATAAGAGTTTAAAACATTGTTGCAAAAGCCATTTGCTGTAGGTGCGTCATAATGCATCATTCTTGACATTTAAATTCTTTCCTTCTTCTTACAAAATCCATAGACACAGATATCTCCTGTTAGAAGCCTCTATTTTTCGAACAAAGATCGCAATGCTTTTATTAAATGTGGTCCAATGAAATTGATGTTTCACCAAGCTTTCAGCCTGTTCATTCAATACTGCTGACAAAGCATAACCTTACTATCAAAGAAGTAAGACATAACAAATCAAACATTGTCTATCAATCTAGTATCAATCTAGCATCCAAACAATTTCTAGAATTCCTTCTAAGTTTATCTGAAGAAATGTTTTGCATGAATTTTAAGAAAAGACAAAGTCTTATCGTCTGAAATTTTACACATCAAGAATCTACACAGTCTCAAAGAAACTCAATAATAATTCAATAATAACACTTTTATTTATTGGATACTTTCTTTATTTTGGCTTACGGTAGATGTTTTCAAAATCATCTGCTGCAGATTTGTTGTACATGGGAAAGGGTTAAATCCTACCTGATGGAGGTCTTTGTTTATTATTTGATGAAGGACCAAACAGTTCAGCTTGTCCTCTCTGTTTGTATATCTGAGCTTCTTTCTTTCTATTGATGAAATCATCTACAATTCTTGCTCTTTCTTCTTGGTGTACTTGTGCTCTGTAATTGAATGTGCTCATGAGTATTCACATAACATGTATATAAGCCACACCTTAACAATTTGGGGCCTTACTGACTCTCCACAACAGAATCATATAAAGGTAAATTGGCATAAAACTAGAGTCCTAAGTTTTTGTTGATAGATGCATCAATCAATTATTGACCACTAGTGAAGGTTCTGGAGATAGTATCTTTTTGATAGAGAAGTGAAAATATTGTGGAAAGACTTTTTCATTTTCTAATTTTCCCACAATATTTTCAAATGTAATCTGCTACATAAGGCATCAGAAATCATCTGTATCAACAAGCTTTCACCAAGAGAAGGTTACCAAGTGTTATTAAAGATATGTGGATGTCATACTCTTTCCCATAAGTCCATCTGTCACAGAAAACAATAGAAAACAGTGTTACAAAAGGAGAAATTAACCCATAATGAAAATTTCTCTGTTTCCACAAAAGCTTCCAAATCTATTCAGTAAATGAGCAGCACTGTGCAAAAAAACAACCTTGAGGCATTTGCAATGTGTGTAGATCCAGATACGCTAGTGCATCCCCACAGTCTGATTTGGCTCTGTACAGTTCAGTTATTCAAAGAAGTGACTTTAACCCTTTCTCTCACACGACAATTCTACAGCAGACGACTTTGAACATATTTTGTCAAAAAATGGAAAATCTCTATAATTTAATGGATAATCTATGACTAAAAGTAGAAAACATTGTGGCAAAAGGAGAAATTGCTTGTTTTGAGTAATTTCTTCTTTTGTCACTAAGTTTTCAAAAAGCTGTCTGCTGCAGAGGCATTAGAAAGCGCCTATATGAGGGAAAGCTTTAAAGCAGTTTCTAATTCAATCCTTTAGCATGGAAGCACAGGCTAGTCTGATTTTCGCACAGCACTCACTGGTCAATCATACTTTTGTTTATAGCATTTCTAAGTTTTAGCCTAGATGTTTTCAAAGTTGACTGCTGAAGAATGGTTGTATGTAGTTTAAGGTTAACAGGGAGTATCAAACTCATTGCAGTTTAAAGTGGTTAAGCTTTTTTACTGTTGATATAGGATTGTGAACAATAAGGGACTTATGTTTTGCCAATTTAGAAAAAATCTGATGTCATTTCAAGCAAATATTCTGAATAAAACAGGTTTTTTTCCCAAAAAGATCTTTTTTGCAAATATATATTAGATAAACTTCTGTTAGCTGTATTTAGCAGGTATTAAGTTGACTATTAACCCTCTTTTCTTTCATACAACAAATCTGCAGCAGTAGACTTTTAAAACATCTAGTTAAATAGTTGTAATTTCTACCTTTGGTTATGAGCTTGGTAAACTGGGCTTGGTGCTGGTACTTTATGGGCTTGTCTCCAGACTGGGGCTGGACTAGGGGCTCCAGGTATGAGTCTTGGGGCTCCCATATAGGCACCAGCTGGAGCTGGAAAGTCAAATTTGCTAAATCTATTCCCTGATAAAGACAATTTTTGAACATTGGGGGAAAGTAAATATCGTGCACAAATAGAAGTTTCTTCTATTGTAGCAATGTTTAAGCTTTCCCCAATACAAAAATTCTGCAGCTGACGACTTTGAAAATAACTTGACACAAATTGCTAAAATCTCTTTAAATGAAAGTATCTTTATTGAAGAGAGTTGAAAACATTGTGGCAAAAAGGAGAAATTGCTCGTTTTGAGCAATTTCTTCTTTTGTCAGAATGTTTTCAAAAATTGCAGAGGCATCAGAAATCGTTTATATGTGGGAAATGGTTAAAAGACTGTTTAAAATTAATACTTCAAAATTAATAGATGCTATGTTTTATTTAATGCTAAGTGATGAAATACTGTGTTCTATCAGTGAAATAAAATCCTTATTCCACACTGTGGAATATGAATAAATGACGTCAAAGGGACTAACATTATGACGTCAAACCGCTGACGTGACGTCATTTTCCTAGTATTCGGTCATGTTATTCTACACATATATAGAGAAATACATAATGGGTATATTTTTTGTTTTTCATCAATTTGTCATTAAATAAAAAGAAAATTTGTTTGTTTTGAGTGTATATGGAATATATTTCAACTCGAAGTGATACAATTTAAAGATTTTCAATTGTATCACGTCTCGATGAGATATATTCCATATCCACTCAAAACAAACAAATATCCTCTATATATTTTCATGTTTTCAAAGAAGGCGACTCTCATCCTATATCAGGTAAATGGTTAAGATGCCTCTTTTATGAACAAAACACACATGTACTACTTACATACAAATGACTTAACCCTTTGCCTCATATGACAAATCTGCAGCATACGACTTTCAACATATTTTGTCAACAAATAGAAAATCTCTATAATTGAACAGATAATGTTACTATGACTAAAAGTGGAAAACATTGTGGCAAAAGGAGAAATTGCTCGTTTTAAGCAATTTCTTATTTTGTCACTATGTTTTCAAAAAGCCGTCTGCTGCAGAGGCGTCAGAAAGCGAATATATGAGGGAAAGGGTTAACAGATATAATATTTTAGAGCCATTTGATTTTGAAACTTTTTGAGTATAAAGTGTTCTAAAAGAAAAGTTGATAACATTTTAACACAGACTTGAAATCATTGTGGGAAAAGAAAAAGTAAGTTATTTAGAGCGATTTATTCTTTAGCCACAACATTTCGAAAAATTGTCATCTGTATAAAGACAACATTTTAAGTACCTGGGGCGGGAACACCTTCTGGTCGCTTTCTTATATCTCTATCATTCTGCAGTTTATCAAGGTATTGGTTATAATGGTCATATTTCCCTCTCTCATTTTGAGCATTTGCATTGGCATTATTATTTCCTACGCCACCTATACCAGGCTGTAATTAAAAACAAAAATGTTTGAAGGAACAAATTATGTACCAAGCAAATAAGTCAGAAAGTGAAAGCTTGACAGATGGACAAAGCGATGGACATACAATGGAGAAAGGATTAATTTGTGTCATCATGCTAAAACAGGCAACACAGTAAATCAGTATGTAACAGTTTAAATTTGACTTCTCCCTGAATACATAATGAGTCACCATCAGTAGTTTGCTTGATAGAAGCTTGTGGTTGAAATAAAATCAACGAAGAATGATTAGCTTTTACCCAACTCAATATATTTAACCCTTCCCCTCATACAGACACATTTTTTGCCTTGGCAGTAGAGGACTTTTGCCACACTCTGTTCATTAACTTAACCCTTTCCCTCATACGACAAATCTGCAGCAGACGACTTTGAACATATTTTGTCAAAACATAGAAAATCTCCATAATTGAATGGATGACCTATGACAAGAAGTAGAAAACATTGTGGCAAAAGGAGAAATTGCACGTTTTGTGCAATTTCTTCTTTTGTCACTATGTTTTCAAAAAGCTGTCTGCTGCAGAGGGGTCGGAAAGTGTCTATATGAGGGAAAGGGTTAAGCTAACTTTTACTTATAGAGATTTTTGGGGAGTACCTGTTATCAAAGATGTCTGCTGCAGATTTATTGTATGAGGTAAAGGTTTAATAATGAGTACCGTAAAAACTAGACTATATATGAGTTTGAGGTCTGAAATCTGGGATTTCAAGGTTGAATCATCTATAAGACGCAGTCTTTTTTTTCAGGCCACAAACAGCGAGACAAACAGTCATCTCATTTTTTATTTACCATCACCACGAATGTAAACAATAACTACCAAAATACATTTGTTCTATTTAATAGCGGACACAAGTTACATCCAAAAAAAGAAAAAATTATAAATCCGAAAATTGAGCACTGGACATTTATTTTACATCCAAATTTCAAAAACACATCATTCTGTTAATTTTCACCTGAAGGTTTTAAAAATAAAATAAATGAAATAAACAAGAGGGCCATGATGGCCCTAGTTCGCTCACCTTAATGTACTGCAATGCAAAACACATCAAGAAAATTATTCTGAATGCAACCTCCACAGTGTTAACAAGATTTTTCTTCATTTGGCCTAGTGATCTATATTTTTTTTACCTGATATGACCCATATTCCAACATATATATATCATCAAGACAACATTCTGACAAAGTTTTAACTTGCTCAAAGTAAAAATGCAGCCTCCCGAGTTTGGACAATATTTTCCTTTATTGACCTTGTTTCTGACCCAATATGACCCATATTTGAACTTGACCTAGATATAATTCAGACAAACATTCTGACAAAATTTCAGACTGTTGAAGCAAAAAATGCGGCATCTAAAGTATTAACAAGATTTTCCTTCAATTTGCTTAGTGACCTAGTTTTTAACCCTATATGACCCATATTCGAACTTGGCCTAGATATCATTTAGATAAACATTCTCATCAAATTTCAAGCTGCTGTAGCAAAAAACGAGTCTTCTACAGATTTAGCAAGATTTTCCTTCAATTTATTCTGACATAACTTCAAACTTCTGAAACATAAATGCGGCCTCTAGAATTTTAACAATATTTTCCTTCAATTTGACCTACTTTTTGACCCAACATGACCCATGTTCGAACTTGACATACATATTATCAAGACAAACATTCTGATAAAGTTTCATCATGCTCAAGTTAAAAATGCAGTATCCAGAGTGTTAATAAGATTTCCCATCAATTTGGCCTAGTGACCTAGTTATTAACCCGGCATGACCCATATTTGAACTTGGCCTAGATATCATTAAGTTAAACATTCTGACCAAATTTCAAGCTGCTGTAGCCAAAAAAGCGGCTTCTACAAAGTTAACAATATTTTCCTTCAATTTGGCCTAGTGACTTAGATTCTGACCCAATATGACCCATATTCAAACTTGACTTAGATATATTTTTGACAAAAATTCTGACAAAATTTCAAACTGCTGAAACAAAAATTACGGCCTCTAGTGTGTTTACAAGATTTTCCTTCAAATTGACCTAGTGACCTACTTTATGACCCATGTTCGAACTTGACCTACATACCATCAAGACAAACATTCTGATAAAGTTTCAACATGCTCAAGTTGAAAATGTGGCCTCTAGAGTGTTAACAAGATTACACTTCAATTTGGCCTAACCTTGTTTTGGACCCGGCATGACCCATATTTGAACTTGGCCTAGATATCATTCAGCTCAACATTCTCATCAAATTTCAAGCTGCTGTAGCAAAAAATGCGGCTTCCAGAGTATTAACAATATTTCCCTTAAATTTGGCCTAGTGACCTAGTTTTTGACCCGACCTGACCCAGTTTCGAACTTGGCCTAGATATCATCAAGACAAACTTTCTGACAAAGTTTCAACATGCTCAAGTCTAAAATATGGCTTCCAGAGTGTTAACAAGATTTTCATTAAATTTGGCCTAGTGGCCTAGTTTTTGACCCGACATGATCCAGTTTCGAACTTGGCCTAGATTTGATGGAGATATATGTTCTGATAAACTTTCATGCAGATTGGATGCAAAATGTTGCAAAAAGAGTTTTTACAAGCAAATGTTGACGACAGACGACTGACGACGGACGACGGACAAAAGGCGATCACAAAAACTCCCCTTGAGCACTTTGTGCTCTGGTGAGCTAAAAAAACATTAACACTTTCTCTCAAACAGACACTTTCTGACACCTCTGAAGCAGATCACTTTTGAAAACATTGTGGCAAAAGAAGAAATTGCTCATGATTGGTTATCCATTCAATAGAGATTTTCTATTTTTTTGACAAAATATGTTCAGTCTTCTGCTGCTGAATTGCTGTATGCGGGAAAGAGTTAAATGGTGTTATGTTAATAAGAATTATATAATTACAATTACTTAAGTGGGACTTTTCTTTATCTGTTATTTTTTTTTTTTTGACGAGTCAAGTTACTGATCATCATTTCAAAAGCTATAAAATTAAGGTCTCGACCAATTCTTAAGGTTGGTTGGTCCGAGGGTAAAACCCTTCTGAAGTTCTTTTAACTCGCTTATGAGAAGTTCCCCTGACTTTATTTTCAATTTTTGAGGTAAAAAACTGTGTCTTACAAGCGAGTTTTTACGGTAGTTAATACGGCAAATCAAGAAACACGCACAACAGAAGCAAACCTATCCAGACATGCAAGAGTTGAAAAAAAGAATGACCTACCCTTGGTGGCACTGCCGGTTGCTGCCATCTTGCTTGTTCCCTTGGTGATTCTTTATCATTCTTCTGAAAAGAAAATGATCATGGTATGATTTTCACCTGGGAGATTATACTTAATATATCTTTTCACAGAAAGTGGATGAACTTTCTCACAAAACAACTCAGTATACTATTGCATTTACATGTGATTGATTGTTCATTCTTTTGATAACTGATTGCCTGATAGGGTATTTTCACAGGCTGTCTGCTTTTGAAAACTTCAGAAAAAAACAGAACATCTGCCAAATTGGAAGTGTACTTATGATACATAGTTAAAAACATTGTAAGAAAAAGAGAAATTGCTTGTTTTTATCAGTTTCTCAATAATCCAGAAGGTTTTCTACTACATAATGTGTCTGAATTTGTCTTTCTCAGGGTTAGGGTCAGGTGGGAAACAAGCACTAATTAGCATATTAAATCATGGCTACAGAAAATACTTCTTTCCATAACTTTTCAGATATTATTTCTCTTAACCCTTTCCCACATACAACAAATCTGCAGACGTCTTTGGAAACATGTAGACAAAAATATAGAAAATCCCTATAAATAAGGTAAATTTACTGAAAAAAGGTGTGGCAAAAGGAGAAATTGCTCATTTTGAGCAATTTCTTCTTTTGTCACATTGTTTTCACATGTCGTCAGCTGCAGAGGTTACAGAGAGCGTCTATATATGGGAAAGGGTTAAGTTGAAAATAGTTAAGTAATAACTGTTTGATTTTGTGATAGAAGAAGCATACCCCTCCACTGTCAGACTCTAATGATCCTATTAAACTGCTCCAACCATCTTCTCGCGCCCTATTGATTCTGGCAACCTGAAGACATTACAATATGGGCCACTTCACAGGAAAACCACTGTCAGAGCTTTTAATTTTTTTTTTTTTTTTTGTGGTTCCTCTTTTCAGAGGCTTCCAGGATATAAGTACAAAAGAACACAAACAGAGAAGATCCTGGGCAGACTGCATGGCAGTGCAGGCAAATCTGGACTCTCTCTGGTCCGTTCCTGAAGGTTGCTTTTCATCCAATGCGGCCTTAATAGTACTTGATTTTTTTTCTTTTCATTTCCTAACTATCATATTTTTCAATATGTTAAAATTTTCCTTAATCATTTGTCAACCCTTTTCCCGCTTGTAGACACATGTTGACGCATATGAAATAGACAACTCTTGAAAACATTGTGGCAAAAGAAGAAACGTTTTCAACTCTATTTATTTGTTTCACTTGTATTTGTTTTAATATTTTTGAACAGAGGTCTTTAAAGTCGTCTGCTGCAGATTTTTTATATGTGGGACAGGGTTAACCCTTTCCCTCATACGGCAATTCTGCAGCAGACGACTTTGAACATATTTTGTCAAAAAATAGAAAATCTCCATAGTTGAATGGATAACCTATGACAAAAAGTGGAAAACATTGTGGCAAAAGGAGAAATTGCACGTTTTGTGCAATTTCTTCTTTTGTCACTATGTTTTCAAAAAGCCGTCTGCTGCAGAGGCGTTAGAAAGCGTCTATATGAGTTTACAGGGTTAACAGATGTTTGTAAAGCCTGTGTCGCCAGTATAGAGCCAGACCAGCCGGTGCATCCATGTCACCTGACCGGGTTCCATACTATTGGCTGCTCAACTCAATATTTGTATATTGCTGTTCTAGGAATTATCTACGGACTCGTCCAAAATGTCTAACTGGACAAGTCCATCAGAATTGAAAGGGTTAATTTGCTGAAATATCAACATTTTCCCTTTGGATGTAATTAATGAAAGAGACGTAATAAGTATTCAACTTGAGCATAGGGTAAGTTAGAGTAAGATTCTCGTTAACCTTTTACAACATACAACAAATCTGCTGTAAATAACTTTAAAAACATTGAGGCAAAAATACGAAAAAAGTCTTTAAATGATGATTTAATAATTGAATTGATTTAAAGATTCATTATGAGCATTTCTCCTTCTGCTACAATGTTTTAAAAAGTCTTCTGCTGCAAATGTGTCAAAATGCGTTTCTTAATGTAGGAAAAGGTCAAGTTTTATATTCACATATTCAAAGATTTAAAATTGTCAGTAATAATTCTTCATGACCCTACCTTTTGTTTTTCTTGTAATTCTTTATGTCTACGTTCATACTCCTTTTTCTGAATTTCTTCTCTTCTTTTCTTCTCCTTATCAACTAGGTCCAGTTTTCTTTTCTTTATGTCCTTAAAGATCAAATCATTTATTTAATGCCAAACGATGAGATACTAATTTCTATCAGTGAGATATAATCCATATCACCCACACTGTAAGTGATATAGGCATGACGTCATTTTCCTAGTTTCCGGTCATATTATACTACACACGTTATATATATAAAGAAATACGTAATGGGTATATTATAAGATCGGATACAAGCATTGTCATGTGATAAAAACCTTATTTTATATAATTCCGTATTCCGTAAATTTAACAAATCAGACTTATTGTCATTGTCTGACATTGTGTAGTAAACAAATACATTCACAGAGATTCCTCCACGTGTTAATAGGTACGAAGACACCAAATAGTTCCATTATTTCATCATCAATTATCATAAAATAAAAATTTGTTTGTTTTGAGTGGATATGGAATATATTTCAACTCGAAGTGATACAATTTTAACATTTTCAATTGTATCACTTCTCGATGAGATATATTCCATATCAACTCAAAACAAACAAATATCCTCTATATATTTGTTTGTTTGGAATAAACCTCTTTGTATAAACTTTTGTAATTATTGTTAAAAGATTTTTTTTCCCCCCAAAAAAATGTTTAAAACATTGTCTGGGAAATATATCTGTAAATCAACAAAAAGGAAATTGTACACAATTTAGCAACCATCTTTTGATAAGAAATTTGCACACAAAAGCATGTTTCTAAACTCAAACTCAAAGGAACCATTAGAGTCTATTAGTTCAGTAGGTAGTTACAGTATACCTTGGTGCTACCAAGAGGACAGAGAATATGGCTTAACCCTTTACCACATACAACAAATCTGCAGCAGGCGACTTTGAAAACATGCCTGAAAACTTTTGGAAACTCCCTTAAAATGAAAGTACAATAATTGAACAGAGTTAAAAACATGGTGACAAAAGGAGAAATTGCTCGTTTGGAGAATCTTCTTTTATCGCCATGTTTCAAAACGCCGTCTGCTGACGAGGCGTCAGAAAGCGTCTATATGAGGGAAAGGGTTAACCCTTTACCACATACAAACAATCTGAAGCAAAACAATTTGAAACAATATGAGAAATCCCCATAAAGGAAAGTAGAAAAAAACAAGATTTTCTTCTTTTAACACAATGCTGCAGATACATCAAGATGTGTCTGTTTGTGGGAAAGGCTAAAGGGCAGAGAAAAAATAAATGTGCAAAAGTAAGGATGAAATCAGAACTTGAATAAAATAATACATCCTACTTTGTCTTTTTCCTTTTTGGAAAATGTATACAGTAATTGCTAATTGTGTTTCTTATATATATAATGTGTGATAAATTAAATAAATAAATGGACTGTCAAGTTAACCCTTTCCCACATACAACAATTCTGCAGCAGACGACTTTCAAAACATATTGACAAAAACATGAAAAATATCTAAATAAATGAGAGTTTAACTATTTATTACATAGAGTTAAAAACATTGTGGCAAAAAGAGAAATTGCTTGTTAGGAATTTCTTCTTTTGTCACAATGTTTTCAAAAGACGTCTGCTGCAGATGCGTCAGAAAGTGGGAAAGGGTTAACATTTAAAAAAAACCATGATGTTTAAAAATTGCATCTGCCCATTATGTCAGTCTGTCTACATGTAACATGCTAATGCATGCATCTCCTGCAGTTTTCAAGTGTAGCATTGAGGACTTCAAATTGATGTCAGATGAAGCATTTTGGAGTTTTATGCTCTTGCTCTTAACCCTTTCCCTCATAAAGACGCTTTCTGACGCTTCTACAGCAGATGGCTTTTTGAAAACATTGTGACAAAAGAAGAAATTGCTCAAAACGAGCAATTTCTCCTTTTGCCACAATGTTTTCCACTTTTAGTCATAGGTTATCCATTCAATTATAGAGATTTTCTATTTTCAAGTAATGCCCCTTTACCACCTGCAGATACATTTTGATACATCTGAGGCAGAAACTTTTGAAAACATTATGCCAAAAGGAACTCTTTTCAATTATACAGATATTTATAAAGAAACTGTCTATATGAGGGAAAAGGTTAAAGACAAAGACAAAATATATGTGCAAGATTTGAAGTATATCCAACAAAAAAATAAAAGCTATGTCCAATTCTCAAAATACACCAAGATTCATGTTTTTACCAAATAAAAAGATGTCACTCTGCATTTACAGCATACAATGTGATGAACAAAATTAAAAGGTATTAAGCTCTTATACTCCTGTGGCATAATAGTAGGCAACACAGCAGCTAGTCTCATGAAGTAATTTAATATACAGTGTGAAGCATGGAGAGTCGGCCGACCTTGTAAATGACTGAGACTACCTAGTTTATATAGTGCTTGGTAGCTTCTTAAATCACAGTGGACATGTGAACTATTGACAGTTAAATGAGTACATATCGAGGGCTTGGCATGAAGACCTATTTTGAAAACCCTTGTTTAGGGGCAATTTTGACACTTTTGTAAACAATGCAAATTTAGGTGCCATTGCTCAGAACGAGCAATCACACCTAAATTTCCATTGTTTACCAAGAAAAATGATTTAACGCTTATAAAGACTTTATGGCGAAGTGATTAACATCGTAAAATAAAGACCAATTTTAGTTACAACCGTTTCACGCCAAGCCCTCGATATCCTGGTTCATAATATAATATCTTGGCTCAAAATATAGCCCTGTCATACAGAAATAATGTCCATTATTTCACACACCTAAAGCTTGATTTTGCTATTTTGGCAGATAGGCTCAAAATATGTCTACAGGAAGATTGCGTTATATGCTTCATGTACTATTTTGCATTATTTTTTATTTTCATTTTGTTTTGTTTTTGTTTTATGTGTTTTAGAACATTCTTAAAATAGCCACAGCAGAGATAACAGTGATGAAACGTGGGGTAAATTATATGTGTGACAACCTAAACCATTAAAACTTGTTTCAAAAGTACCTGTACAGGATGAAAAGGTGGACGGCCATTTTTAATCTTATTATTGACATTCATATGTTTCTTGGCACCTGCCTACAAGTATTAAAATGTAGACAACATTTTGACTTTTATAATTCACTGACAATCAGTGATCATATCAACAAATTTATATTTGAACAGCAACTTCAAAAAACAATTTTCAGGTATTTGTACATGTGTAAATTCAGATCAGCCAATGCATCAACAGTCTAATCTGAGTCTGCACCATTTCCCATTTACTCATAGAAGTTTTCAAAATATTTCTGTAAAGCAGTATCAATTTTGATCCATAGCATGGATGCACAGACAGGTTTTTTCAGCACATGTAATAATCATGTTTAATTTGGTTTTCCTGGGGCACCTCTCATGTCTCATCTGTACAATCACAGGATATTTTCAGGAAAACATTATTCCCACTGAATCTTGGTTATCGTACACAGGGATTCCTTTTCTCATGGGTTTGCATTTACTTTTCCTTTTGGATAAAAGTTGTCAAAGTTTGTAAACAGCAACATATCTTTAGCGCAGTAAAGCTGTAAAATTAACCTTAGAAGAACAATAAACAACTTGAGCTGTAAAGTAGTTTTAGCTTAAATCTGTTTTGTTTTTCTTGTATTAAGAAACACTTTCCCGCAGCTTATAAGATAGTGTAGCATGTCAATATCTATTTTCGAAAGACTTAACCAGTACTCTTGAAAATGGCTTATGCCTTACTTACAATAACACTGCGGCATACTTAAGGAATATTTCAGCAAACTTAATGAAAATGCAAAACTGAAAGAGTAATTATAAAGTTCAGTTTAAAACATTGTAGCAAATGGAGAAATTGATCATTATGTTGTCTGTTACAAATTATGCCTGCTGGTAGAAAAGGGTTAAATCTTCTCTTACATCACAAGATTCAAAAATTGAATGTTTGATCAACAGACAAACCTGACTCAAAGCTGTAGCATCTCCAAAATTAGAAGGTCAATTCTCACTGTGTTTTCAAATTGATTGACATATGCAACACATTTAGCAAAATTTTATATTCCAATAAACTATAGATGGACATAAAAATTTGCCCCAAAGGCTTCTAAAAAGATATGGGCCACACTACATGACAAGAGGGCCATGATGGCCCTATATCGCTCACCTGATTTAATAGAAGTTTTTACTCTTTTTAGGCTAATACTTTTGGACAAGAAGATTTTTAAAGTTTTAACAATGCACATATAAGGAAAACAAGCTCCGCCCCCTGGCGGCCATGTTTTTCAACGGATCAAAAATATTTGAACAATCTTCGTAAAGGGTGCCCAAAGGAACATTTGTGCAAAATAATTTTTAAATCAGGCCAGTACTTTTGGACAAGAAGATTTTTAAAGTTTTAACAATGCACATATAAGGAAAACAAGCTCCGCCCCCTGGCCGCCATGTTTTTCAACGGATTGGAAATATTTGTACAATCTTGGTAAAGGGTGCCCCAAGGAACATTTGTGCAAAATAATTTTTAAATCAGGCCAGTTCTTTTGGACAAGAAGATTTTTAAAGTTTTAACAATGCACATATAAGGAAAACTAGCTCCGCCTCCTGGCGGCCATGCTTTTCAACGGATCGGAAATATTTGAACAATCTTGGTAAAGGGTGCCCTAAGGAACATTTGTGCAAAATAACTTTCAAATTGGGCCAGTACTTTTGGACAAGAAGATTTTTAAAGTTTTAACAATGCACATATAAGGAAAACAAGCTCCGCCTCCTGACGGCCATGTTTTTCAACAGATCAAAAATATTTGAACAATCTTGGTAAAGGGTGCACCAAGGAACATTTGTGCAAAATTATTTTCAAATCGGCCCAGTACTTTTGGACAAGAAGATTTTTCAAAGTTTAAACAATGCACATGTAAGGAAAACAGGCTCCGCCCCCTGGCGGCCATGTTTTTCAACGGATAGGAAATATTTGAACAATCTTGGTAAAGAGTGTCCCAAGGAACATTTGTGCAAAATTATTTTCAAATCGGGCCAGTACTTTTGGACAAGAAGATTTTTAAACTTTTTACAATGCACATATAAGGAAAATAAGCTCCGCCCCCTGGCGGCCATGTTTTTTAACGGATCGGAAATATTTGAACAATCTTGGTAGAGGGTACCCCAAGGAACATTTGTGCAAAATAATTTTCAAATCGGGCCAGTACTTTTGGACAAGAAGATTTTTTAAGATTTGGCAATTTTCCCCTTTTCTGATGCCGCAGCAACCAAAGTTCTACTTGGAATTAATTTCTTTGAACAAGTTTGAAAGAGGACTACCTAAGGACCATTCCTGTGAAGTTATTTTGAAATCTGTCCATTGGTTTAGTAGGAGAAGTCATTTGTAGGAAATTGTTAACAGACGCTGACGACGACGACGACGGACGCCGGACGGTGAGTGATCACAAAAGCTCACCTTGCACTTCGTGCTTAGGTGAGCTAAAAATAGACCTTCAGAACTTTTGTGACAAGGAAATATTTGGATAAGCCTGCATCTCTATACAGGGTCTTCCCTGTTCATTATCTAGTCATTGAAACTTTCTTCTATTGCCACCATCTTTTCAACTCTTTATAATTATTGTACTTTCATTTAAATGGTGTTTCAAAGAAATTTCAGGCATGTTTTCAAAGTTGTCTGCTGCAGTGTTGTTGAATGTGGGAAAGGGTTAAAACCACAGAGGGTCTTTTTACATGCGACTTGGCTCATATACATTATAGTAACAACTCATTGGCATGGATCTTTTTACTTGTCCATTGCTTACCTGACTATTGGCTGGCCTGTTTCCAGCTGCACTTCCGGGTCTAGACCCAGCAGCACTACCAGGACGGGAGCCAGCTGCACTCCCTGGTCGTGAACCAGCACTTCCTGGACGTTTTTTGTCAGCAGATATTCTGTGTGAAAGGATGTTTGAAATACATTTAGATGACGGGAGAAAGACATAGGAATTAACTTGCAACATTTCTTGTATATGAAATAGGAATTAATTGTTCTAAAGAATTTAAACCATTTGTTTGCACAAGGAATTTCTTTCATACAAACATTAAAAAACTTTATGAAATTTGGTAATTTAATTTTTGCTTGGTTTAATATTGCCTTGAAAAGAAGATAATGGTCTTAATGAGTCCTTATCATTCATTTATAGTTCATATGGGAAATTTCATACACACAAGTTGAATTGCACATGGTTTTCTCTTATCAGTGCAGTATATATAAAACGACCTTGAAAATTGATGAGCAATTTGTCCTATAAATCTATTAATATTACATGTTTTTCAAATGAATTTAGTTCTTGACATTCAAATGTGTTTAAATTGCTCTTTTGGCATCACATAATGTTGCTAAAAAAACTTGCATTCTGTATAACATAATTTATTCCCTTTCCGACATAAAAAATCTGCAGGAGACAATTTGAAAACATTTTGGCAAAAAATGAACAATTTCATTAAAACTGAACACAGTTTAGCAAAATTCATCTGCTGCAGATGTATCAGCATCTGAGAATGGGTGCTTTTTGAGATATACGCAGCAGATGACTTTTAAAAACATTGCGACAAATGGAAAACAAGAGGCTCAAGAGGGCCAGTATCGCTCCACGGCCATAAGGCAAAAATAAAATCTCCAAACAGCCCTGCCCCGTGGTGGCTATTTTTTTTACCAACCACCATGGCTTAAAGGAATCTTGTAGAGTGTCACCAAAGGAATGTTTCTGCAAAATTATTTGAAAATATGCCTGACACTTTCGGAGGAGAAGATTTTTTAAGTTTTCACTATGGTCATATAAGTCAAAATAGCCCCGCCCTCTGGCGGCCATGTTTTTCGACCAATCAACATGGCTTGAAGGAATCTGATAGAGGGTCACCCAATGAACATTTCTACAAAATTATTTGAAAATCAGCTGAACACTTTCGGAGAAGAAGATGTTTTAAGTTTTCACTATAGCTATATAACGCAAAAAAGCCCCGCCCCCTGGCGGCCATGTTTTTCGCCCAATCAACATTTCTTGAAGGAATCTAATTAAGGTTCACACAAGGAACATTTCTACAAAATTATTTGAAAATCGGCCTGACACTTTTGGAGGAGAAGATTTTTTAAGTTTGATCTTTAGCCATATAGGCAAAATAGCCCCGCCCTGTGACGGCCATGTTTTTTTACCAATCAACATGGCTTGAAGGCATCTGATAGAGGGTCACCCACGGAACATTTCTACATAATTATTTGAAAATCTGCTGAACACTTTTTGAGAAGAAGATTATTTAAGTTTTCACTATAGCTATATAAGGCAAAAAAGCCCCGCCCCCTGGCGGCCATGTTTTTCGCCCAATAAAAATTTCTTGAAGGAATCTAATAAAGGGTCACCCAAGGAACAATTCTACAAAATTATTTGAAAATCGGCCTGACACTTTCGGAGAAGAAGATTTTTTAAGTTCTCACTATTTTTTTCTTTCGGTTGCCATGGAAACCAGAATTTTGAATGGATCAAAAAAAATTGAAGGAATTTAGTAGAGGACATTGAGAGGATGCTTCCCATGAAGTTTCAACCAAATTGGCCAAGTGGTTAGGGAGAAGAAGTCGTTTAAAGGAAAAAGTTAACGCACGCACGCACGACAGACAATTCGCCATGACATAAGCTCGACTGGCTTTCAGCCAGTGGAGCTAAAAATTGCTCATCATGAGTTATTTGAACTTTTGCCACAATGTTTTCACCTCAATTCAATCATTATTAATCAATCAATAGAAACATTCCATGTTATTGCCTAGATTTTTCAGTTGTTTGAAACAGATATGTTGTATGTAAGGATATGAAGAACTTTCAAACAACCTTTTTCGTGACACAGAATTTGTAATGCCTCTGCAGCCAGATAAATTAACAAAAGACATTGTGATAAAACTGTCGGTAAGAAAGATATAATTGCCTGCTTCTAGCAATCTTCCATTAATTTAAATATTTCAAAAAAATCCTTTACTTCTGGCAAAAGGTTCAAGTTCATATATATCTGTATATGCTTTGTGCTCTATATTAAACCAACCTAAGAATATTTATGACAAGTGTAGATAAAGATCTGGCTGCGAATCTATGCTGTCTGATCTAATTGGACAATGTTTGTCAGAAGTTGCTTCAATCATTTTGTGACTAATCAGCAAACAATGCAGAGTCAGAAAAAGCTGCATGGACGCGCAGGTTGATCTGGATCCAAACTGGTCACAACTGCGTTTATCATAAATACCTATTCTCCCTAGATTTCCCAACCACCGGTGCTCCATATATTTTAGAAGGATCATATCTTTTAACTGCTGCAGCAGCTGAGGATGCTCCACCAACATCTGCTCTATTTCTCGCGGCTGAAAATAAATCACATGAACTGTTTAGCTGATATACTTTTAAAACATTGTCATGAAATGATAAATTGCTTACTATGAGCAACTTCTCCTTTTGTCACAATGATTTCAGCTCTATTCAATTCCTGTACTTTTTTAAAACTGTTCAGCCTAGATGTTTTAACATTTGTAGGCTGCTGATTTGTTGTATGTGGGAGAGGGAGGGTTAAAGTTGACTTCTTTGAGATATTTGTTGAAAAAAATGTTATGTCTCATAGTGTGGAAGTATGTATGATTGTGATACCAAATCAATATCTTTGCCGGTAATGGAGAAAGTGATAACATTGAGCAATTCCTGCTTTTTCCAATGTTATTA
This sequence comes from Serripes groenlandicus, assembly GCA_031761405.1. NCBI lineage: Eukaryota > Metazoa > Mollusca > Bivalvia > Cardiida > Cardiidae > Serripes > Serripes groenlandicus. Next base: position 73,375,196 of record JASEVX010000006.1, read on the forward strand.
AGTTTTCTAGTGTCAAATGATGTCTATATCAAGGTTAAGAGCCTTTGGGTGCTTTTCACACCCTCAACATGAGAAATAGATGAATCTCCAGAAATTGAACATTGATATAAGTTATAACAAGAGGGTTCTAAGCGAATGCCAACGCTCATCTGTTTTTTTCCAAGTCGAAAAAGGGGCATTACTGTATAATTATTAAGCCAGATTTATGTCACTTGGTATAGACATGTGTATTGTTTCTAGGAACATTCGTTTCAAATTTCTTTATGAAGTAAGTTTAAAGTTTGGTCAACTTAGATGACAACAACACCAATGGTGTTACAATACCAGACTTTTTCTCTTCGAAAAACTGACAAGCTTAAAAGGTCCATGGTGAAATGAGTCCATCCATTGGTAAAGATACAAGTTGGCTTTTGTCAATAATATAGACCAAGATCAGCCTGTGCTTCTGCTATGCTCATATAATTTACTCAATCAAGCTTGATAGAAGCTTCTGTCAACTTGTGTATCTTCTGATAATACTGCGCAGATGTAAAGGTTGATCTGAACTTAACCCTTTCCCTCATATAGACGCTTTCTGACGCCTCTGCAGCAGACAGCTTTTTGAAAACATAGTGACAAAAGAAGAAATTGCACAAAACATGCAATTTCTCCTTTTGCCACAATGTTTTCCACTTTTTGTCATAGGTTATCCATTCAATTATGGAGATTTTCTATGTTTTGACAAAATACGTTCAAAGTCGTCTGCTGCAAAATTGTCGTATGAGGGAAAGGGTTAAACTTTACAGAAATGACAACTTGTACCTGGCTGACAGGCTCAAATGTGTCTCATTCAATTATAGAAGAAAGATATATAAATTATTACACATGAAGACTATTGCTTCGTAAATAAAACTACCTGAAGGAGGTCTTGCAGCTTCTTTAGGAGGAGGTGGAAGTGCCCGGCCCAGTTTCTGACCATGCATAACTGTATGACAGAATTCTGAGGAAAGTTGCTGAAAGACACATGTAACAAAACTCTAGGTAAATATTGTGCAATGTAGTCAGTTCCGGATATGATATTTTGAGATTCTTTTCCACGTCCCTGAAGATATTACAAATGCAACATTAAAAACTAACATGCTTTCTGGTGGCCATGTTTTTCTTCCAATCAACATGGCTTGAAGGAAACTGACAAAGGGTCACTGAAGGAAAATTATTTGAAACCCGGCCAATAAGTTTGGAAGGAAACTATAATTTTCCATGAATCCCAAAAATTTAAAGGAATTAAGAAGAGGACAATGAGAGGATGCTACCTGTGAAGTTTCAACCCAATTGGCCCCGTGGTTACTGATGAGGAGAAGTCGTTTGAAGCCAAAAGTTGACGCACACATGACTGACAATTTGCCATGATGTAAGCAGTGGAGCTAAATATTAGATTTTACGATACAAAGAGAACATAAATCAAAACATGACAGTAAAATCAACTTAGAATTCTTACCTCTTGTGTAAGGAACTTGGGTATTCGTTGTGAAAGTAATGGTTTTTTCAATACAGAATTAATAGATGGCCTATCCCTGAAATGGTAAAGAGGAGTTATCTTTCTGTGCTTTTTTGGGGGGAAAAGAAATATGCAGTCACAAAAATTCAAATGAACTGTTAGAAATATTTGAAGGGATTGTCTCATAAATTTTGGTTTTGTAATTAAAATTGCTATATAGGATTACACAAAATGTTCAAACATAAAACATTTGTATATTGTGAACTAAGCTTATTTCGACCTGTTTCTAGCTCTATAAAATGAACTTTCTATAATAACAGTACATGTATTAAGCAGATATCAAGAATTTAATTAATTCAACTATGAGGTCCTTATTATAAAATGATGTGCTCCAGGAAAACGAATCTTCAATCCTTTACAACACAATCATGTAGATAAGTTCTGTCTGCACATCCATACTATCTATTACAAATGCAACATGTTTGTAAGTAGATATCTGTTCGGATGTGCAGGTTAATCTGGAGCATCATCCATGGCTTGCTTTTATATCAAAGAATGATTGCAATAATACCTACCTAGGAGCTCTCTTAAACAGAGTAGCTATCAAGTTTCTGACTTCATAACTGTATTTTGGTGACACAGGTGGATAGGATCCTCTGAAATACATACAACTCTTCAAATCAGTTTTCTATGTTTGACAAAGAATTATATTTGTCTGAATATTGTCCAGTCTTTTCTTTGGATGATTTAATTGAGACGATTCTATAAATGACAATGTTTTCAAAAGTTGACTGCTGCAGATGCGTCTACAAGTGGGAAAGGGTTAAAATCATACTGAGCATAGAGGCAAACTAATCTGAATATTCACTTGGAGCGATCTAGTCAAATAATTTACAAAGGTCAGTTTTTTATGTTGACTATATAATTTTTCTATACAGTAAGACTTATAAACTATAAAGATATGAATATTTCAAAGATCACTGTGCACTTAACCATCTCCCTTATATAGGCGCTTTTTGACATTGTGGCAAAAGTAGAAATTGCTCAAAACAAGCAATTTCTTGTTTAGCCACAATGTTTTTAACTTTTTTTCAGTAATTATACATTAATTTATGGAGATTTTCCCTAGATGTTTACAAAGTCGTCTGCTGCAGTTTTGTTGTATGTGGGAAAGGCTAAAGAAACATAGAAGAAGTCAGAATTAACCATAAGACATCTGAATTATCCGGGCGTTCTATCAATTGAGAAATTTGAGAGATTTGCGCTATAGATGCTCATTTATGTAAATCCCAAACTTCCGTCCTGATACAAAAGATTTTTGATGACTCTTGATCAATTCACATTTGTTTAAACTTCAAATTTTTCAGATGACTTGTATCAATTCAGATTTTTTTAACAACACAGAAGTCACTAATTGTTAAACAATTTTTTTTTTTAAATCCCTTCTCCACTTAAAGACGCATTTTGATGCATTTGCAGCAGACAGCTTTTGAAAACGTTGTGACAAAAGAAGAAATTGCTCAAAACAAGCAATTTCTCCTTTTGCCACAATGTTTTCAACTCTATTTAATAATTAAACTCTCATTTATTGAGGTGTTTCACATTTTTGGCAATGTTTTCGAAGCCTTCTGCTGCAGAATTGTCATATGTGGGAAAGGGTTTTCTGTTGTGAAAACAATAAATGACAAAAATAATCAATATCTTATCATTTGTAGTCTAGTTTTGATATGGATTTGAAAACAGTCGGAAAAGGAGAAATTGTTAAAAATCAGCAATTTCTACTTTACCCACCATATTCTCTGAAGGCATCTGCTATGTAGGCATTGGAAGTCATTTGTATCAGATAAGGGGTTTAACCCATTAAATTACACTGACGGCATTGATGTTGCAGACAACATTTGAAAACATTGCAATATTTTCAACTTTTTGTCAAAGGGTCAATACCAAATTTTTCAACTTGTTCATCGTTTGATTTTCAAGTAGACAACATTTGAAATATCATGTGAACTTATTGTTAAGTAATGGGTTAATAGATTTATGCTGGTTAATAACAACAATTTTTACAAGTCAGCCGTTCTTCTGTCCATGTAATGTGACTATTCAAATAAAAAATAATTCTCACCTTATAATTTTTAAAACTAAGTTTTTCATATTACCAGCTTCAAACTGAAAGAAAAAAACAACCCTCAATTATAAGCAAATTTGTCCAAATTGCCTCTTTTGTCCGAAAATGGTTTTCATAGAGATAATTCAACTTATTTTTTGAAAGATAAGAATATAATTCACGAGCCGTCTCGTGAATGGGAGTGACGTCATGAGTGGCTCCTCCCATTCACAAGACGGCGAGTGAATTATATTCTAATCTTTGAAAAAATGAGTTGAATAATCTGTTTATTACATTTCATTGTTATTTGTTGTAATACATTAAATTTTTAAATACGTGTCTTCAACCATAGTTTATATTTACTGTGGAATATTGTTTGTCGTTTGACCTACTTTGCGCATTATTTTCGGATGAGGCGTTGCCATGGAAAAAAGGGAGGTGCACGCATGCGCAATTGTGTAGTAGATTATAACACTGGTGTGTAATAACAATAAATCAACGATTATGAATTTTCTTTCACCGAGATATCCTTATCTTTGATGGATAGAAATGTAATAAAATTGTTTATTCAAACTATAATTCAAGATTTTAAATCCAATTTTTTAAGATATCCTATTTATACCATATTTATCACCTCAGATGTTTCCAAAGCAGACCAATCTAGAAATGTCTTATTAGGTAAAAGGTTACCCCTTTCTCACATACAAGAAATCTGCAGCAGATGACTTTAAGAATGTCTACACAAAAATATGGAAAATCTCTATGATTGTAGGTATAATTACTGAAAAAGTGGAAATCTTTGTGGCAAAAGGAGAAATTGATCATTTTGAGCAATTTCTCTGTTTGTCACAATGTTTCAAAAGTCATCTGCAGCAGATGTGTCAAAATGCATCTTAAGGTGGGAAAGGGTTAATATACACAATAAATAAACTTACTGCATGTTTCAGTGAGGCCAATTCATACAAAACACAACCAAGGGACCATATATCACTGGAAAACAATAATACAAAGTTCAATTATCTTATACAATAATCAAAGGCCTCTTAATATCTAAGTTACTAAATAAAACCCTACGTCATAGCGAGACAATTCTTAGATGTACCCAATGGCCACAACATAGAGTTTGGAGGACTACCAATTAAGGATGTAAAAACATGAAATTTGCTTCTATCTTGATCTCTTGTTCTGATTTCAAGAGTGTTTATGCTTTCCCACAAACAAAACATCTGCAGCAGACAACTTGGACAACCTTGAATCAGGCAAAAGCTCTAAAAATGAAAGTATAAACAGTCAACAGGGTTGAAGAATTGATGAGCAGTTTCTCCTTTAGTCATGATGTTATAATAACTGAAATGAGTTGAAAACATTGTGGCAAAGGTAGAAATTGCTCATCAAAAGTTGTCTGCTGCAGAGGCGTCAGATAGGCTCTATATGCGGGTAGAGAAATTATTTCTTGTGATGGCTGTCATATCTCACATAAACTATTACGGACAAGGTTCTGATTGTTTAGATTTTCCATTATGCACATTTCGTTTAAATAGCCTGAATACTTATCAGAGTTGTTCCATTGAAAAGGTATTGAGTGGATGAATTTCTCCTTTTAAGATAATGTTTTTGTCATTTACTCCAAAGCCATCTTAACTCTTTTCCCGCATATAAACACTTTCTGATGCCTCTGCAGCAGACGACTTTTGAAAACATTGTGACAAAAGTACAATTGCTCAAAACCAGCAATTTCTCCATTTGCCACAATGTTTTCAACCTTTTTTGAGTAATAGAGGTTTATAGAGGTTTATAGAGGTTTTCTGTGTTTTTGTCTAGATGTTTCTAAAGTCGTCTGCTGCAGATTTGCTGTAGGTGGGAAAGGGTTTTACTTGTTGTATCGAAATGTTAAACCAGCATGTCATCAATAGACTAATGAAAAATAAGATCTGGTGACCTGAAATAACATGCCATAGTTCTGATAATCAAGGACCAATTACCCTGGTATTGCTCATGTGACCAGAGCATTTTGACAAGTATCAGACCAGTTGTATTGGAGGAGAAGAATTTTAAAGTTTCTGATGCCCCATGATAGCAATGTTTTTAAACCAATAAATATGGTAATTTGGCTTTAATTTTTTTATAGACGGTCACCAAGAATATTTCTTATTTAACCCCTTTTCTGATTCCATACAAAAACCATTTCTGCCAAATTATCTTCAAATTAGACCAGCAGTTTCAGGAGAAGAATTTCAAAGTTTCAACATTTAACTAACTGATGATGCCATAGCAAAAATAGTTCTGCAGTAGAATTAATTTCTTTGAACATTTTTTTAAGAGGATTACCAACACACCTTTTCGGGGAATTTGGTTGAAATCAGTGTAGTGGTTTAAGATTAATTATCATTTAAAGAAATTGTTACCAACAACACACAAAGGGCACAGGACAAAGGGTATCACAATAGCTCATCTGCAGTACTTAGTGATTAAAAGAGCTTAAAGAGTTGAATCTAAACAAACTGGCAATATACCCATATTTTCACGATACTGACTTTTTCATTGAGTTTAAGTTAGCAGTTACTATGAATTAGCCAGACATGAACAACAGGAGGTACAACAGACAACCCAGCAACTTAAGGCTTTTCCAAAACTATCAGAGAGCATAAAAATAGAGTAACAATTTACAAGAAGGATAAAAACCCAACAATCATAGTTTACCTTTTATTATTATAGGGTTTATTTTCACAAATTTCTGGACTAAGATAGTAAGGTGTTCCAATACAGGTTCTGGCAAGTTCTACTGTACTGTTTAACACTTTAGCTATACCAAAATCACCCAGCTGAATCATACCTTTAGCCGTAAGGAAAATATTCTGAAATACATTGCATAACAGTGGTGTAATTGAACAACTTTAAACAATAAATACAAAAATACAATTTTAATCACTTGCCGGTTGTTATCATTTGCCCTATATTACAAGAAAAGTAACCTTTCGAAGTTTTTGACTTAAATGGCAATGCAAATTAAATTGCATACTTGTATAATCGGAGTTTGTCTGATCAGTTCTTCAAATAAGCAATTTCTTTAGGAAAACCAAACTTAATTATTATTATAACCTATTTGAATAAAGACATGCCTTTGTTTCCATGTGAAAGGATTTAAATAACTCTCTTGCCTTTTAAGAATTCAAGGTTTTACTGAAAAATAGTTAATCAAAGGGAATATATAAAACTGCTCTCACAAAATCTCAATAATTCATGTTGTAAAGTTACACAGGCTAGCGTACAAACCATACCTGTGATTTGATGTCTCTATGTAAAATCTTTCTGTCATGAATATGCTTCATGGCAAGACACATCTGAACAAACCAGTCTAAAATCTGCAAATCAAAAAACATTTCTTTTTTAGTATAATGTGTGTTATATATTGTCTTTGTGGCATTGATTGTATATATATTTAACCATACATGGATATGTGGTGTAGACCGATATCAGACTGTATACAGTTATATAGTTTGATATTGGTATGCACTATTGTATTTGTTATTATTGTCGGAAAAATTGTTTAATATTCATAATTTATTTTATATTTGCTTCTTGTAAAGGGATTACGTTTTGAAAATTATAAATACTTGTTTGTAACTTACTATAGGCAAATGTGCCTGAATGTAATAAAATGTATTGTATTGTATTGTATATATAAGATGACAGGATTGAATGAATTGAATGAATTGTTAATTATCATACAATTACCATGTATTATTTCCCGTGGAAGAAAATATCAGCAATTTTAACAAAAGGCTAATATAAGACTTCTTCATTATAAAATAAAATAAAAGAAGAACATTTTGTAAAAATGAGTGATTTCTAGAATAAGTTGAACATTGTGAGAAACACGAAAATTAAACATTACCAGGAATTTCACTTTTTTTCTTTTTTTTTTTATCAATGTAGCAAACCAAAGTTTGGGCAAGTTGAAACAAATCTCTCAATAGTCATGTAGGTCTAGGAGGAAAAACTTTTCAAACAATTTGATTCCTCATGTGAAATATGTTGTAAATAATATTTCTTTTAAAACAAATTTATTCATGTTATACAAAGCTGGAGTCATTATTCCCTTCGGCGAAAAAAGACTTGGAGGTTGATGAACATCTTTAAAAATGTATAACTGTCCCATACCTGGTCTTCTGTGAATAGTACTCCTCGCTGGGTGTTGATTTTTGCATATAAATCCCCTGTAAGATCAACATAATAATTCATGTATACATTGTATAAAGAAATGATAAATAGCCCGGTCAGGTTAAATGACTTTGAGTATCTTTATTTTTTGATATCATAAGTTGTGTTTATGCATCATTACTGATGAGACAGAAATGTTTTATAACTCACAACAAAAAGTTTGAACATTTAAAAATTTATATCAGTTTGCAAACAACAAGAACAAATAATTTCTTTGACTGATAAAGACATCTCTGTAAAGAACAACTTATTGAAAACACCACCTAAACAAGAGTTGTCGGAGGACAATATAGCTCGCCTATCAGGGCCATCGTCTATCAGGGCCTACTTCAGAACAGTTATAGCATTAGGTAAAGTCACACAGTATCACCTACTGCAAGATAATACACCTTTTCTATACTTGCATGAATAAGTGAAGTTTCAAAGCAACAGCATACACAGTGTCTGAGAAAATGCCTTGCACACAAAGGTTTGACCAAAACTCTAAGTCCAAAAAGGGGGCACAATTCAGTCAAAATCCATTCCAGAGTTATGGGACTTGACATACAAGGTCACCTAATGTACCTGAATAAGTGTGTGGAGTTTCAAAGCAACAGCATACACAGTAACTGAGGAGAAAAGGCCTTGCACGCAAAGGTTTCACCAAGCTGGCAACGCGGACGCTGGGGTGACTACATAAGCTCAAAATTCATTATCTCCCATAATTTTTCAACTTCCACTTTTCGTGACGTTTTTTCTCTCTGCCAAAGATATTTTTTAAGCAGATGACAAGTGAAGGGTTATGAACTAAGGCTGCTTATGTTAATATTGACAAGATTTATCGACTTTGCTTCAGCGTACCAGTCCTGTAGTATTTATCTTAACCCTCACCAACATACAGATGCTTTCTAACACCTCTGTAGCAGATAACTTTTAAAATGTGGGAAAAGGTTAAGTAATCTATGAAAGAAAGTATACCACAATTTTAAATAAGGCTTTCTTACCTCCAGCACAATAGTCCATCACAATATAAAGATTTCCATGTTCTGAAAATAAAATCCAATATATTGTCATCTACTATATCATTGTCATTTTTATCTTTAAAAATTACTCTGTCACCAAACTGCAAATAAATATTAAAGTCTGAAGTCTGCCAGGGTTATCTGTCAAACAGGTGGGAAAAACTACCAATTTGTTGAAACAATATATCATTTATATACTTTTACAAGTCTATTGCAGACTTCTGAAATGCCAATGGAAACAGCATTCAAACTGCTATATCGAAATTTGGCATAGGGCAGCCAGTGAGTTTATTTACCTTCTCCTTACAGCATAGTTGTTTGGAGCAAAGATAAGTCTTCAATATTTTAGATTCATAACTTTTCTGAGAAACTTTAAAGTTTTAGTATTAAAATGTCATATGAGTTCAACTGTTAACAAAAACATACCTTCAAATGATTCCCTGTAGGCAACAATATTTGGATGATTCAGCCGCGCTAGAACGGATACCTAGAATATCAAGGATATCAAATATTATTGTTAAAAGGAATCTTGGGCCTGCATCCACAATCCATTCGAAACAAGATGCTTCCTGAATGGATTGTAAAAAAGTTGGAGGGCCAAAACTTTGTTAAAAAAATTATGAATTTGAACAAGCTGATAATTTGCGCATGGTCTCTTAAAAATGAAGCTTTCAATAAAGTTTTAATGAATTTTGTCATTAATTCCTGAGAAATAGCATAGACAAAAAAATACAGGTTGAAGAAAACATGCACAGACAGAGAATGCAGAAACTGTATGCTTCTTAAGAAATTTTCAGGGAGCATTACAATTCTTATTGAATTGATTAATTGGGATTTTACGCTGTTTTCAACAATTTTACAGTCATATCACAGCGACCAGTAACTGTTCACCTACTCATGTGTTTCCTGGCTTTCTCACATCAGTACTCCAAACAACTTTCTTTCCAAACAACTGGCTGTTTTTCCACATAGACTGTTAGCCCATTGGTTGAAGACGAATAACGCTTGTCACAGTGACTTTTGTCAAACATCTGAAAGAATGTTCCCGAGCTGGGGTTCGAACTAACTATCCCTGGATTGAAAGCTCTAGTCGCTACCGGGGCTCGGCTAATTCTAATTGAAACCATCAATAATTTTGATTGGTGACATAACATCTAAGATAATCTTATATCTTATCACTAAATATCTGTCATAGATGCTTTTTAAAAAGTTAAAAAACAAACTCACTGGAAATAAATGAATAATATAGAAGAATTCATGACTTTAAGAAAGTATGATTTACATAATGGAGAAAATTTCACCTAAATCTAAGTTTAATGCATAAATATCTTTTATACTTATTTTTCTAAAATTCAATCTTCATGCAACAGTGAAAGAATGAGTATTTGTGAAAACCAATAAAGAAAATACATTAATATTAATCATTTGAGCAAAAAACACACAAACCTCTTTTCTTGCTTCTACTCTTTCTTTTGCGCCCATCTATAAACATATTAAATACAAATTATAATTTAACTGACTAAATCTCAAAACAAGATTGTCATGATGACCATGGATCGCTCCCCTGCCCAGCTAATCCCAATTAATCCAAAAGACTAGGCCACAACCAAGCAATTATCAAGATTGAACAATATTGGCATAGGATAACATTACTGTGCAGTTTATGAAGAAAGACAATACTCTTGTGTTTTCATGTATCTTCAAGTCACTTTAATCATGTTCAATTTCGGGATAACTAGACACATTTTTATGCAGTTTATGAGGAAAGATGTACTTTCAAGTTAGTTTAATCATGTTCAATTAGTGACAGCTAGACAAAGATCATAAATCTTAAAATCTTAATTTCATTATTTCTATGAATCAAGTTCCAACACTTTACACTTTTTCTTGTAATCTTGGATGAACCTACAAATTCAGCTCTTGGCATGTGTCTAGTCCTCCACAGAAAGACGTCACATATGCTTATTTTTTATTTTGTCATTATATTGCATACTTGACACCGTCACACGACGCCTTTATATTTCCTTTCAATTTCGCAAATCCCTACAATGAATTTGGTCGGAACTTTTGGTGACATTTCAAGTGTCAAATCTTGCGATGTCAATAAAAAAGATCTTACTCTTGTTTTTGTGTGTATTGACTTGAAATAAAACTCTCACAGCTTGTCGATTCGAACCGAGGATAACGATATTTTAACCGAATCAAATATGTTACGAATAAAAACGAACCCATGCAAAATAAGAACCAAATTAAAAATGAGGATATGCGATGTATTTCTATGAAGGACTAGTTTTACAGATGTGATAACAGGCAAAACCCAATGTTACAACATTCAACAATACTATTATAACATATTAAGCTAAATAAAAAGATTGAAATACATACACGGAGAATATTTATTTCTTTTATAACCATTTCGTTGTTATCCTTCTTCCGTTTCACAAGCTCTGCCTTTCCGAATGCCCCTTCCCCAATATTCCTTACTTTCATATACTTTTCCATGTCGATCAATAAAGTGAATGGTAGAAGTGATATTTCTGTTGTATTAGCGCGTAAATATCGTGACGACGGTTACAAAAACATTGTAAGGTAAGTTTATCGATGCATATTTTTGTTTTGTTTACAATTAAGATGCCTAAGGAGGCAGCTAAATCGTCATTTTTGTAATCACTTTTGTTTTCATTGGTATTTTCAGAACGGAAGTTTATATTGACTACGGAATATAAACTTTTACAATTAATCTTAACGAATATTAACGTTAGATAATTTTTTCAAATTTAGCAATTACACAAATTTTGGATATTTAATTTATATATTCTTCATTTTAAAATTGTAAAATTTATTATTTGTGGGTATTAATCACGTTTTCTTTATTTTTAAAATTTATTTTCGTTATATTTGTTCAAGGTTAGAAAAATGGCTGCCGCTGTCAGATTTGGAAAACACTTGAAAGAACTGAGGCTGCATCTTTGCCAAACCTCAGCTGCTAGTCAAGGTGTTAGGTAACGAAGAAACAAATAAAATAATTGCATTTACGGAAGCATTTTTTTTACCAAAAAAATGAGGTTTTAGGTCTAAATTCGTTTGTATCATGGGTTTTCGCGTTGTATACAACTCGGAAATAGGTTTACAATTTCAAGATTTTTATATGTCTAACAGAATTTCATCAAACGAGCAGTTAGTTTGGTGTATTTATAAAAACCTTTAAGAATCTGTGACTGAATTGAAGAAGTTGGCTTTGTAGCTTATTTAAATGTACTGTTAGATAATTTAAATTCATATTGTTCATTTAACTTTATATAGCAGAGTCTCTGTTTTTAGTCTTTAAACTGAAAGTTGGATAGAATGATATAGTTTTTGGTTTGTCTGTCATCATTCTATAAGTACATTGACAGCTTCACCTGTACAAGTATTGTGTGATTCTTCTGGAAGTATGCAGAGTAGTTGCCCTTTCATTTATAATTTTAATCAAATTATGCTTGGAGCTGTATGTATCCCAATAATTTGCTTTGATAACGTTTTTGTTTCTTGATAATCATATTCAGAACTGCACAGCTAAAAAAGTGTGTTGCAGATATTTTTTTTGCTATAAGACTTATATGATTATAGGTGGTCAGTGCAACAGATAAGCTGCATATTTGAGTAAAATCTCAATTAAAACTTGCAAATACACAATTATTAAATTTCAAATCAGTGCATAAGAAAACTCATTAAAATTTCGGCACACTCAATACATTTTTTAAGACCTGTGTATCATATTTTTATGTCCAAAACAAAAACTCAATTAATATAGAATGCGTATTGACAACTTTCTTCTATGTCAATAAATCTTGTATAAAATTTGTAAACTGAAATAGTCGACTGAAGCCAACCAGTACTGTAGGCCGGGGATTGTACTAGTCACGTGATCAACATGCTACATGACCAACAAAGTCACTGGTGAAGTGGCCAATGGTTGCAGGGTTCATTAACAAAAAGCTGCGATTTTGGTTGATTTAGTCGTCGGACAAGACTGACTGCTTGAAAAAAGAGTGAAATGAACGCTTTAGACCGATAGACAGTTAAATTCGACTTTGCTATAAAAGTTAATGTCCAATTAAAAGCTACTACACTGGAGCGCCGATAATTCGCGGACGGGTGCAACGCGATTGCGACTTGGCTCCCGTTGCAATCTTGAAAAAAGAGCCTATTTTCTTATTTAGTTTGAAAAATAAACTCTCCAAAAAATACAACTTCGAAAAAAAAAATCAAAAAAAATAAGACAAATAATTCTGTAAGACTTTGTTCTCGTTGCAAAAGTGGAAAGTAAAATATATTTAGATAAATAATGCACAAACCTGATTTTATAAATCCAAAATCTAAAGAGAAAAAAAAAAAAAATACACGGAGTCCAAATTCAAATAATATTACAATGTATTGCTCCTAAATATTATTCTGGTCCTATAAAAATAAAAGCGCGAAAATCAAACAAAGGGTTGTGTCGGTGTCGCGTGTGTTGTTTAGGCTGACTACAATGCAATCAACCCTTAAGTCACATTTGTCCGTTTTCACACTTCTGAAGCGGACATTACGTGCTTCTCCTTTTCTCACAATGTAAGAAGAGGAGATATTGCTTTAATGGTTACACAATAGAGGTGTCACAAGCAGTTTGTAAATTGACTGACTTCTTTAACAACCGACCCGTCTAGTGTAGAAACAAACTAATGACAGTGTAAATGAATGAACTTCTTTTCTCACAATGTTTACAAATGTTTACAAAAGTTAAATAGCTGTAGGGTGGAAAGGGGTGTTTGTTAGTGTATATAAATGTAAAATAATGTATGAACTCCTATTCTAACAATGTTTTCAAAAATGTATATGATGCATGAATTAATTACGGGTCCGACATTATGTGTTTATCCTTTTCTCACAGTGTTTTCAAAAGCTTTCTGCTGCAACTGCGTCAAAAGTAATTGCATTCACGAAGTCCATTAAAAGTGTGTGTAATTTGTACATAGGTGAAGTTATGTTACGAGTTACAGGGGTTTTATAGTAATTTGTAAATGAAGTCACCCATTTATATAGCTTGGGAAAATCCATTCACTTTTTGTGAAAAGATAACATATGTCTCCAAGGCATTCTTACAAGCGCGTGAAATTGCGGTAAACATTACGTCATATTCCTACTTTCTTTTGTTCCCCGGATAGATTGAGCTGCCGCGACAAATGAAAATCACCCATTTAATTTTTTTTATTTCATCCTTACCCATTTGCACACGCATTTTGACACATCTGCAGCAGATTTCTTTTGATACCGTTGTGACAAAAGGAGATATTACTACATGTACTACATTTTGTTTGAAATTGGATAATTAAACTTTGAATAAAAAGGATTTTAAAGGTATGAATCTTTTTTCTTGTGTTTAACAACTTTGAAGTAGAAACAACATGTAAGGAAAGGATGCATCGCTGATAACTGATTACGCTGCTAACAAGCAGCTTCTCTTTTTCTCACAATGTTTTCCAATGCTGTCTGCTACATCTGCATTTGAAGCTATGAATACGTGGTTTGAGAATTAATTATTTTTCTTTTAAATAAGTTTGAAAAGAAGAGAAAAATGTAAGGAAAGGAGCATTGTCGATAAGGGCCAGTTTACCTTTTCTAACAATTTTTTCAAAGGCTGTTTTTTTTATTATTTATCTGCAACAAAAGTCAATAACGACAGGACAATTAGATTTTTACTGAATAAAAGAATACAAACTAACCGAAATTTGTTTGATTATAAATTTGAAAGCAGAAGACGACTTTCAAAACGTTTGTCATTGCATGCAGTTAAACGGTGGAGATTGACGAGTATCGGGTTTTGGCATGCTGAGGCATATTACTTGTGATTGCTTTAATTTCTAATGGTGATCGCGATGTCAGATTCCAACGCGATGCTAGGCCTTGGACCCCTAGTATCCCGATATACTGGAACTCCAGTGTAGTCATTATTTAGTCTGATTGTCATTATAAATAAAAAGATCATTGGATAAAACTTGCGCAAAATGCAGACATATATTCGGAAGCTATTAATTTCGAAAGCATTGTGGGGCGAATTTCAAAGTGAAGTAAAATATATTTGACAGTCGAGTAACAGTCCAAATACTTTGGATGCATGGTGTAATACTCAATTAACTTGCAAAGCTTATCTGTAGCACTGGGTTGTACCTATTGTGTAAACATTTATTAATTTTTATAATCGGTAAATCATTCTCTGTGTGTGATCTGCAGTTAGCCCCTTCAGCACTATCAGTGCTTTGATTATAGGTTAATTACGAGTCCTACCGTCCTAATCAAATAAACTAAAAATTATCATGTGGTTAAAAGCATATGTTCAACTTTAAAACATGTCAAAGATTTTAAATCCATGAAATAATTCCATAATTTGAAGAAATTACTCATTGTGCAAATTTTCTCATTTACCCACAATGTTTTGAAAAGTTTGCAGCAGACAATTTTGAAAACTTTTTTTTTTATTATTTAAACTCCATAACTGAAAGATTGATATTGATTTGAAATAAAATAAAATATTATAAATCATTCAATGGTTTGTTGTTGTTCATTTAGGTTCGTATCTATTTTATTATTTTTGTTTGTAAATAATCTTGAAAGTTAGATAACACTATCCTGCATATATAACAAAAATTGTGGCCCTTTTTTACTTAGAAATTCTTGTTAAAGTTTTGTGTGCAACTACAATAAGAGTCCATATCTCGGTAACTAATAAGCAGTGGAATAGTCAAGCGCGCTGTCTTGTAGACAGCATTAATTTTGTATTATTTCCAACAGTATTACTGAAATGACATATCACATCGTCATTATTCTATTATCTGTTCTATTTTGATGAGAGGTCATTATTTTCATTTTGCTTATAGATGATAGTGTGCTGAGTGCTCTCTCCTGTTTTGAACTTCTTCAGTTGGCAGATTTATTTGAAAAGTTTAAATAACTCAAAAATGTTTTATCCATTTCTTTCAGAGACTTCGTAAATGGACAGTATGTAGCTATGAAGAAAGGTAATCCAGATTTTCCCATCTTGATTCGAGAATGTAGTGGGGTCCAGCCAGTGGTATATGCACGATATGGTAAGTGGTACTCTCTTATTATGCAATTAAAACCTGTATTGCGGGTACTCAAAAGAATCATCTTTTGAGTACCCACAATATAGGGTTTGGAGATAAAATAAGTATTTAAGAACAAAAGATACGCCGCCTTTCTAGAACTCTGTAGATATTGTCACTTGATGTGGGTACTTCACATTAGAAAATCCTTATCTGATGCTCAACCTTTATTTTATCGGTAATCAAAAGAATCGTCTCGATGAGAAGATTCTTTCGAGAACCAAACAATTAGTTTTTAGTTGAGACCTAAGTGATATTGTTTGGAAAAAGAAGAGTTTATTTCTCATTGTCTGGTTTTCTGCATTACTCATTGTTTGGTTGTCTGCATTAACCATTTTCTTGCTCAGTTTGATGCATCTGCAGAAGATGACTTTTGAAAAGGTTGTGACTAAATAAGAAATTGTTCAACTTCTCAAGCAATTTTTCCTTTTTACCACAATTTTTTCAACTCTTTATACCCCCGATAAACGAAGTTTAGAGGGGGTATATTGGAGTTACCCTGTGGTTGGTCGGTCGGTTGGTCCGTTGCGATTTTCCTTGTCTGGTGCATAACTTTAAAACTAATTATTGGAATTTAATAAAACTTCATACGGTGATACAACACATTGAGAGGAAGTGTGGTGTACAGGAACCATAACTCTACTTTACCTAAATACAGAGTGATTGCCCTTTGTTACTTTTTCTTGTCCGGAGTATTACTTAATAACTAATAGATGGAATATAATAAAACTTCATACACTGGTAGAGCACAATGAGAGGAAGTGCAGTGTACAAGAACCTTAACTATAATTTACATAATTACAGAGTTATTGCCCTTTGTTACTTTTTCTTGTTCGTAGAGTCTTGTCCGGAGCATTACTTTAAAACTAATTGTTGGAATTTAAACAAACTTCATACGATGATACAAAACATTAAGAGAAAGTGAGGAATACAGCAACCATAACTCTACTTGACCTAATTACAGAGTTATTGCTCTGTGTTACTTTTTCTTGTCCGGAGAATTACTTAATAACTAATAGATGGAATTTAATAAAACTTCATACGATGATACAACACATTGAGAGGAAGTGCGGTGTACAGGAACCATAACTCTATTTTACCTAAACACAGAATTATTACACTTTGTTACTTTTTCTTGTCCGGAGAATTACTTAATAACTTATAGATGGAATCTAATAAAACTGCATACAATGGTAGAGCACACTGAGAGGAAGTGCAATGTACAAGAACTATAACTTATTTACATTATTACAGAGTTATTGCCCTTTGTTACTTTTTCTTGTTCGTAGAGTCTTGTCCGGAGCATTACTTTAAAACTAATTGTTGGAATTTAAACAAACTTCATACGATGATACAAAACATTGAGAGAAAGTGAGGAATACAGCAACCATAACTCTACTTGACCTAATCACAGAGTTATTGCTCTGTGTTACTTTTTCTTGTCCGGAGAATTACTTAATAACTAATAGATGGAATCTAATAAAACTTCATACAATGGTAGAACACAATGAGAGGAAGTGCAGTGTACAAGAACCATAACTCTAATTTACCTAATTACAGAGTTATTGCCGTTTGTTACTTTTTCTTGTTCGTAGAGTCTTGTCCGGAGCATAACTTTTAAACTAATTGTTGGAATTTAAACAAACTTCATACGATGATACAAAACATTGAGAGAAAGTGAGGAATACAGCAACCATAACTCTACTTGACCTAATTACAGAGTTATTGCTCTGTGTTACTTTTTCTTGTCCAGAGAATTACTTAATAACTAATAGATGGAATCCAATGAGAGGAAGTGCAGTGTACAAGAACCATAATTCTAATTTACCTAATTACAGAGTTATTGCCCTTTAGTACTTTGTCTTGTCCGGAGAATTACTTAATAACTAATAGATGGATTCTAATGAAACTGCATACAATGGTAGAACACAATGAGAGGAAGTGCAGTGTACAAGAACCATAACTTTAATTTACATATTGCCCTTTGTTACTTTTTTGTTGAGCGTAAAATAATTTCAAAACTACTGGATGGAATTTAATAAAACTTCATACTGTGATACAACACATCGAGAGGAAGTGCAGTGAACAAGAATCATAACTCTATTTTAGCTAATTACAAATTTATTGCCCTTTGTTACATTTTCTTGTTCGTAGAATAATTTTCATCGCCCCTTTCTTACTTTTTTCTTGTCCGGAGATTATCTTTAAAACTACAAGATGGAATTTACAGTGGGGTTTCTTAATATTCCACTACCTTTCCTATCAGAGCGACGTTCGGGGGGTATTAATCACATTCAGTGATAGTTCTAGTTTAAAATGTTATACGTTCATTCAAATAGAGATGATTCATATTTATACCTAGATATTTTCAAAGACAGCTGTTGCTTATTTGCTGAATGATGGTAAGAGTTAAGCCCTAATTATGGTAGACTTGACAAGCAGAACCACCTTTGGTAAAATTCTTACAATACTGCTTGGATTCCATTAGTGTCAGCAGGTTATTCTACCATCACATTAATTTCACCCAGAGAACATTGAACTAACTGAAGTATTGATGAATTGATTAAAATTAACTTCTCAAAGCTCTTAATTTAACCCTTTCCAACATATCTTTACGCTTCTTAACACCTCTGCATCAGACGACTATTGAAAACAATGTGACAAAAGGAAAAATTGCTCAAAACAAGCAATTTCTCCATTTGCCACAATGTTTTCAACTTTTTTCAGCAATTATACCTGCAGTTATAGAGATTTTCCATATTTTTGCTTAGAAGATTTCAAAGTCATCTGCTGCAGATTTGTTGTATGTGGGAAGGGGTTAAAAACCAAGTGTTGAGGGTACCAGTATTCAAAAATAATTTTGTCTTTTTCTGATTTCTCCTTATACATATTGCCTGCTTGACTATTAAAAAGACGCCCCAAGATCTCATAACCTGTTAATGTTTACATGTATTCAATTGCATTAAGAAGGTGTTCTCATATACAATGTACATTCTAAACAAATTCCAACCCTAAATTTGATTTATCTTTTCAGAATATGGTCGGGAAGAGAAGGTTGGACTAACAGGAAAGTCGTCAGCTGATGTGTTAAAAACAATTGAACAGTTAAATAGTTAATCATGTTTGGTGATAGAAATAAGACTTGTGATTTCATTTTCTAAAATAACGTTTTTTAGAAGACTGATCTTTAATGCTTTAGATGTAATAAATGAATAAACGCTAAAATTGAGAATTGTTTGAATGATTTTACTGATATTAATTCAACAAATAAAACTCAAGATTACATCTAAAAGTTTACCTCATTCCTTGATACAGATGCCATCGAATACCTCTGAAGTAGACAACCTTTTAAAACATTGTTGGGTCATACTGGAGACTGGTATAATTGGCTTCCCTCCTAGGTACTCAGGATTGCATCTCAGCTGATGCTGAAACTAGATTCCCTTGCATGCCTAAACTAAAATCTCCTGAAAGTGCAGGACAAATTTTGATTTCTCATTAATGATCTTTGGATGACCCTCTTTATAGATTGCTCAAACCATCTTGTTTGGTAAAGACAGGCATGACTGTCAAGGTGATGGGGTTTCACATCAAAACAGATGCCTTTGAAACTACTGGCCTAACATGAGACCATCTACCAAAACTGCTCAAGCTTCTTTATGGATAAAAAGTTGAACTATCAGTGGCAGGGCTAGTATGCTCATTTGGCAATATTTTCTTTATTTCATACTGAAGTGCCAATTTCAATATCATATTTTGTCACAGTGATATTGGATAAATACTGTTAAAAATATTGTAAAACCCTATTAAAACAAAGATATTATTTGACAGAGTTGGATTTCTGTTGATATTTACCCTTTCCCACATATAGACACTTTCTGTTTCCTCTGCAGCAGACAGCTTTTTGCAAACATGGCGACAAAAGAAGAATTGCTCAAAACGATTAATTTCTCTTTTTGTCACCATGTATTCAACTCTATTCAAATAGTGTACTTTAATTCAAAGGGAGTTTCCAATTTTGTGGTATGTTTTCAAAGTTGTCTGCTGCAGATTTGTTGTATGTGGGAAAGGGTTAAACAACAGGGTCTGATGTACATGCAGCCGCGACGAAGCCATGTCTCTGCAAATGCTGTTTGGTATTCATTGCAATGCCTCGGTGGTGTAGTGGTACCGGGTCATACCAAAGACTTTATAAATGGTAGTAATGGCTGCCCTCCTTGGCGCTCAGATTTCCTGAGTTAGCATTACAACTGACTGGTTGTGTCAGAATAACTGGAACAGTAGTACTGTTAACTAACCCAGGAAACGCCATGATATAACTGCAAAACTGTTGAAAGAGGTGTAAAACACCAAAAAAATCGATCTGGTATTCATTGAAACTTTATGGAAGGATCTGTTCTAAGAGTAGATGGGCATAATCAACAATTTCGATGGTGTAGTGGCCCTTTGATGTTTAACACATTAGTTGATCATCCATTGGTTTTACTAGTTTTCTTGTTTCTTCTGCATAGATCCAGTGTTTAAAAGGGTTTCTTACATAACAATGAGAGGATGCTTCCTTAACCCTTTCCCTCATACGGCAATTCTGCAGCAGACGACTTTGAACATATTTTGTCAAAAAATAGAAAATCTCCATAATTGAATGGATAACCTATGACAAAAAGTGGAAAACATAGTGGCAAAAGGAGAAATTGCACGTTTTGTGCAATTTCTTCTTTTGTCACTATGTTTTCAAAAAGCCGTCTGCTGCAGAGGCGTCAGAAAGCGTCTATATGTGGGAAAGGGTTAAAAAGACTTAGAGATGAGATTTCATCACATTTGCCAAAGGGGTTAAAGAAGAATCGATTAAAGCCAGAATAATATGTACACGCATTCTGCAATTCTTGTGAAACAAATTACAAATGGGTAAAATTGCTGTCTAACTGTAATAGCATAGGATATAATTATGGACCACACAAGCTTTTTCTCCAATGGGATCAGCGACGAAGTGACCATATTTTGGTATGAGAAATGCCATTTTTCATGTGCATACAAAAACTATGTGAAATGGTATAGAAGATAAGACCCAGACAAGGTTGGGTAACAGAATGGATGGATGTATGCAAACCTATAGTCACCCCCGAGTACCAGGTGGGGGACTAACTAGCCAAATCATCGGCTCAAATTGCTTTCTATTTAGCTAAAAATGAAAACTTGTCTGAACTGTTGTCATTTCAACTGTTCTCTGAGCATGTATGGTTAGTGCACAAAGAGGCAAAGAGTTTTAACAGATTGTAAGTCTGTTAAACCCTCTGTGCTAACTGTTTACCGTATTGGATTTTCAAGTCTTCTTTGAAAAATACTGAAGAAAAAAATGTATAATATCTAAGAAATGAAGTATATTTCAGCTAAAGGAATCCGCTGTGGTCGAGTGGTTAGCGTCGGGGGATTTTGAAACCGGGTGTCCTGGGTTCGATCCCCAGTCGCGGCACTAGTCATGGTGGAGTGCCCTTGGGCAAGGCACATTGTCTAGCCTAGTACTGTTTTTTTACCCAGGGATCATGAATAAGTGAACTGTCGCCGTGATATAACTGAAATAATGTTGAAAGCGGCGTAAAACCCCAATAAATAAATATTTCAGCTACAAATTGAAAACATTGTGAGAAAAACAATAAATTGCAAATTTTAAGCATCTTCTTCTTTAACCATAAGGTATAAAAGATTGTTTGTATTAGGGAAAGGGCTGCATAGAAAGGTTTAAAAACAGATAATTTTGAAAGAGATATTTAAGCAATAACAAACTTTATTCAAAGGTAAATCCAAATGGGAAATGCTTTACAAAACAGGGTAATAAGAAATGCAATTAAAACAAAATAAAACTAAATAAAACAAAAGGGCCATGATGGCCATGGATCGCTCCCCTGAGTTATGTCAGATTCAGAGGAGAAGATTTTTAAAGTTTGGACATTTTGCCCCCTTTCTGATGCCCCAAATTATAGAGTTCACAATGGAATTTAAATCTTTGAACAATTTTGAAAGAGGACCACCTGTGAAGTTTAGTTGAAATTAGTCCTGTGGTTTAGGAGGAGATTTTGTTTAAAGCTAAAAGTAAACGACGGACAGAGAGTGATCAGAATAGATCACCTTGAGCCTTCCTTTGATTTGATGAAGATGTATGTTCTGATAAACTTTAATGAAGATTGGATACAAAATGTTGCCTGTAGAGCGTTAACAAGGCAATTGACGATGCACTACGGACAAAACATGATCACAACAGCTCACTCACCTTAAGCACTTCATGCTCAGGTGAGCTTAAAAAAGCACTGTTTGAATTGAACCTGTTCCCACATAAAAGAAATCTGCAGCAGACAACTTTGAAAACAGCTTGGGAAACATCCTGAAAATCTGGAACAAGTGGCACAAGAGGGCCAATATCGCTCCACTGCCTTAAGGCGGAATTTATCTCCAAACAGCACTTGGCTTGAAGAAATCTGATAGAGGGTCATCCAAGGAACATTTTTACATGCAGCCGCGACGAAGCCATGTCTCTGCAAATGCTGTTTGGTATTCATTGCAATGCCTCGGTGGTGTAGTGGAACCGGGTCATACCAAAGACTTTATAAATGGTAGTAATGGCTGCCCTCCTTGGCGCTCAGATTTCCCGAGTTAGCATTACAACTGACTGGTTGTGTCAGAATAACTGGAACAGTAGTACTGTTAACTAACCCAGGAAACGCCATGATATAACTGAAAAACTGTTGAAAGAGGTGTAAAACACCAAAAAATCGATCTGGTATTCATTGAAACTTTATGGAAGGATCTGTTTGAAAATTTGAAAATTTGAAAATCGGCCTGACACTTTCGAAGGAAAAGATTTCTTAAGTTCTCACTATAGCCATATAAGGCAAAAGAAAACATCCTCTGGCAGCCATGTCTTTGGACCAATCAACATGGCTTGAAGGAACCTGATAGAGTACACTAGTTACATTTTTACAAAATTATTTGGAAATCGGCCCAACACTTTCGAAGGAGATGATTTTTTAAGTTTTCACTATAGCCATACAAGGCTAATTAGCCCTGTTCTCTGGTGGCCATGTTTTTGGACCAATCAACATGGTTTGAAGGAATCTGATAGAGGGTCTCCAAAGGAATATTTCCAAAATTGGCCAAACACTTTTGGAGCAACAGATTTTTAAAGTTTTCACTATAGCCATATAAGGCAAAAAAGCCCCGCCCACTGGCGACCATGTTTTTCGACCAATCAACATGTCTTGAAGGAATCTGATTGAGGGTCACCCAAGGAACATTTCTACAAAATTATTTAAAAATCGGCCAAACACTTTTGGAGAAGAAGATTTTTTAAGTTTTCAGTATAGCCATATAAGGCAAAAAAGTCCCACCCCCTGGCGGCTATGTTTTTCGACCGATCAACATGGCTTGAAGGAATCTGATAGAGGGTCATCCAAGGAACATTTCTACAAAATTATTTGAAAATCTGCCTGACACTTTCGGAGGAGAAGATTTTTTAAGTTTTCAGTATAGCCATATACGGCAAAATAGCCCCGCCCCCCTGGCGGCCATGTTTTTCGACCAATCAACATGGCTTGAAGGAATCTGATAGAGGGTCATCCAAGGAACATTTCTACAAAATTATTTGAAAATCTGCCAACCAGTTTGGGAGAAGAAGAATTTTGAAGTTTTTTTCATTTCGTTGCCATGGAAACCAGAATTCTGCATGGATCCCAACAATTTGAAGGAAATCAGGTGAGGTCGTTGAGAGGATGCCTTCTGAGAAGTTTCATCTCAATTGACCCATTGGTTACTGAGGCGAAGATGGGGACGAAGACGCACTATGGACGCCGGACAAAAGGCGATCACAATAACTCGCCTTGAGCAAAGCTCAGGTGAGCTAAAAAGTAATAGTAAATGCTTTATATCATTAAAACTCTTTAATTATCGAATATTCGCCCACTTGGTCTTTATCAAGATTAAATAAATACAACAGAAATTTATGTGAAGTCCATTTTGTGTTGAGGAGATCAACTTGTGATGAGGAGAAAATGGATTGCACATAAATTTCTGTTGCATTTATTTAATCTTGATAAAGACCAAGTGGTCAAAATTTGATTATTAAAGAGTTTTAATGACTTTCTTCCCTTTGGAAGACATAATATACAAAGTAAATAGTAAATGGTTTTAAGCAAATCTTTTTGCTCTCATATTACCCGCTTTGTTCCCCAAAAATAAACAGGCAATTAATACTGTCTCTACTTTCCAAATGTTTAACCCTTTACCACATACAGAACCATTCCGATGCCTCTGCAGCAGACAACTTTTTAAAACATTGTTGGAAAAAGGGGAAATTGCTCATAACGAGCAATTTCTCCTATTGCCACAATGATTTTAACTCTATTATATAAATATACTTTAATTTGTTGGTATTTACCACAAATTTTGTTGAGATGTTTTCAAGTCGTCTGCTTCAGATTTAAGTGGGAAAGGGTTAAAATTTGCCAGTATCTTGAGGTGACTTATGAAGAAAATTAATCATCAACATGATTCATGAAGGAAAAAATATTTATACACTTGTAAGGCAGTACAAAATTTCAATTACAAAAAACTGTTATAAATCAGTCTTAAATGAAAAATCATTTCATTTAGAATTTTCCAACTTCAAAATATTTATCAGCAAACAATTTTGAATACCACTTTGGGGAATTTTATTTTATTATCTAATAAAACAAGAGAAAGTTGATGCAAGGCATCAATGTCGCCGGAAAAGACTGCATTCATTACTTTTTAACACACATGTATTCTTGACTTTCATTAGTCTAAACATACACATAATGTTTTCATAAGGACTAATTCCAGGATTTTTAAAATTCTACATAGATCTACATATTTCAGGATTTCTTTTGGTCAGGATTGGATGTTTTGTATTTGTCAATAAAACCACAACAAATTAATAAATTTTTGGATTTAAATCTACATGCAATAAAAAGCTATTAAACCCTTTCCATGTCTGAAGCAACAATGAAAACCTTTAAACGCTTAAAACATTGAGAAAACGGTTAAATTGCTGAAGACATGAACTTCCTCCTTTTTAATAATAATTATAATAAAAAAATTTAAATATTTCACAGATGTTAAAATTTATCCTCATATGTTTAAAAAGTAGACCACACTATACACAACATATCAGCTAAATTGTTTATCTAAATCGTTGATGCATACAATATATGTTTGGCGCAAGAGAAATGCCAGTTGCGAGTCCCATTACTATTTAATAGGTGGCAAGTATGAAATTAATTGGGTGCGAAAGAGCAGATTTTCTTTATTTCTAAATCTATTGTTTATCAGAGTTTGTTCTTCTCTTAATTTGTTTCAAGCCAAATAATCATTTAATATCACATATATTTAATCATTTAAGTGTGTGATATTAGCTATCTATCTGTAATAAGGTGTTTGAGCATTCTTTCGAAATGTTGACCCTCAAGATCGAGTCGTAGTGTCAGACATCGAAGAAAGAGAATAAAAAATCGGGCAAAGCTTTAGTGCATGTTTTATTCCACTGCATTCGAGAGAAAAAAGCATTTCTATAGTATCTGTCTTTCTCCTATATTCGACCCATGCACTCGTTTCGTGACGTTTAAGAAATCAATTTGTCGTGCGACATTTTTTGTCTGCATAATCAAGTCACTTTTCTAAGTTTACATTTTACTTCCGGTTACTTCGCTTTGTTTACATTTTGGCAATATGAAACTAGGTCACAAACTGAGGAAAAGGCGTTTCGACATTCACGACCGATAAACAGGCTTATATTCGAGACATATTTTCACAAATAATTCTTATTTTTGTTTCTGTTACCAGTTTATGTTGATACTTATCTATTAAAAGGAGAATTTGACATGATTTTCATATCAATAGTCTGCTGCGCAGGTGCGCGTATGTTAACAAATTAGACTGTGCGACGTAAAGGTTTGTAGTTATCGCCTTTTGATTACATAGTTTATGAAAATAAAGTATCCCAGTCTAGCTAATAGGGACTGTCAAAATAAAGAAACTGCACATACTTAAAACATCGGAATATTTATTCCATTTTAGATGTGTCATAACTTGTTTTTAAACAAACGCAATTGTAATATGTTCAAGACATTTAAAAAAAAAAATCTAATAATAACCCCCCCTCCCATGTCATTTCCGAAAACCTATTAAAAATAGAAGTCGCGGGCTTCTGCCCGGCGACTAATAACCATTTTAAAAAAGAATAGAAAACAATATGGGATAAACAAACACTTTCTCAATATAACCATTTTTCAGCAATGTTTACAAAAGTTTTCTACTGCAAATGCATAAACATGTGAGAAAGGGAAAAGTGATTCACATGACAACAACAATTTTAATATAATGCATAGGAGATCCTACAAAACCTTTTATAATCAGGCACTTTAAATGGAAGTTTCCAAAGTGCAGCTTTATGCAAAACTGTAATAACATTTACCCCCCCGATGATATTTAACCCTTTCCCTCATATAGATGCTTTCTGATGCCTCTGTAGCAGACAGCTTTTTGAAAACATAGTAACAAAAGAAGAAATTGCACAAAACGTGCAATTTCTCCTTTTGTCACAATGTTTTCCACTTTTAGTCATAGGTTATCCATTCAATTATAGAGATTTTCCTTTATTTGACAAAATATGTTCAAAGTCGTCTGCCGCATAATTGTCGTATGAGGGAAAGGGTTAAACAAGTTTCACAGTATGAGTCCTCTGACAGGACATGTTGATTGACTGTCAAGAGAGTCCCCATGGAAAACAATGAGTCCGTTGTACCATAACATTATAACTTTGTTCTATGGACTCAAAAACTTTCTAATTATGAGTCCTTGATATAAATATTAGGAGAACTGGACTTGGGGCTAGCAGGTAACAAAATCACTGTAATGCAACTGTTTAGCATGCATCAATCAAAATTTTACCAAAATTGTCTATATAAAGGAACAATAACTGCAAACAAATGTCGAACATGACATCACACACCGAGCTATGGCATAAACATTTTTCCCAGCCTTTATCATTGATGCTTGATTTTGAGTAATACATGTATTTAATTCTTTCCTGCTTGCAGACGCATATGAGCAATTCCTCCTTTTGACCACACTGTTTACATTCAACTGCAGCAGATGCTTCAAAATGTAAGTTAAACTTTCTCTCATATGACAATTCTGCAGCAGACGACTTTGAACGTATTTTGTGATAACATAGAAAATCTCCATAAATGAATGGATAACCTATGACAAAAAGTGGAAAACATTGTGGCAAAAGGAGAAATTGCACGTTTTGTGCAATTTCTTCTTTTGTCACTATGTTTTCAAAAAGCCGTCTGCTGCAGAGACGTCAGAAAGCGTCTATATGAGGGAAAGGGTTAAATGAAATCTCACATATTCACGGAGTAGTCTTTGGTACCTTTTGATAAATGTGGGGAAGAATGTAGAGCAAGATTAGAATGCACAATTTTTTTACATACCATGGTACAAACTTTATGTATATAACTAATTATGGTACAAACTATATGTATACATGTATAACCAATTATGGTACAAACTACATGTATGAAACCAATTATGGTACAAACTATATGTATAAAACCAACTAAAATACATGTAGTCTAAAGCAAATAAAACAAATCAATACATTGAATTGAGATGCCCGCCAAATTTGAAAAAAATAAAATACTTTGCCCACATTGGTATACCCATTTCTAAAAACATATATTTGAAAATTTGTGGACGATATAAGTTACCTCTACTGACCCTTTTTTAAACATGAAATGGACTTGATGGAAATGCATGTTCTGATAAAACTTTCATGAATATTTGATGTCAATTAAGGTCTCTTGATAGGTTTTCTCGAACCTGAACTGGTGTCCAAGTTTTTCACTCTGAATGACCCACTTTTAAAGAGCTTGACTGAGATTTGATGAATATGAATGTTCCCTCATATAGATGCTTTCTGACGCCTCCGCAGCAGACGGCATTTTGAAAACATAGTGACAAAAGAAGAAATTGCACAAAACATGCAATTTCTCCTTTTGCCACAATGTTTTCCACTTTTTGTCATAGGTTATCCATTCAATTATGGAGATATTCTATTTTTTGACAAAATACTTCAAAGTCGTCTGCTGCAGAATTGCTGTATGAGGGAAAGGGTTAATGAAGATTGGATATAAAATGTGGCTTATTTTCCTTTACCATGTAATTCATAATTTGATTCAATTTAAGGTCGAGTGGATTGAAAGGCAATCTAAGTGACACTATCTGTCTGATATTTCCCTATGATGGTTTACAATTCCATGTATTTTCTAATCAAATCCATCCAACCATGGCTCCGGATGGACGACGCCTAACCAATATCCCATCTACTTTTAGCTGGGGATAATATTAATGAAATGAAATTACCTTGCATAATACTGTACAAATACAACCAAATAATACACAACATTGTTCTATGGAATGCATGTGTTTGCTACCAATAACAAGTAAGACAAGACTGATGGTCAAACAGACAACAAAAAAGTGATTAATAAGCGTCACAAGCAAAGGGAGGGGGGCGACATTCTGTGTTGTCTACAAATAAACAGTAAGACATAAATGTCATCCTGGCCTGCAAAGGAATGGGACAAAATAATGGATGGAACTATTGTGTAAGCAAACAAGGTATTCGCTCCAGATATAGCATACCATAGTTGACTGGAATTATTATAACATAACACCTTAACAGGAGTCAACTTTTGAAAATAGCAAAAGCTGAAACAAACAAGAGGGCCATGATGGCCCTGGAATCGCTCACCTGATTTTTTTTTTCACTTTAGCTATATAAGCCCCGCCATCTGGCGGGCATAGTTTCCAACCAATCAACTTGGCTTGAAGGAATCTGATAGAGGGTTACCCTAGGAACATTTCTACAAAATTATTTGAAAATCGGCCTGACACTTTTGGAGGAGAAGATTTTTTAAGTTTTCACTATAGCCATAAAAGGCAAAATAGCCCCGCCCCCTGGCGGCCATGGTTTTTGACCAATCAACATGGCTTGAAGGAATCTGATAGAGGGTCATCCAAGGAACATTTCTATAAAATTATTTGAAAATCGGCCTGACACTTTTGGAGGAGAAGATTTTTTAAGTTTGCACTATAGCCATATAAGGCAGAATAGCCCCGCCCCCCTGGCGGCCATGTTTTTCGACCAATCAACATGGCTTGAAGGAATCTGATAGAGGGTCACCTAAGGAACATTTCTACAAAATAATTTGAAAATCGGCCTGACACTTTCGGAGGAGAAGATTTTTTAAGTTTGCACTATAGCCATATAAGGCAAAATAGCCCCGCCCCCCCTGGCGGCCATGTTTTTCGACCAATCGACATGGCTTGAAGGAATCTGATAGAGGGTCACCTAAGGAACATTTCTACAAAATAATTTGAAAATCGGCCTGACACTTTCGGAGAAGAAGATTTTTTAAGAATTTTGAAGTTTTTTTCATTTCGTTGCCATGGAAACCAGAATTCTGCATGGATCCCAAAACTTTTAAGGAATTCTGGTGAGGACATTGAGAGGATGCTTTCTGTGAAGTTTCATCCTAGTTGACCCAACGGTTACAGAGGAGAAAATGTTGACGGACGACGGATGACGGACATAGGGCGATCACAATAACTCACCTTGAGCACTTCGTGCACAGGTGAGCTAAAAAGGGATCAATAAGCGTCACAAGCAAAGGGAGGCGACATTCTGTGTTGTCTACCAATAACAAGTAAGACAAGACTGATGGACAAACAGACAACAAAAAAAGTGATCAATAAGCGTCACAAGCAAAGGGAGGCGACATTTGTGTTGCCTACCAAAAATCAGTTAGACAAAGGTCATCATGGCCTGCAAAGGAATGTGACAAAATAATGGATGGAATTATTATTATAACATAACACCTTCACAGGCGTCAACTTTTGAAAATAACAAGAGCTGTCCGAAACGATAGTGTGCTGGTCTTCTTGACTTTTTTTAGTGCTTGCCAATAAAACTAAACAAGAGGCCCTCATGGGCCAATGCTCTACTGGCATTGATCTGGCTTGTTTCAAAAGGAACCAATATGTCATCAATATTCAAATACCATCTAAGTTTGGTGAAGATCAGATAGTAAATGGAAGCTCTTTTGTGTTCACAAGCTGTATTATAGCAATTTTGACAATTTCAAGGGCCATAATCCAGCCATGCTTGGGTAGATCTGGCCGTTTTTTAGAAATGAACCAAACTCTCGTGGATATCTAACTACTGTATAAGTTTGATTGAGATAAAATCAAAAATAAGGACTGTATCATGTTAACAAGCCCTATTATAGCAATTTTGACAATTTCAAGGGCCATAATTCAGTCATGCATGGGGCGGATCTGGCTTGTTTTCAAAAGGAATCAAGCTCTCATGGATATCTAACTACTGTATAAGTTTGATTGAGATACAATAAAAAAAAAGAGACTGTATCGTGTTAACAAGCTCTATTATAGCAATTTTGACAATTCCAAGGGCCATAATCCAGGCATGCATGGGCGGATCTGTGGCTGGTTTTCGAAAGGAACCGAGCTCTCATGGATATCTAACTACTGTATAAGTTTGGTTGAGATACAATCAAAAGTGAAGACTGTATCGTGTTAACAAGCTCTTTTATAGCAATTTTGACCATTTCAAGGGCCATAATCCAGTCATGCATGGGCGGATCTGGCTGGTTTAACTACTGTATAAGTTTGGTTGAGATACAATCAAAAGTGAAGACTGTATCGTGTTAACAAGAAATTGTTTACGGACGGACACACGGACAAATCGCCACGACATAAGCCCTTCTGGCCTTGGCCAATAGAGCTAAAAAACTGCAGTAAAAGACAAAACAAAAATCTCCGTATTTGTCAAAGTGTAAATAAAGAATATAAGCAGCAAGATATCAAGTCAATATGTATCTTACTAAATCAAATGGTTAAGTAATCAAAGTACTGAAGTACTGGTAACGAATTATTTTGAACATTTGTAAAATCTAATTTATGAATGCAATTGATCATGCTATTGCACAATTTAGTCTATTTTATTATTATTAATATTTTTGTCCAGAGATTTTTTTTTATCAGTTGACAGTTTTAGTAAATGTAGCATTTCAACGGCGATGCGAGCGTTTAACATGCACACTAACTCTTTCACTGAGCTCTGCGTAAAGTCTGTCAAAACACCCATGGCATATTTGTGAGATTTACATTGTTAGTTCGATTTGTTTTCGTCACCAGGGGCGGATCCAGGATTTCGGCTTATATTATAACTATGTTTCATGTGAGTGAATTAATTATTATAAATCTATAATGTTTAACAAATCGCATAAAATAAGAATTAAAAAAAAAAAAAAAGAACAGTTCTTATTAGGACTCGAACTCGCGTCCATAAGTAGTCCATGATTAGTAGTTCTACACGCTCTCCATTGCATCACGATACTTTGATACAACGTTTAAGCGTTACTTTCGTATATATATTAAGCTAACTGAATGCGCGCGTATGTAAACCATGATCTATAATTAGAAAGCCGCTTTGATCATCGTTATCATGTTGGAAAAAGGAGAAACAACGGCGATGCGAGCGTTTAAAATGCACACTGACTATTTCACTGAGCTCTGCGTAGTGGCATATTTGTGAGATTAACATTGTTCTATACAGCGTGGGGTCGACTTCTAGTGAATGGGCATACGACTAAAATTCATACTCGTGGCTTATACGTACCTGCCGACAAATGAAATATATATGCGCGTACTGTTAATTTGATATTTTCTAGAAAATTGATTATCTATGATGATTCGATAGTATAATTATGACTTCACTGTATTGAAATAACACGTAGAAGTCATTTTAATATCGAAAAAATACTAGGACTATTTAGGTGCAGCGAATGTGTATTCTAAGCGGAAGTGTAGTTTAACCGTGACTTCCGGAATCAAACACGATCGCGTTAACTGTATTATTTTTTGAGAAAAAATAATTCGTTAAAAAATTGGCTGGTACAAAAAACTGAACCAAGATTTTAAGTGGATAAAGGGCTTTAATTTTTGAAAAATTCTTGACAGAGTTACCTTCTCTTGTCTACAGATAGGGGTCATGATATCCAAAAGGGTTAAGTCAATATTTGAATTTTACCCAGTTTCAATGTAAGTGACATTTTTTTAACAAAAACATGACATAGTTATGCACTCTTGTCTGTTGATGGAGGTCATGTTGGTGAACAAGTAGTCTTAAGTTTCAAAGCTATATCTCTTATGGTTTTGAAAAAATGTGGGATGCTATGAAAAGCTTAACCAAGGTGTGACGCCGACGTGAGTAGGATAGCTTGCCTTTTCATTGAATAGTCAAGCTTAAAATGGAGAAAATATTCAAAAAGTGATATTTTCTATAAGCTAGGTTAGTTACTTAACCCTGTCCCAATTGCAAATAAATCTGTAGCAGACTTGCTTTAAACAAGAGGGCCATGATGGCCCTTGAATCGCTCACCTGATTTTTTTTTTTTTTTTCACTTTAGCTATATAAGCCTCGCCCCCTGGCAGCCATAGTTTCCGACCAATCAACTTGGCTTGAAGGAATCTGATAGAGGGTCACCCTAGGAACATTTCTACAAAATTATTTGAAAATCGGCCGGATATTTTTGGAGGAGAAGATTTTTTAAGTTTTCACTATAGCCATATAATGCAAAATAGCCCTGCCTACTGGCGGCCATGTTTTTTGACCAATCAACATGGCTTGAAGGAATCTGAAAGTGGGTCATCCAAGGAACATTTCTACAAAATTATTTGAAAATCGGGCCGACACTTTTGGAGAAGAAGATTTTTTAAGTTTGCACTATAGCCATATAAGGCAAA
The DNA here is from genome assembly GCA_031761405.1 of Serripes groenlandicus. Lineage (NCBI taxonomy): Eukaryota > Metazoa > Mollusca > Bivalvia > Cardiida > Cardiidae > Serripes > Serripes groenlandicus. The sequence goes on from JASEVX010000006.1 coordinate 73,408,043, forward strand.
ATAGCCCGCCCCCCACCTCCCCCCCCCTGGCGGCCATGTTTTTCGACCAATCAACATGGCTTGAAGGAATCTGATAGAGGGTCACCCAAGGAACATTTCTACAAAATTATTTGAAAATCGGCCTGACACTTATGGAGGAGAAGATTTTTTAAGTTTTCTTTTAGCCATAAAAGGCAAAATAGCCCCGCCCCCTGGCGGCCATGTTTTTTGACCAATCAACATGGCTTGAAGGAATCTGATAGAGGATCACCCAAGGAACATTTCTACAAAATTATTTGAAAATCGGCCTGACACTTTTGGAGGAGAAGATTTTTTAAGTTTGCACCATAGCCATATAAGGCAAAATAGCACCGCCCCCCCTGGCGGCTATGTTTTTCGACCAATCAACATGGCTTGAAGGAATCTGATAGAGGGTCACCCAAGGAACATTTCTACAAAATTATTTGAAAATCGGCCTTACACTTTCGGAGGAGAAGATTTTTTAAGTTTTCACTATAGCCATATAAGGCAAAATAGCCCCGCCCCCCCCCCCTGGCGGCCATGTTTTTCGACCAATCAACACGGCTTGAAGGAATCTGATAGAGGGTCATCCAAGGAACATTTCTACAAAATTATTTGAAAATCTGCCAACCAATTTGGGAGAAGAAGAATTTTGAAGTTTTTTCGGTTTCGTTGCCATGGAAACCAGAATTTTGCATGGATCCCAAAAATTTGAAGGAATTCTGGTGAGGTCATTGAGAGGATGCTTTCTGTGAAGTTTCATCCCAATTGACCCACTGGTTACTGAGGAGAAGAAGTTGACGCACGACGCACGCCGGACGCCGGACAAAAGGCGATCACAATAACTCACCTTGAGCAAAGCTCAGGTGAGCTAAAAACCGTGAGAACTCGATTATTCATTTATTATTCTTCTTTCAACGATACAAATTGTCCATATTCTTGCCGGATGCCTTGATGTTTTCAAAGATGTCTGGTTCAGCTTAGTTGGGAAGTGGTTAATTAAATTCTATAAATGTAGTCACTTCAGATGTATTTTGATAAATTTGTAGCAGATGTTTTTTTGTTAAACATTGTGGCAAAATTAGAAATTGCTCATGATAAGGAAATTGTTCTTTTGTCAGAATGTTTTCAATTTTATCCAATAATTATAATCACATTTGTATAGATTTTCCATGTCTTTACCTTTTTAAAGAGGGCTACTGCAGATCTGTTATATGAGAGAAAGGGTTAAAATGAAGTATTTCAAAGACATAGCGGAACAAAAAGAGATTCCTATAATGAGAACCACAATAAACCCTGAAAAGACAGCGCTTCCACCATTACACAAAGGTGCATGTTTAACAAAGTGAATTTGAATTAATATTTTACCTGACAACAATTTTTTAGGGTTATTCGATTTTTAAAAAAATCGGTAATTTCAAAAAGTAATATCTGAAAAGTTAGAAGTAAAATTAGATAGAGTTGAAAAAAGTGTGGGAAAAAAAGAAGTGCTTGTTTTGAGCAATCCTGTTTGTTCCCATTTTATTATCAAAAGTCATCTGTTGCTGTCAGCAGTATCAAGGAAAATGTCAAGTCCAAATTTAACCCTTTCCCTCATATAGACGATTTCTGACGCCTCTGCAGCAGACAGCTTTTTGAAAACATAATGACAAAAGAAGAAATAGCTCAAAACAAGCAACTTCTCGTTTTGACACAATATTTTCCACTTTTAGTCATAGTTTATTCATTCAATTATAGAGATTTTCTATTTTTTGACAGAAAGCGTCTATATGAGGGAAAGGGTTAAACTAAAATTGTACAAGCTTGATACCAATGTCATTGGTTTGTTATGATCAGTCAACTACTCATTTGATTGTCTAGTGTAGAGAGCATTGTGGGAACAATAGCCATAGTCGTAAAGCATAGCTTGCTTTGATTGTAAATATCGTCAGAACTGAACTCATTCCGTCATACAGAAACAATTTGGTACCTCTAAAGGACACAACTTTTGAAAACATTGTGACGAAAGGAGAAATTGCTCATAATGAGCAAATTCTCCTTTTGCCACAATATTTTCAATCTTCTCTATTCAATTATAATTCTTTTACTTACACAGCTTTTATTTAAAAAAAATTCAATATGTTTTCAAAGTTGTCTACTGCAGATTTGTTGTATGTGAGAAAGTGTTACAATAAAACTTCAACAATTTGCTAATTTTGCCAATGGAATGAATCATACTAAGCTTTTTCTGCATTAAATTTTCTAAGATGTTTATTCCATGGAAGGTTAATTCATTACTATTTGGAATGTTTGAATATTCTATGCAGCATCAAAGTAGATTATTCAAAACTGAGAAAAAGAAAACAAAAGAGCTTAGAAACACTAAAGAAACTCTGCATGCTAATGTTGTTGCTATGGAAACAATATGTTCTGCCCTATATTCAGCCACTTTTCTGTTTGGATTCTCTTGGTTCTTTTCCCACCACATCAGGAAGCATCCACCTGGGTGATTATCCTCGACAACTTTCCAGGAATGATCCCAAACTCTCTCACAAAAATTGGTAGAGTTCTTAAACATTTGTTCTATCTTAACACAGGGCTTGTCAGTGGGACAGACAGCAAAACCTGAAATACATATAAATTGAATTGATCTTAGTTGGTATGTAACTGAAATATATTAATAATAATGTATATTGATACATAGAGGCCTTTCCATGACTCTGAAGCAGAGAAGTTTTAAGCATATCTTTATTAACCCTTTCGCACATACAACAAATCTGCAGCAGAAGATTTGAAAACCTAGAGACAAAAACCTGAAAAATCACCATAAAAATCATGAGCAATTTCACCTTTGGCCATAATGTTTTCAAAAGTCGTCTGCTGCTATTTCGTCAAAATACATCTTCAGGTTGGTAAGGGTTAAAAGGAGAATTTGCTAAAATGAGTGAATTCACCCTCTCCATTTCAGGATTTATTATTTCAAGGTCAGTTTTTTTCAGGGTTTCTCAATTTGCTTGCACACTGTTACACACAAGACAATCAAATTGTATGGTGTTTCAATTACCCTTTCCCACCTTTAAAACATTTAAAACAATCTGCAGAAGACGACTTTGACATTATCTTTGTAAGAATATGGAAATTCTCCACAAATCAAAGTCTAATTATTGAACAGAGTTCAAAACAATATGAGAAATGGAGAAATTGCTTATTATGAGGAATTTCTCCATTTGACACAATGTTTTCAAAAGTCATCCGATTTGTAAAAAGCTTTGTAATTTTTAACCCTATCCCTTAAATAGACGCTTTCTGATGCCTCTACAGCAGACAGCTTTTTGAAAACATAGCGACAAAAGAAGAAATTGCTCAAAACAAATAATTTATCCTTTTGTCACGATGTTTTCAACTGTATTCTATTATATTTACTTTTATTTAAAGGGAGTTTCCATTATACATCCTTCTTCACCTGTTAAACAAATTCTAACAATCCTTATGAATTTTGATAAGTTGGCTTTTATGGGACATAAATAATTAGATAAAAGTCTTAATTTTCACACCAATCAATGATTTACCCTTTCCCTCTTGCAGATCAACTATTTGATAGTTATAATTTGTTTTTTCAAAACTTTTGTCTAGATGTCTGCTGCAGATTTGTTGCACGTGGGCTTAAGTAGGTTTTTGAAAACACATAGTTTTTGGCGAGTCTTTTTTCCGTAAAGACTGAAAAATGTGTAGTAATATTGTTTCATCACCATTGAAACTGTGGCTGGCAAAGGTACAGTAATGAATTGGGGTTTAACGCCTTTTCAAACAGTTTTATCAGTAAATGAAATGTTGAACAGAACTTTTGTGAAATACCTGACGACCAGTTAAACCCTCTTGACCAGTTTTCAATACATGTAAAATCCTCTTTGCAGTCCTCCCACCATGCATCACACTCCTGTCGACATAAAGGAACATCAACAAATCTTTCTTTACGAATCTTCATCCCATCCACCTGAAACGAGGAAAGTTTTCAATTCTACATTATTAATTGATGCCATGTCCAGAAAAATGGGCATAAGGGGGTTTTCAGTATGTCTAGGGTTTATTGCAGGCTCCACTTGAAGTTTTGTCAATCGAGAGCTTTTTCACACATAAGTGGACAGAGAAGGTAGATTCAGGCTTCTCTAATTTTCTTGCATGCAGCAACTCATCAGATGCAACTTATTTATGTGAATGTTGTGAAAAAAACATGGAAAGGTTAATCCTTTCCCACATACATTGCATTTGCAGCAGATGACTTTAAAAACATCTCAACAATAATATGGAAAATCTCCTTTATGAAAACATACTTATTGAATAGAGATGAAAACATTGTGTCAAAAGGAGAAATTGCTTGTTTTGAGCAATATTTTCTTTTGTCTCAAAGTTTTCAAAAGTCGTCTTCTACAGAGGCATCAGAAATATTTTTTGTAATACAGCAAACAATTTCTCCTTTCACTTCAAGGTTTTCCAATTGCTTCATCAACAGTCGATTATTTGACAGGGTCTATAAAGAATTAAATTAGTTTCTTATGTAAGGTAATGGATTAACCCCAGTTACATATCTTGCTATACACAATATAGTAAAACATATTCAAACACTGAAAAGCAAAAAATATGAAAAGTCTCCTTCTTTATTAAACAAGAGGGCCATAATGGACCTATAACGCTCACCTGATTTTATTTATTTTCACTTTAGCCATACAAGCCCTGCCCCCTGGCGTCCATAGTTTTCGACCAATCAGCATGGCTTTAAGGAATCTGATAGAGGGTCACCCTAGGAATATTTCTACAAAATTATTTGAAAATAGGCTAAACACTTTCAGAGGAGAAGATGTTTTAAGTTTTCACTCAAGCCATATAAGGCCTTATATGCCTTGCCTCCTGGAGGCCATGATTTCCACAAATCAACATGGCTTGAAGGAATCTTATAGTGGGTCACTTAAGGAACAGTCTGAATCTTTATCTTGAAAAATACTGCGAGGTCGTTAACCTTCTCCAGGAGCGAATGTAAAGGTAAAATGTCTGTTTTCAATATCTGCATCATCCAACAATGTGTCAATATTGCCAATGTAAAGGATATGTGACAAATAAATGAAGTTTTTATCGTGTTCACAAGGTCAATTATAACAATTTCGCCCATTCTAAAGGACCATAATTCAGTCATGCATGATGGATCTGGCTGGTTTTCAAAAGGAACCAAACTCTCATGTATATCTAGCTACTGTATAAGTTTGGTAAACATCGAATAACAAATGATGACTTTTCGAAAGGAACTGAGCTGTCATGTATACATGTATCTAGCTACTGAATAGGTTTGGTAAACATCGGATAATTAATGAAGACTATCCTGTTCACAAGAAATTGTGGATGGACGACGGACAAAGGGCGATCACAAAAGCTCACCTTGTCACTACTTGACAGATGAGCTAATAAAAGTACTATAAATGAAAAGGTGAAAGCATTGTAGCAAAAATGGAGAAATTGATCATCATGAGCAATATTTCCATTCGTCACGATGTTTTCAAAAGTCCTCTGCTGCAAATATGGGAAAGGGTAAATGATTTCTCTTCAGCCTTCATCTAAATACGAATATACAGATTATATAACACATACCTTAACAAGCCAAGGACCAACATTGGGAGAGCATTCATAGAAGCAGAGATCCTGTAAAAATCGTCCACGACATTTATCAGATAAACCTTTGTTACAATGGTTCCAGTCCAGATTGTACCAGGATTCATTTACATGTAGACTCTCAGAGATTTCGTCTGTACAACAACTTCTGTCTTTCCATGGCTCGCACTGAGAACATATTAAAAGATTAACTGTTTACCTAAGTTAGGGTTATTAAGTGTATTGACCATTTTGGTAAACATGTATGATCATAACTTAGCCAAATAGTATATAAATTTGTTCACATATTTCACATAGATTTTGACAGATATGCATGTCTATAAAATACTGTTTATCCTGTTTCATTTTTCCAAGACATCAAAGTATTAATCATCAAACTGTGATAAAGCTAAGTGGGTAATGATGCTGGCTCTTAACCCTTTCCATCATATGACAATTCTGCAGCAGATGACTTTAAAACGTATTTTGTCAAGAAAATTTCTTCTTTTGTCACTATGTTTTCAAAAAGCTGTCAGCTGCAGAGGCGTCAGAAAGCGTCTATATGAGAGAAAGGGTTAAAGACACAATCCAGAGGTCATGGCTTGAATCCTGTTTCAACCAACTTAACTTCCTGTGATTGAGTGACAAAACTTAAAAATTATTGTAACAAGAGTCATTTGTATTCCACCAATAGGCTAAAATATTAAAGTTTAAAGGTAGCAAGTTGCCTGGTAAAAATGTATGTGTGGATTACTGCTGACAGAAAGTCAGGAAACACATGCATATCGTCATGGGTAGGTGAAGCGCCTTGGTATAGCTGAAATACTTTTGAATACAGCATGGAACTCAAATCAATTCGATCAAAGTATGTAATTAAATATATCCTAATCCAAACAGACAATCTGACATTGCCATACCAAAGGTTAGGTCCCCAGCAAAATGGTGTTTGTATTTCTAAAATGAGATACCCAACTACTGAGAAGTCTATTAATTAATCCTTTCCCACCTGCATAGCAGCAGACAACTTTTGAAAACATGATGAGCAATTTCTCCTTTGGCCAAAATGTTTTCAATATTATTTAACAATAAAGCTATCTTTTATTGAGATTTTTGTCACTATGTATTCAAAGTCGTCTGCTGCAGAATTGTTGTATGTAGGTAATGGTTCAGAAAAGAAAATACAGTATATATATATACTTCATTATAACATGGTGCAACTTAGAAGACTTTCGCACTTAATTTTAATTTAAACAAGAGGGCCATGATGGCCCTATATCGCTCACCTGATTTAATAGAACTTCAATAGTTTTCAAAGTTTTTACTCTTTTTAGGGAAAACAAGCTCCGCCCCCTGGCGGCCATGTTTTTCAACGGATCAAAAATATTTAAACAATCTTGGTAAAGGGTGCCCCAAGGAACATTTGTGCAAAATAATTTTTAAATCGGGCCAGTACTTTTGGACAAGAAGATTTTTAAAGTTTTAACAATGCACATATAAGGAAAACAAGCTCCGCCCCCTGGCCGCCATGTTTTTCAACGGATTGGAAATATTTGTACAATCTTGGTAAAGGGTGCCCCAAGGAACATTTGTGCAAAATAATTTTTAAATCGGGCCAGTACTTTTGGACAAGAAGATTTTTAAAGTTTTAACAATGCACATATAAGGAAAACAAGCTCCGCCCCCTGGCCGCCATGTTTTTCAACGGATTGGAAATATTTGTACAATCTTGGTAAAGGGTGCCCCAAGGAACATTTGTGGAAAATAATTTTTAAATCGGGCCAGTTCTTTTGGACAAGAAGATTGTTAAAGTTTTAACAATGCACATATAGGAAAACTAGCTCCGCCCCCTGGCGGCCATGCTTTTCAACGGATCGGAAATATTTGAACAATCTTGGTAAAGGGTGCCCTAAGGAACATTTGTGCAAAATAATTTTCAAATTGGGCCAGTACTTTTGGACAAGAAGATTTTTAGAGTTTTAACAATGCACATATAAGGAAAACAAGCTCCCCCCCCCGGCGGCCATGTTTTTCAACGGATCAAAAATATTTGAACAATCTTGGTAAAGGGTGCACCAAGGAACATTTGTGCAAAATTATTTTCAAATCAGCCCAGTACTTTTGGACAAGAAGATTTTACAAAGTTTTAACAATGCACATATAAGGAAAACAGGCTCCGCCCCCTGGCGGCCATGTTTTTCAACGGATTGGAAATATTTGAACAATCTTGGTAAAGAGTGTCCCAAGGAACATTTGTGCAAAATAATTTTCAAATCGGGCCAGTACTTTTGGACAAGAAGATTTTTAAAGTTTTAACAATGCACATGTAAGGAAAATAAGCTCCGCCCCCCTGGCGGCCATGTTTTTCAACGGATTGGAAATATTTGAACAATCTTGGTAGAGGGTACCTCAAGGAACATTTGTGTAAAATAATTTTCAAATCGGGCCAGTACTTTTGGACAAGAAGATTTTTTAAGATTTGGCAATTTTTCCCTTTTCTGATGCCGCAGCAACCAAAGTTCTACTTGGAATTAATTTCTTTGAACAACTTTGAAAGAGGACTACCTAAGGACCATTCCTGTGAAGTTATTTTGAAATCTGTTCATTGGTTTAGTAGAAGAAGTCATTTGTAGGAAATTGTTAACAGACGCCGACGACGACGACGACGACGCCGGACGCCGGACGGTGAGTGATCACAAAAGCTCACCTTGCACTTCGTGCTTAGGTGAGCTAATAATTAAAAGGCCAGATTATCCAAAGATTTCATGTGAGTACATGTAATGATATACTTTCTGTAATTCATTTCCTGATATGAGTTAATGTCATATATCACCTCTGCAGCAGATAACTTTTGAAAACATTGCAGGAAAACAGACTTCCCGAAACTCGTGAGACTCCTGTAAGACATTTGGTCTGACTGACCAAATATTTCTGTCAGACCAAACAATTTGCAACATCGGAAGTTTGATTTGAAGACAGTAGTTCTTGGTTGTTTCGATTTATTAACAGCAATCAACTTTTATCAGTAATTATACCTTCAATTATAGAGATTTTCCATTTATTATTTTTTAGTAGACATTTTAAATATTGTCTGCTGCAGATTTCTTGTATATGGGAAAGGGTTAAACAAACCAGTGTTTGACAAACAATCAACTTGGCTTGACGGAATCTGATAGAGGGTCACCCTAGGAACATTTCTACAAAATTATTTGAAAATCGGCCAGACACTTTTGGAGTTAAGTTTTCACTACAGCCATATAGTGCAAAATAGCCCTGCCCACTGGCGGCCATGTTTTTCGACCAATCAACTTGGCTTGAAGGAATCTGATAGAGGGTCATCCAAGGAACATTTCTACAAAATTATTTGAAAATCAGCCTGACACTTTCGGAGGAGAAGATTTTTTAAGTTTTCACTTTGGCCATATAAGGCAAAATAGCCCCGCCCCCTGGCGGCCATGTTTTTCGACCAATCAACATGGCTTGAAGGAATCTGATAGAGGGTCACCCAAGGAACATTTCTACACAATTATTTGGAAATCGGCCCGACACTTATGGAGGAGAAGATTTTTTAAGTTTTCACTATAGCCATAAAAGGCAAAATAGCCCCGCCCCCTGGCGGCCATGTTTTTTGACCAATCAACATGGCTTGAAGGAATCTGATAGAGGATCACCCAAGGAACATTTCTACAAAATTATTTGAAAATCGGCCTGACACTTTTGGAGGAGAAGATTTTTTAAGTTTGCACTATAGCCATATAAGGCAAAATAGCCCCACCACCCCTGGCGGCCATGTTTTTCGACCAATCAACATGGCTTGAAGGAATCTGATAGAGGGTCACCCAAGGAACATTTCTACAAAATTATTTGAAAATCGGCCTGACACTTTCGGAGGAGAAGATTTTTTAAGTTTTCACTATAGCCATATACGGCAAAATAGCCCCGCCCCCCCTGGCGGCCATGTTTTTCGACCAATCAACATGGCTTGAAGGAATATGATAGAGGGTCATCTAAGGAACATTTAAATAGCCCCATCCCATGGCGGCCATATTTTTGAACCAATCAACATGGCTTGAAGGAATCTGATAGAGGGTTACCCAATGAACATTTCTACAAAATTATTTGAAAATCGGCTGAACACTTTCGGAGAAGAAGATTTTTTAAGTTTTCACTATGGTCATATAAGGCAAAATAGCCCCGCCCTCTGGCGACCATGTTTTTCGACCAATCAACATTTCTTGAAGGAATCTAATAAAGGGTCACCCAAGGAACATTTCTACAAAATTATTTGAAAATCGGCCTGACACTTTCAGAGAAGAAGATTTTTTAAGTTTTCACTATTTTTTTCTTTTGGTTGCCATGGAAACCAGAATTATGGATGGATCAAAAAAATTTGAAGGAATTTAAGAGAGGACATTGAGAGGATGCTTCCTATGAAGTTTCAACCAAATTGGCCAAGTGGTTAGTGAGAAGAAGTCGTTTAAAGGAAAAAGTTTACGCATGCACGCACGCACGCACGACGGACAATTCGCCATGACATAAGCTCGACTGGCTTTCAGCCAGTGGAGCTAAAAATGAATGAAATTTCCAGTGCTGATGTGCAAATTTATCTGTTGTGTCAGACATTTTGGGCTGACAAGAAAGGATTTTACTCAGACCTTTCAAGAATCTGTCAGTCAGGTCTGAAGGTCTGACGGAGTTTCGGGAAATCTGGGAAAAGGAGAAATTGCTCAACAGGACCAATTCCTTTTTTTCCTGAAATGTTTTCAACTCTGTATCAAAATCGTACTTAAAAGTTATTCAGGTCTTAATTTTGTTCTTGCCTTCAGATGCTGTTAAAGCAGATGACTTTATAATATCATATTATGTACTTGGTTAACGACGCTTTCTGACGCCTCTGCAGCAGATGACTTTTGAAACATTGTGACAAATGGATAAATTGCTCATAATGAGCAATTTCTCCATTTGCCACAATGTTTTCAACTTCAGTTAATAGTTATACATGTACTTCCCTTGATAGAGATTTTCCTAATCTATGTGGGTATTTTTTCAAAGTCGTCTGCAGCAGATTTGCTGTATGTGGGAAAGGGTTAATAGATATATATATATATACGGGGGGATTATACCCTACCTGTGAAAACAAGCTTGACTCCGACCCTGGGGTTTGTTTGTGACTTATTCCATCCATACATACATCAAGGTACTCATCAATGGAGTTTAGGTTCAAGAGTCTGTTATCACCATGGATACGCGCACATAGTAACACAACTATACACAAAATATGTATCTTCATCTTTACAATCTGCATACAATATATAATAAAATAAAGGATTTCAATATTATCAACAATATCAGCTGAAAACCAACTTTTAGATATTTTGAAAGTACATGTAAGGGCATTAACAAGATAAAACCAATCTTGGCGCCTTTGATAGAATCTTGGCAACTATATGGAAAATCTCTGTAAATGAAAGTGTTATTGTTGAATAAAGAAGAAGAAAAAAATAGACATATAACAATTGATATTTATTTGCTCAAAATACTCTTTCTCTCCTTTAAATTGTCACAATGTTTTCAAAAGTCATCGACTGAAGAGGCGTCAAAATATGTCTGCAAATGGGGAATTGAATAATTACGGTTTGATGCCGTTTTCAACACTTTTTCGGTCATATAACTGTGGCAAGTTCACCTAATGATGTGTTTCCTGGCTTTCTCACACTCGTACTCCACACAAAATACTTTCCAAGCAACCGGATGCTTTTCTACATAAACTGTTACCCCATAGTGAATTTAAGGTGAATGACGCGTGTCACAGTCAATTTGTCATACATCTGAAAGAATTTTTCTTGAGCTAAGATTCGAACAAACATCCCCTGGATTGTCAGCCAGAGTCGCTACTGACTGAGGTACCAGGGCTTGGCTACAAATGGGAAAAGGATTAATGCAAGCATAGTAGGATTTTGATAATTAATTTAATTAATATTCTTCTCAGGCTGTAGGATGCTTGTACACCTAGATAGAGATCAAAGACAATACTGATCAGACTGGAGGCGTTGATTGATCTCGATTGACTCCTATGGCCGGAATGTCTCAAAGGTCACGTTGATGTGTCATTGCTCAGTAGTCAGATCTAGTCCAGGTTTCTGTACTAGGAATGGGATTTTTATTTTGACTGTTCGCATCCTATGCAATATTTAACGGCGATATATTGAGACTATAGTCAGATCATTTATAGACTTGATACTGGAAAAGCTTCGATGCGTAAACATCTCTGCTGAGTCTGCAGCAGAGGAAAAGTTGCATGATCTATCTTTTGTACAATGACAAGATTACAAGTGTAACAAACATGGTTTTGTTTATTTGTATATATACATGAAGTGTTTTATACCACTTTCAACAATTTTTTCAGTTATCCCTTTCCCTCATATAGATGCTGAACTGACGCCTCTGCAGTCAACAGCTTTTTGAAAACATAGTGACAAAAGAAGAAATCGCTCAAAACGAGCAATGTATCCTTTTGCCACAATGTTTTCCACTTTTAGTCATAGGTTATCTATTCAATTATAAAGATTTTCTATTTGTTGACAAAATATGTTCAAAGTCGTCTGCTGTAGATTTGTTGTACGAAAGGATTAAATTCAGTGTTTCCGAGGTTATAGGCCCATTAATTCTGAAACCAACGAGTGGTGATTTGTCTATTACATTACTGTACTGTACCATAATTACTTGTAAAAGAAGATCAAAGCATAAAAAAAAACAATATTTGATATGCCAATCTATCACCGATTTATATCAATGTTTTTTATCTGATTCATCAAAATATGACGAATTCAAACTTCTGCACGAACAGTTTTACAGAAAAGGACACAAAGCCCTTGAAAAGTATCGTTTTATACAACACGCTATTGCAACAACGTGGAATTTGGAAGCAACATGGCAACTGTGACCTTTTTAAAGACAAAGTGATTTATTTCTTTTCGAACGGAAAAGCTTACCAGTGCCGTTGTCGTTTCGTAAGATGTTCTCGGATTTTTTCCTTATTTTGTTCTATGTCCGAGAAGTTGCCAAAAATCAGCATAGAGAGTAGTGAAAAGTTTCGGTAACAAAATATACACGCCGCGCGGTATAGAGGTCACATTACACCAAATAGAGTCCTTCTTTCTTTTAATGTTAATCAACACAATCTATATCAACGATCTTCCGGACGTAGTTAAAAACATAACCAAATTATTCGCAGACGACACAAAGATATATTCAATAGTCAACAATACTACCGACAAAGAAAATCTTCAAACAGATCTTAACAACTTGACATACTGGTCCAAAACTTGGCTATTAAAATTCAAAAAAAAAAATATGTAAACAACTTCACCTTGGATCTGAATCAGTAAACAACTATTATATGGAAGGAAATGAAATAGAGAAAACAAAGGAGGAAAAAGACCTAGGCATCATAGTTGACTCTAACTTAAAATTTGTCCAGCATATAAACACAAAAGTCAAAAAAGCTAATCAGATGCTCGTGATAATTAAAAGAACCTTCACATTCATGGACAAAGAAATGCTATTAATCTTATTTAAAAGCTTAGTAAGGCCACATCTGGAATATGGAAGTTCAGTGTGGTCTGTCATCAACAAAAAAGAGGAAATACTATTAGAAAATGTCCAAGAACAGCCACCAAATTGATACCCGAATTAAAATATAAAGAATACCCAGAAAGATTAAAAGAATTGGGACTACTTACTTTAAAATATAGAAGACTGAGAGCTGACATGGTGGAAACCTATAAAATACTGAACAACATAGACAAAGTCGAAGTTAGCAAATTATTCCACTTAAACCAAAATAAAACAAGAGGCCACAAGTTAAAATTTACAAACATCACTGCAGAACTAAGGAAATTCTCATTTTCTCAACGAATAATTAACCCCTGGAATAATCTGCCTGATGAAGTCAGTTTTAAATCTATTCTTAACAAACACTGGAAGAACGCACCTTTCAAATGTGTGCTACAAAAGGAAGGACCGGAAGCGGGAAAAATATCCCAAATACAAAATGGACCAGAGAGGCGGAAGCCTACATCGGTCTCGAACCCAAGGTAAACACGTTTATCGAATTTCCTTCAATTTTATACAGGTAGGACACCCTTTATCACTGAAAAGACTACTTCTCAGCGATAAATTTTACTTATATTGTTAACGGGTATAGCTAGCTGGTTACCGAAAATAACATATTAAAATGTTTTTGTTCTTTTAAAGAACATATAGAAATTATTCAAAATGCACTAATCTTAATTTCATATAATGACTTTACATATCATTATGACCACTTCCTCCAAACAGGCCATGCTTCTGCTGCAAAAGGTTTACACACAGTGTGGGGAAATATGTAACTTCTAATGGTGAGTATTTACTAAAAGTTTTCTCCAAAATATTTTAAACTCTATAATTAATTAATGTTTAGGCATAAATGTTCAGAATTACTATTTGATATGTTATTCAAACCTATTTCTTGGCTTTCTCGCACCTGTACTCCACACAACATTATTCCATGGCAACTGGCTATCATCATCATCGTTGGAAGCCGCCAGGAGGCGGCTTCCTGTATAGATGCTTTTAATTTTCGGTCAAGGAGAATATTAATTTAGACCTGCCAGCGTGACCGCATATCTTGATTTCTTTTTGTCCTTACTAAGTACATTAATTTAAGTTAATGACTTTTAAAACATCCCTTTTACACTCTATATACATGTGTGAGTTTTACAAATTAAAAACAAAAGACAAAGGCCAGCATCGGCGTAGCTCCACTAGGCACGGTAGGCCCGGGCCTACACTTCATTTCCAAAAATGAAAAATATGAAACGTCTAAATCTGCAATTAAAAGTGAAGGCTGAGGGGGTGAAGGTTATTTTTACATTATTTGGTAAATTAGCTAATTTTCACGTACACGACGTAACGTTTATATTTTGTATCACGGTTTTTATAAACATACATGTGTATAAAACACGACGTCATTGATATCAAACACGACGTCATTGATATAAACAATCCAACCCAGACAACTTTGAAAACATGTAGTAAATAATATTGAAAATCCCTATAAATGGAAGGTTAATTATTGAATAAAGTTGAAACATTGTGGCGAATGGAGAAATTGCTCAGCATTAGCAATTTCTCTTTTTGCCATAATGTTCCCAAATTGTCTGTTTCAGAGGTGTCTGAGAATTGCTAATTAAAAGTATTAAGGTTATAGTATAATCATCAAAGACTATAAGGAACGATTTGGAAAAGGACACTATGAGCAATTTCTTTATTTGTGTTTCAAGTTTTCAAAGGTAATTGGCAGCAGATGCCTAAAATTGATCCTGTATGTGAGATGAGCATTTTCAACTTCATTTAAAAATTAAGCTATCTTTTATGGAGATTTTTCAGATTTTCGCCATACAGGCGCATCCTGTTGCCTCTGCAGCAGGTGAAATTTGAAATTATAGTGGCAAGACAAGAAATGACTTCAAACAATCAATTTCTCCTTTTCTCACCAATGTTTTCATCTTTGGTCAGTTTATGATACTTGTAGAAACGTTCAATAGTTTGCCTAGATTTTTAGCTCACCTATGCACGAAGTGCAAGGTGAGCTATTGTGATCACATTTTGTCCGGCGTCCGTCCGTCGTACGTCGTCCGTCGTCAACATTTGAGCTTGTTAACACTCTACAGGCTACATTTTGCATCCAATCTTCATGAAAGTTTATCAGAACGTTCATCTCCATAAAATCTTGGACAAGTTCAAAACTGGGCCATATGAGGTCAAAAACTAGGTCACTAGGTCGAATTGAAGGGAAATCTTGTTAACACTCTGGAGGCCACATTTTCAACTTGAGCATGTTGAAACTTTATCAGAATGTTTGTCTTGATAATATGTAAGTCAAGTTCGAACATGGGTCACGTCGGGTCAAAAAGTAGGTCACTAGGTCAAATTGAAGGAAAATTTTGTTAACACTTTGGATGCCGCATTTTTTTCAGCTGCTTGAAATATGGTCAGAATGTTTGTCTTAAAGATATCTAGGTCAAGTTCAAATATGGGTCATATTGGGTCAGAAACTAGGTCACTAGGCCAAATTGAGGGAAAATCTTGTTAACTCTGTAGAAGCCGCATGTTTTGCTTCAGCGGCTTGTTCAGAATGTTGAGCTGAATGATATCTAGGCTTAGTTCAAATATGGGTCATGCCGGTCAAAAACTAGGTCACTAGGCCAAATTGAAGGAAAATCTTGTTAACACTTTGGATGCCACATTTTTGCTTCAGCAGCTTGAAATTTTGTCAGAATGTTTGTCTAAAAGATATCTAGGTCAAGTTCAAATATGGGTCATATTGGATCAGAAACTAGGTCACTAGGCCAAATTGAGGGGAAATCTTGTTAACTCTGTAGAAGCTGCATGTTTTGCTTCAGCGGCATGAAATTTGGTCAGAATGTTTGTCTAAATGATATCTAGGCCAAGTTCGGATATGGGTCATGCCGGGTTAAAAACTAGGTCACTAGGCCAAATTGAAGGGTAATCTTGTTAACACTCTGGATACTACATTTTTAATTTCAGCATGATGAAACTTTATCAGAATGTTTTTCTTGATGATATGTAGGCCTAGGTTGGAATATTGGTCATGCTGGGTCAAAAACTAGGTCACTAGATCAAATGAAGGAAAATCTTGTGAACACTTTTGATGCCGCATTTTTTGCTTCAGCAGCCTGAAATTTGGTCAGAATGTGTGTCTGAATTATATCTAGATCAAGTTCGAATATGGGTCATATTGGATCAGAAACTAGGTCAATAAAGGAAAATATTGTTCAAACTCCGGAGGCCGCATTTTTACTTTGAGCAAGTTGAAACTTTGTCAGAATGTGTTGTCTTGATGATATCTAGTCCATGTTGGAATATGGGTCATATCAGGTAAACAAATATAGATCACTAGGCCAAATGAAGGAAAATCTTGTTAACACTGTCGATGTTGCATTCAGAATAATTGTCTTGATGTGTTTTACATTGCAGTACATTGTATAATTAAGGTGAGCGATCCAGGGCCATCATGGCCCTCTTGTTTCAAAGTTGTCTGCTGCAGATCTGCTGTTTGTGGGAAAATGATTAAACTATTATTTCTGTCTGATGGGGGTCAGACATAACACTATAAACTGTGTCAGACTGGGTGACATAACACTATAAACTGTCTCAGACTGGGGTGACATAACACTATAAACTGTGTCAGACTGGGTGACATAACACTATAAGCTGTGTCAGACTGGGTGACATAACACTATAAACTGTGTCAGACTGGGTGACATAACACTATAAGCTGTGTCAGACTGGGTGACATAACACTATAAACTGTGTCAGACTGGGTGACATAACACTATAAACTGTGTCAGACTGGGTGACATAACACTATAAGCTGTCTCAGACGGGTGACATAACACTATAAACTGTCTCAGACTGGGGTGACATAACACTATTAACTGTCTCAGACTGGGGTGACATAACACTATAAACTGTCTCAGACTGGGGTGACATAACACTATAAACTGTCTCAGAGTGGGTGGCATAACACTATAAACTGTCTCAGACTTTGGTGACATAACACTATAAACTGTCTCAGACTGGGTGACATAACACTAAAAACTGTCTCAGACTGGGGTGACATAACACTATAAGCTGTCTCAGACTGGGTGACATAACACTATAAGCTGTCTCTGACGGGGTGACATAACACTATAAACTGTCTCAGACTGGGGTGACATAACACTATAAGCTGTCTCAGACTGGGTGACATAACACTATAAGCTGTCTCTGACGGGGTGACATAACACTATAAACTGTCTCAGACTGGGGTGACGTAACACTATAAACTGTCTCAGACTGGGGTGACATAACACTATAAACTGTCTCAGACTGTGGTGCCATAACACTATAAACTGTTTCAGACTGGGGTGACATAACACTATAAGCTGTCTCAGACTGGGGTGACATAACACTATAAACTGTCTCAGACTGGGGTGACATAACACTAAACTGTGTCAGACTGGGGTGACATAACACTATAAACTGTGTCAGACTGGGGTGACATAATACTATAAACTGTGTTTTGTAATGAAACAGAACTTCTTTATGCATTGACAGGTTTTTTTCATGCGATTTCAAAACAATACTTGCACAATGACTAACAGATATGTATCCTTTACGCTTTCCCACATGCTGATGCAATAGCAGCAGACAACTTTTGAAAACATAGTGGCCAAAGGTTAAATTGATCACGATGAGCAATTTCTCCTTAGCCACAATGTTTCCAACTTTATTTAACAATTAAGCTATCGTTTATTGAGATTTTTCAGGTTTTTGCCACTGTTTTCAAAGTCGTCTGCTGAAGAGTTGTTGTATGTGGGAAAGGGTTAACGAAGCATAATGTATAGATATATAGGTTCCTGAGGGGTATAAAAGTTGTTATTAAAACCTCATAGTCATATAGAGTGTTCGAACCATTTGAACTTAAAGATCCATGAAATGTTTGTCTTGAATGTCAGAATAAAGAAACAAAATGAACCATATTTGGCTTGAAAAATATACCCAAACAATTACATGTGTAAACATGAGTATCCTTACTTTCTGAAACTAATTTGGAATTCGAAATTGTCGTGCATGACCGTTTTATGCTGATAAGTACTAGTTATGTAAATAACAATAATACTTGATATGTTCCAAAACTGGAATTTATTTTTTTGATAAAGAGTTTAAAATATTGCAATTAATGTGAAATTGAATGTTTTGAGCAATGTTGTGATCACAATAGCTCACCTATGCACGAAGCCATAACAATATGAAGTATGCACAATAATGAGGTCAATTGTTTTCAGATTGATTTGACCAGAACTCTGGCATATGAGTAATTTAATCCTCTTCGTCATCATATTCTACCATAGGGACGTCCATCAACAGTCGCGCTCAACTTTGGACATAACATCCATTTTAAAGGGACTGAATTCCATATGAGAAAAAAGCGGAAAAAAAGAAGAAAGTTGTTAAAAATTGCTATTACCTTGATGTTTTTGCATGTAAGGCATTGAGATTTGCTGACTGATGTACTACAATATATGCACACTATTAATATTGCTGAGATTTTTCGTTATTTTGCATTGTAAAACCTACAGGGTTAGTAACCCAGTAAATATAAAAATATCGCTGTATATTTATCACGTGATCATTACAACCGAATTGACAATCTCCTTCGCAGAGTTGTCGTTCCTTACACTCACGCATACATGAATGTAATGAGTCGATAGTGTTAGAGAATGCCGAATTGAATCCACAAATTCAAATGAACAAGAGGAAATTCCACGGTATTTTTAAACGGGAAAACACGGAGCGGACGTTTTTTTAACTGCTTATTTCCTATGAAATAAAGAAAATCAAGATTTGTACGACCTTCTACAACATTCCGTTACATATATATCAACGTATTTTGGATTAATTAGAATAAGTATAAAATATAACGATTTTGGACCATTATGGTGTTCAGTCCCTTTAAAGGCTTCACGGTCAAATTCAAATGGAGTCTTTGAAACAGATGTTAGTATTTTTGTCTGACAGTTGTCCCATACTTGCACATGTTTTAGCTTCTCAGTTATCAATTTAATGTCATTTTCTCGACTTTTCATTGTGTGTGTAGTCTTGATCTTTTTTGATCCTGTCATTTCATCAATATTGTTGTCAACAATATCCAACATCACTGGACCTGCTTTAGTAATGTTTACTATTGAATTTTCTGTTCTGTTGGCACCCAGAGATCGTATCAAAGATTTCAGATATTTCACTTTGTTTTCCTTCTGGAGATCAGCAGCCTTATTTTTAGCTTGTTTGCCCTTCATATTGACAAATGTTGCTGCACATACCTTAAGTGCCATATACGGTGATAATGTGTGTTCTGTCTTTAGGATGTAGTCTATGCATTCAACAAAGTACTTTGACAATTTAGAATGACTGTAGAAGAAAGGCACCATATGTTTCAATACAATATTTGTTCTTTTCATGTCACCTTCTTTGATTGCATCTTTCAGCTGAATAACAGTAAAATACCACTGAAGAAAATTCATAGCATATGTTTTTAATGTACCGGTAGTCTCGACTTCTGGGGATGCTTTGAGGTAAATATCCAGACCTAGGGTACGAACAGTCACACCCTTCTTAATATCTTCTTTGCTTGCTGACACTGTATACCTGTTGCTGTTGATAAGCAATGGCACTTTTACAATATTGGTTTGTTCTGCTATTACTACAAACTGGTTCTGTCCAACACTGACATTGACGTGGAGAACCCTCTCCTTTTCAAAAAAAGAAAGGATATACATAGTAAATAGGTAAACAGTTAAAAATATGGTCACTGTGACCTTGACCTTTAACAGTCATCTTATAACTTGTCCAAATCTATGATACTAATGCAAAGTACTCTTTTTTAAATGATATTTACCTTTCAGGAAAATTAATCACTGGTCATAAAAGTTTATTTTTTCAGTTACTTCTTTATAAGTCTCATTGTGGAGTGTCCTTGGATAAGGCACATTTCTTAGCCTAGTACTGGTTTGTTAAACCCAGGGATCATGAATAAATGAACTGTTGCCGTTCTATAACTGAAATAATGTTGAAATGGCGTTAAACCCAATCATGGCCTCTATTTCGCTCACCTTAATTATACAATGTACTGCAATGCAAAACACATCAAGACAATCATTCTGAATGCATCCTCCACAGTGTTAACAAGATTTTTCTTTCATTTGGCCTAATGATCTACATTATTTTACCTGATATGACCCATATTCCAACATGGACTAGATATCATCAAAACAACATTCTGACAAAGTTTCAACTTACTCAAAGTAAAAATGCGACCTCCAGAGTTTGAACAATATTTTCCTTTATTGACATTGTTTCTGACCCAATATGATCCATATTCAAACTTGACATGGATATAATTCAGACAAACATTCTGACAAAATTTCAAGCTGCTGAAGCAAAAAATGTGGCATCCAAAGTGTTAATAAGATTTTACTTCAATTTGACTTAGATACCTATTATTTTGACCTGACATGACCCATGTTCGAACTTGACTTACATATCATCAAGACAAACATTTTGATAAAGTTCCAACATGCTCAAGTTAAAAATTTGTCTCCAGAGTGTTAACAAGATTTCCCTTCAATTTGACCTAGTGAGCTAGTTTTTGACCTCACATGGCCCAGTTTCGAACTTATCCAAGATTTGATGGAGATGAATGTTCTGATAAACTTTCATGAAGATTGGATAAAAAATGTAGCATGCAGAGTGTTAACAAGCGCAAATGTTGATGACGCACAACAGACAAAATGTGATCACAATAGCTCACCTTGCACAGCTCGGGGATTGACAGCTCATGTTGCTACAGGTTATTTTGATTTTAATAGGATATAAAATGATAAAAAAACTGATGTTATTAAAATTTAAAAACTAGAACTCGTTATTAATTTCTTAACTCATCATCAGCAAATAAAATTATACCTTAAAACGGCTTTAACTTTCCCATTTACATTCACTCTTTGAACGAGTATCTTCAGGTTTGAGAGTGTCCCTGGATCTCTTGACTGATTTAAGTCCAGAAATTTACGGCAAAGCTTCTGATTATCAAAAAAAAAAAAGAAAAACACCAAATAATATCAAGAAGAAGAATGTTACTATATTATGGAAATCAGGAGATACAGAATATAAAACATGAACATTTGAGGTTTTGGTGGGAAAAAAAGACAGTATTTTAGTGATTTAAGCCTTTCCCACATATACAATAATTCTGCAGCAGACAACTTTGAGACCATCTTGGCAAAAACATGAGACGTCAGAATACCTCTGTATTTTAAGAAAGGGTAAAGATGTGTCAGTATTAGCGATGCTTATATAATTATGTTCTGATAATAATTTCATAAATGTTAATGTCATTAATTTTGAGCTCACCAAGACCATTTAATGTAGACTTATTTCAAGAAAATCCTGTAATGTGTGAAACATCTCGATTATTATTGGTTGAAGATGATCAAAACTTTCACTTTGTGTGTGAGCTCCAGCTCTTATGGGCTCCTTGAAGTCTGACACATGTAAGTTGATCTCCACGAACTGGGACCTTTAAGTCCTGCAGGGCACCTCCTGAAGTTGAAACACATTTGATATATCACAACATTTCCTGGGTAAGTTACCAGTACTACTGGTCCATGTATCCTGACACCAGCCCGTCAGTCTAATGCTAACCAATTTGCAACCCTGAGTGCCAAGGAGGGCAGCAATTACTACCATTTTTAAAGTTTTTGGTATGACCCATTCAGGAATCGAACCCATAACCATAGAGAAATATCATTGCTGAACTTATTCAAGTCAATAATTGTAAAACGAAAATCAATGAATACTGATTCCCAAATTGTACTTCTGCATTAACCCTTTCCTACAACAATACATTTACAGCATACGAATTTGAACATATTACTGCAAAACTAGGAAAATAATATGAATTAAGGCAAAGCCTCGGAAAGTTTTGGGAAGTGCATTCAGTCTCAACGGATTTAATCACCTACTAAGAGTTGTCAACCAGGGGTAGAGAGTTCAAGTTTAAGCTGAGTAAACTTACTTTCCGAATGTCAAAGACTACTTTTACCAGTGAATATTGAACATTTTCCCAAGAGGTTTAAATTTTGTTTGTTTGGAGTTTAACGCCGCTTTCAACAGCTTTGGTCATATCACGGCGGTCAGTGCACCTACCCATGTTTTCCTGGCTTTCCCACACCAGTACTTACACAACATTCTTTCGAAGCCACTGACTACTTTCTCACATAGATCAGAGGTGAGAGGCAATGGAAAACATCGCCCGAAAGAATGTCGCCGCAACCGGGTATCGAACCCTTGACCTCCAGATCACGAGTCAGATACGCTACCAATTGAGCTACCCGGCCGGGTCTTCTTTATCTGTAGTTCAGCACCTATAATTCAGCATTACCCTATAAAATAGGTCATCAAAATATCAATGGTTATGTGATTTTAGCAATTTTTATTTGTTTGGAACAAACAAATTTAGAGAGCTAAAATTCTGAAGCCATACGTCTTATGGAAAATTCCCTAAATTTCATACGCGTGAAAGTAGTACTCAATACTTGCTCTTACTTTTCAAATGTATCACGATATTTGAAATAATGATATATATTTATATCGTCTTTGTTTTCTTATGTGGTTCTTATATTCAAAGAGAATTTGGAAATAAAATGAAACATTGTATTTTAAAACATTAACGCGGAGAGATTTATAAATCTCAATGAGTGAACTGCTACAGGGAGAACTATTTCCGATTTAAGCTCCAGATACGGTATTTGAATTTTCAATCACGCATTGAAAATGTAGATAAAAACAGAATTGAAAATATTTTCTTTGTGCCTTGTCGGCCATATAAATATAGTATAAAGAATTAAAAAAGCAAATATGTGCGTCATAAAATGGATTTAAAATGAGAGTAACACATTTGCAGAGAAATCGTGATCGTCGAATTCTATTTATAAATACAACGGTATGGGGGGAGGGTCTAAAGTGCGGACGCGATCTGCGGATAGATACATTATAGAGGGAAAATGCGGACAAATGCAATATAGAGGGAAAATGCGGACGCTATAGAATATAGAGCAAATGTGCGGACGCTATGATTTGTTGTAAAAAATGTTTAAATAAAGATGGGCAAATGTGTATAATTTGTTACATATGATCATATCCGGGGATTTCTTTGTAAATATATAATGTGTTTGATTGCTTTTATCAGTGATATAGATTAAACCAAAAATCGAGATCATGCTGAAATGGAATCTCTTTGTAAAGTGTTTTAACGACTTTCCTCTTTATATCATATCTATAGATATCAATAACGAGAATTGATGGATTGATTTTCCGACAAGTAAATGTCTTTTGACGCATCTGCAGCGGACGAAATTTGAAAACATTGCAAGAATAGAATAGGTTGCTAGTAACTAGCCATAGATTTTGCTTCAATTATATCCTCTCCTTTACAATCGATTGAAGGGTCATGGGTTCTAGTTATTGTTTGGCCTCTTCATTTTCTACTTTGTAACTTTCAACAGTTTTCATGTGCCATACTACGAGGCAAATGATCCATGCAACATTCTATTCTGTAGGGTACTTGGAAGGGGCAGACCAATTTAAATAACAAACAAGAGAAAGTTGATGCAACGCATCAATGTCGCCGGATATCCATAGTGCAGTTATGCATAACACTAACATTATAGTAGTTGAATAAACAGTTATCAACTGAGGGGCATATTGGAACATCAGGGGTGGGGTCAAGTGAAAATGTATCATAACTTGCATTGTTTTGTCAACGAAGTGAATGATAATTAAAGCCTTTCATTGTTTATGATCAATCTCCATTCCAAAGTAGGTTGACCATACACACAACCAACTAATTATTGATCATAAACAGTAGAGTATAAATGAGTAATCTTGCCAATCATTAGTCTTAGTATGTATACAGTGCTTTTATTAAGGAATAATTATAAGATTTGTGAATTCCACATACACTTTTCAAGATGTTTGTCAGAATATTTAAATTTTATTATTTTTCAATAAAACCACAAATCAGACAATTTAGGATTTGCATGCAATAGCACGTCATTTTACCTTTCCTCTTTTAAAGTCAACAGTGGACACCTTTGCAGCAATCTACTTTTAAAACAATGAGATAAGGGTTAAATCGCTGAAGACATGAGTTTTCTCTTTTTCTCAAAATGAAATTAGCTTAGCATCCTAATTATATCATACTTTAACAAATGTTGAAATGTAGTCCACTATTTATAAATTAGACCACCTTCGAAATATAATATCAAGTAAACAGTTAAATCTCATTGAAATTGTTGTATAATTTAAACTTAATTTCGAACATAAACTTAGCCCTACAACATGTTAATTTATTTTAATTCTTTCCTTCCTTTTTTATAATGAAAACAACAAACTACTTATGTTTTAAAATTATATTATGATGAGCGCCCTTGTGTCAATGATGCATAACAATATGCAGATCGGAAGCAATATGCCTTTAGGGAATTAAATGACACATTTAAAATTGTCAAGGACGAAATAATTTTGTACGAAAGACCCGATTCTTTCTTATTCGCAGAGGTGTCGTTCTTGAAACTCTCTTTATAGGCAGAGTGTTCGTTAAAAGTCATTTTTCCATTAAAACCAGTTTTATCTCGGTTTGTTCTTTTCTTCATTTGTTTCGAACCAAATAAACATTTTAAACCACCTATAATTTACTATTTGTAAGTGAGTGTAAAGAGCGGCTCTCTGCAAAGGAGATTGATCTACGCAGTTGGTATTCGCGAGTCACGCAGGTGCGCGTAAGTAAACAAATTAGACTGCGACGTAAAGGTTTGTAGTTATTGACTTTTGAATACATGTAGTGTAAAATAATGTATACCAGTCTAGCTAATAGGGACTGTTTTGTCTTCGTAAATAACACAAAAAAACATAAATGCGAGTCAAAATAAAGAAACTGAAAATACCTAAAACATCGGAATATTTATTTCATTTTAGATGTGTCATTACTTAGTGTTTTTAAACAAACACAATTGTAATATGTTCAAGACATCTAAATGTGTTTCTTTCTAATAATAATCCCCCCTCCCATGTGATTTCAGAAAACCTATTAAAAATAGAAGTCGCGGGCTTCTGCCCGGCGACTAATAAACAATAAGTATATATATATATACAACACTTTTAATCTTAATTTGTTTCTAGTAATTATATATATATATACAACAATAATACTAACCTATAACAAATAAGTTAAATGGTTTTTTCTTGCTTTGTAAACAGTAAAAAGCAACATATATTGAAAACATTGTGGGAAAAGGAGAATTTGCTTATTTAAACAATTTCTTAATTCCCATAACCTTTCTTTACCGTCGTATTAACCAAATTTGTATTTGAAGGCTGTTATAAGTAAAAAACTTAAATGTTGCCAATTTAATCACATATCTTATCATTATAATAGCCAAATAATTAACAAAAGTTACAATTAAAGTCCGCATATGTTGTCGAAATATCCACAGGTGCATTAACACAAGATTTGTGAAACAATTTGTGCATATATCACATTGTATCATGACGGTATCGACACATCCCGGCAAGTTACAAATACATAAATGTATATGATAGGTTTATTGGGAAAAGGGGTTACATTTATAATTTGTTTGGAATGACACTCGTACACAATGGTAATTAACAGTGTATGGTCACGCATCCTTAATTGATTTACACCCTTTAAAGGAAACAGCGGCCAGCTTAGGTGTATACTGTAGAGTAAAATGGGGACGGCACAGGTATTGGTTTTCTCTGGAGCATTTAATCCTTTTATAATGAAGTCTGAAGCATGTTTCTTTTAAAGTGCTCATATAAATATTAGTACTGCCTTTTTCCACAATATTTTCTACATTATTTCAATTACTCTTTCATTTGGATAGATGTTTCTTTTTTAGCTCACCTGAGCACGAAGTGCTGAAAGTTAGTTATTGTGATCTCCTTTTGTCCGGCGTCTGTCGTCCGTCAACATCTTCTCCTCAGTAACGAGTGGGTCCATTGGGATGAAACTTCACAGAAAGCATCCTCTCATTGACCTCACCAGAATTCCTTCAAATTGTTGTGATTCATGCAGAATGATGGTTTCCATGGCAACGAAAATAAATAACTTTTAAATTCATCTTCTATCAAACTGGTTGGCAGATTTTCAAATTATTTTAAAGAAGTGTTCGTTGGCCACCAGGGAGCGGGGCTTTTTTGCCTTATATGGCTATAGTGTAAACTCAAAAAAATCTTTTCCTTCAAAAGTGCCAGGCCGATTTTCAAATAATTTTGTAGAAATGTTTCTAGGGTGACCCTCTATCAGATTCCTTCCAGCTAAGTTGATTGGTCGATAAACATGGCCGCCAGCGGGCGGGGCTTTTTTGCCATATATGGCAATAGTAAAAACTTAAAAAATCTTCTCCTCCGAAAGTGTTTGGCCAATTTTCAATTCTTTTTGTAGAAATGTTCATTGGGAGACCATCTATCAGATTCCTCCAAGCCATGTTGATTGGTCGAACAAATGGCCGCCAGGGGCCAGGGCTATTTGGCCTTATATGGCTTTAGTGAAAACTTGAAAAATCTCTTGTTAAGCAGGAAGCTTTTGAGTAAGATTTTAGAAAACCCTTGGTCAATTGGGATTTTTTTTGTAACAAAAATTGGTAAATACTATAATGAGTGAGTCGGGGCCATAATGGTTATCCATTTGTTTTACATGTCTTTTGAAACTTGGAAATTAAATATAATATTCACATTTATCACATAAATACCCTTATTTTCAAGTTGAGAACAAATCACGGAACAACGTTATCATACACGTGTGATAACAAAAACACGTCATACACGCGACTACTGATGACATCATTTTGACCTTTATCTTTATTATGTTTATTGTTAAGTTGTTACATTTTACACATTGAAAAATGCAATAATACGTTATTTTGAATAAATAACGAGTCTTAATTGTTTAAAACATTGTTGTTGTTTTTCTTCTTATTGAAAAATGATGAGGACTACTTTTTTATGCGGTGAATCACAGGTTCTTATGAAGAATATGTTATTCGGTCTTTGTTTTGATGTTGTCAATATTTTTCATTAAAACACACTGTTTAGGTGATAAAAAGAATCCATCACTCGTTTTTCTTTGGAGAAGATTTCTTAAATTCGTCTCGAAAAAGAGAGTTATTAACCTCGCCAAGAGGCTCGGTTAATAACCGTCTTTTTCTAGACTCATTTAAGAAATATTGATCTCCAAAGAAAACTCATGATGGATCCTATATGTATGTCTCATGATTTATTTTTAAAGACAACTAAAATGGCATTTAATTTTAACGGATGCGTCATTTATTCTTTTACCCGAAGTTGTAATATTTATAAACAATGCATAGTTTATAAATCACATATCTATGCAAAGGCAAATGTTTGAACAGTTTTATGTACCCAAACAAATTCAGTGCCTTCAGCGCTTTGATTTATAAATTGGTAGGGATATCATAGGGAGTTGTGTGCTGCACATTTGCTGTATACATGTGGGAAAGGGTTAAAACATATTTTGTCTAATTACAAATATATGATAGATCTAACTTACAATGTACAACTACTATATGGTTGATGATAAATACAGAGTCAATATCGAACAGCTCGTGTCTTGCTACTTTAAATTCAACTGACCACTATAATTGTCCAGTATGACCATTATTGAACAGTTTAAACCACTAGTATTCACCAAATCAATGCTCAATCGACCAGTCAATATGTCAACGAGGTTCATAAAGCATTTATGTTGAAAATTAACATTCATTAAAACTTTTATTAAATTTAGTAAATTTAAATATCTTGCAAAGATATATATCCAAAGATATTACCATACACAAAATCATAAGTCTTAAGTCAATATTGAGTCATAATTACTGTTGATATTCTCTGTAGAAATTCGATGTGCTTGAATTTGCCAAAATATCAAATGTAAAATAAAATTTACAAAGTGATTGAAATATTAAAAATAGTTTTCATGTTGAGAAAAACAGTGATTAATTTCTAAACAGAAAAATTATTTAAAATACTATTTTGTGAATACTTATAAACTGTAAATTCACAGCACTATCATACATGTATATATATATATTGCATACAAGTTTATTTCACAAGTTTATGCAGATATGTGGGTAAAACAATTGGGTTTAACAAGGAGACAGTGACTGTGAAACCTGCTTTTTACTTACTTGTCATTGTGACTGGTAAAATTACAAGTTTCCAATCAAGGAAAGTTAAGTATTTTAACAGTCAATGACCTGAATTTTATTGAAATTTGACTGTTTTGACAGGTATTGCAGTCAGTTTTCACAGACACTGTTAAGCTTTAACCCTTTACCTCATATAGACGCTTTGTGACGTCGCTGCAGCAGACGGCTTTTTGAAAACATAGTGACAAAAGAAGAAAATGCTCAAAACAAGCAATTTCTCCATTTGCCACAAAGGTTATCCATGCAATTATAGAGATTTCTATCTTTTGACAAAATATGTTCAAAGTCGTCTGCTGCAGAATTGTCATATCAGGGAAAGGGTTAAAAATACAAATGTAACTCTAACTAGTGTCAAATGAGTTCTTGAAATAAACTACCATATAACATACATATCAGGTTTTATGAAAGTCATTCACACATAGCATCATTATCCCTAAATTACAGAAATTTAACTCCTTTCCCCCTTTTGTTTAAACCAAGTCTAAAATAATTAATTTTGAGAAATTAACAATATGTTTGGCTCTCTCTGCCAAATATGAAAACAGTTAAAAATCGTGTTTGTGTATGAAGATTCCAATTTACATGAATAAGTTTAGGTAGTCATGTATAAACTGTTTACAATAATTTGTTATCTTTAAATTTTAGTTAAAATAATTGTATTCGGTTATCAAATTAAAATTAGAGCCCAGAGATCATTTATAAAGGGTCACTGTTGAAACAGTGTAACATTTTCAGATTTAAGAAGACGTCTGCACTGTATGCTCAGAACTTCAAATCATGAAACATTTCTATTATTTATACAAGATCCACATAACTTCTAAACTGAAGTTCATAAAAAAAAATGTCCATACTGGTTTTAAAATAAGCTTATAGCCTGTGAAATTAATCTCAAAATAATCTGTTTAGAGAGAAAAGTTTTAAAAGTATTAAATCCCCAAACTATTTCCTCGAAACATGAAAGTTCAACTGTTATTTTATAGTTTGCATAATTTTGTTATTATCGAGAAAGTATTTGGTTCTCTTAATTTCACATACTTAATTATTGTAAAGCCGAGAGCAAAACTCTGAACATAACTGAACATTTTGAACAATGTTTACCCTATTGTCAGCACTGTATGCTAGTGCAACTGTGGAGTAAAGACGCTGAATAGCTGAAATCCTGTTATTGCGACTATGAAGGATCATACCATAAACAGTTGCAAGCGTTGCAATTTTTGAGAGAGGACTTTGAATTCTACTAAATGCAACAAGTAAAACTTGGAAGAGAAATGGGCATGCTTTTTTAAATTCAACAATTGCTTTGTTGAATAAGTTAATATCAGAACTATTTTGGGACTTGTTTTGAAACAGAACACTATTCATGGTTGATATTGATTTGAGCTGTCTGTCAATTTCTAATAAGATATCTGACATGTTATTATCATTTATGGCCTTCTAAGCCTGCAATTTAATTTCATCGCTATTCTCATTTTTTCCCACAGGTGCACTGTTTTTTGCATAGGTGTGTTCATCTCCAAAGGAAATTTTTTCCCGACCCTTTTTTTCAGCAGCATCAGAACCACATGTTTCTGGAGGCAAAATATGATTTAAACAAATTAAAGTTACTAATGTAATATGTTCTGAACTGTAACAAGAAATTGTCCAAAATTCTGGTAAGAAACAGCCATTATTGAAAGTGTCTGTAGATATAATTATAAAGTTGATGGATTTATTTTTCACGGCGGCAGTTCACCTTCTCATATGTTTCCTGGTTTTCTCACACCAGTACTCCACGCAACAATCTTTCCAAGAAAATGGCTGCTTTTCCACATTATAAGTCTGTTAGCCCATTGTGAAAGATAGACGACACTTGTCACAGTGACTTTTGTCAAACGTCGGAAAGAATGCTGGCCGAGCCAGGGTTCAAACTCACAACCCTCGGATTGACAGCCCTCGTCGCTAGACTCACTACCGGGGGAAAGATGAAGACTCAAGAGAGAAGGCTAAGTAGTTATGATGAGATGAGATACCAGATTACCAAACTGCCATCCTAAGCTCAATACATTTCCGGCAGTAAGGCAGAAACAATGGAAAATGTAAAACACTTTACATTAGATAGCAAATGAACACTATCAGTTTGTGACCTAGTTTCATATTGCCAAAATGTAAAGGAAAGTAACCGGAAGTAAAATGTAAACTTAGAAAAACGCTTCCATGACATTGACGAGTTATGCAGACAAAAAACTCGAAAAAGTTATTTCTTTTGTCGAAACGAGTGCAAGGCACAGGTGTACCGCATTGATAACTTCACTATATAACTATACTTAACACAAGGTACTGTTCAACGTTATGTTTAGGGACCGCAGAGACATATAAACACAGCTTCTACTGGTTTATGCCCATTTCGTCTAATCCAATTTTGTCTACACTTGTTGCACTTTATCCCATTTCGCCTACAACCCGGTACCATTTCGTCTACCTTAGATTAATGAGACAGACAGTCCCTAAATAAGTTGCTAACACCCTTATTCAAAAAACTGTAGACGAAATGGGATTAGATGAAATGAGATGATACCCTTCTACTGTTCTGATTTTTGGTAGACTTGCGCATGCGCAGAGGCTGCCATAGTCATAGTGAGTTTGAAGTCACGTGATGTATATGCCCTTCACCACCAACAATTAAGTGCAATTTTTGGTTTGACTAATTTACGAATGCTCACAAAAGCAAACATAGATTAACGAAAAAAAATCCGATTATTCAAGCTTATAATAGAAAATAACAAGTCTTGTAAGTGTAAATATCATATTTAAAGTGTACACAATTATTTAGATATCACTACGCCAATATAGCACTGCACCGCGCAATTACCCTTTGTAAATTGTAAACCTTTTTCCCCTCTCGGCAGAGATGTAAACATCCACTCGCCCGCTAGCATAAGCGAGTGGAATGAAGGATCGGCTAGTACGAAATTCTAGGCGCTAGTCCATACATATTCGTTCATGTCCTTATTCATAAAGATAGTATGCATTGCTAAGTCTTTTCTTTCTCTTTCTCTCAGTCCATCTATTCCTTCGACAACGATTAACGATGACTTTTGCATTTTGGATAGGTGCTTTCGACAAGGTCCGCGTCTAAAGAAACAAATTTCATCAAATGATTTGAGCGCTTTAAATCACTTGTTTATAAAGCGTTTAGAATACTTTGATTATAATAGGCAGAACGAATAAATCTTGCAAGAAATCGATCATTTCTTTCGGCCAAAATCAGGTAAATGACCCGCGGATATTGGTTGTTACAACATAACTGATTCATCCTTTTATTCTAAATTTGTATTACACAGTTCAAAATTAAATTTTGACAGTTTGTGCGTTATGATTTTGACGCGATTCAAGATTTTAACGCGATTATTTCGTTCATAGAGTTGATTACTAACAGATGACTAAGTTGATGATGGAAAGAACATTAACAAGTTAAGTTAAGCTAAAACATGCACAGGCAGGCGAGTGTTTCATTAAGATAAGTGCAACACTCAATTCCCAATCCTGCTTGCCCTTTAACAAATCACAACCCACCCCACAATATAAAAACTCTGCAGCAGACGAATTAAAAAAAATCTGAGCAAAGATACAGAAAATCACATTTATTGGAAGTGTAATCATTGAATATAGTTGAAAACATTGTTGCAAAAGGAGAAAGCTTGTTATGAGCAATTTCTTCTTCTGCATCAATGTTTTCAAAAGTCGTCGGCTGCAATTACGTATGCAAGTGGGAAAGGTTTAAATAAGAAACACTTTTTCAAATGATAGTCAGTTGGCTATTCTAGTATATAATGTCCGTCTTAAATAATAATGACAAAACTTTCAAGAAACAAGAAAAAGATTTTTTACAATTTAATTGAAAACATATTTAATCAAAGTTGAGAAAGTTGTCCCTTTCCGTGCTTTTTTTATGAGAGTTCAAATCACAAGCAAAACTTATGGGACAGAGTTGACAAATAACACATTGACACAATTTCAGATTTAGGCTTTGTTTCTGTCAAACTGCTGAAGAAGACAACACTGAGACACACATTTTGATTAAAAGTTTATTTAAAAAAAGGAATAATTTTATTTATGATAAACAACATTACAATGATGGTGTAGAAAATACATGTCAACAATACATTTTTCAATTTGTACATTCATTGCACAGACCAAATCTTAGCAAGTTTGAAATTATGGACCTCTCAGCACATTTTTTCTCAATTCATTACTTCTTGGCAGGATTTTACTGCTAAAATCTATAGATTGGCGATGTCTGTCTGTTCATCAACATTTTGGTTAAAGTTTCAGGTTGAGGCAAAATCTCAGCACTGGAAAGGGTTACACACTTGAAACTTTGCCTGAAGGTAACCAGTAACAAGTTCTATTGATTTATATGGTTACTTTGACCTTGACCTTGGTTTGTCAATTTTCAAGGTCAAATTGCCGACAATCCGGCGTTACAGTCTTCAGCAGTTTCTTGTTAAATATGACATAAGAAAGCCTTCCCTCAACATTTTGAAAACACCCTCAGAAGTCACCAGAATGCACCATGTTGCGTCCAGGATTTCAATTTTCTTTTTAAACATCAAGTCAAGGGTAAAATATGATAACTTAAGTGAAAGTTTCAGTTGTTTCATTGGAGCGCCACAGGGGGACTGTATGTTAAGTGAAAGTTTCAGTTGTTTCATTGGAGCGCCACAGGGGGACTGTATGTCACCATTTGCACTTCTGTATCTCTTCTTAAACGATCGCAATTCTACCTTCAGTACTTTCAGTACTTTGATTATTACCATCATACTCGCCAGTACAATGATTTTGCAAGCATCAATGCGACTCATCGAGGTTTTGTTTTAATAAATGAATAACCAATATTGTATGGTGTACATGACGATGTCGTTTATGTCAATTCAAAGGCCCTATTTCTTTAATTACATTTCCGGTTTGACATAATTTCCCACTTACATACACCTTTTGAAATAATTGTGGCACAAGGAGAAATTACTCATAATAAACAATTTCTCCTTTTGCAACACTGATTTCAATAATCGTACTATCTTTTATAGATATTTTCAAAGTCGTCTGTTGCAGATTCGTTGATTGTGGGACAGAATAATTAGAAGTTGACAGACAGAGAGTATGTGTGTTCACATATTTACATGATTGTGGCCAACTACCCCTATACTTTGTTTAATTGTTTCAGATAAATTTGTTAATTAGAAATTGACAGAGAGTAAATGTTTTCACACCTTTCCATTATAAAAGGGCCCATTGCTTGTGAAAAATGTTTCACAGTTATTACCTTGTTAGCAAATTAGTCATCAATACATTTCTTCCATCTGTGGAATTTTAATTACCTCTCATTTGGAGAATACCTCTTCTCGGATAAACATACAAAAGATTGTAAATGATGGCAAAGTACAAACAAGGAGACTTTTTCTCGTGGGATAATAATGAAAATAACTAGTGTTTCACATACATATATCAATTTCCATTGATCACTCTGACAACATTGCAAGAAATTCTGCTTTATATAACAATATAATACGAGTTAATCCATTAAATGAATGTCCCAACAACTGGTTTATGAATAAATTCTTTAGATATATGTTAAAACAATGAATTATATCGGATACAAGACCAACTTAAAACACGTAGTTTGCAAATTGTTTGGGATATATTCATAAAGCTTATATCAATTTGTTACTTTCTCGATGGTAATTTTTTTTTATCAATAACGACACCTTGTTTATAAGTTTTTGGTTTACCCGTATTCATTTTTGCGTTTTCATTTTAAAATATTTTCCATATTTATTGTTTTGCATTGCATGTATGTTTTCATATTCGTCTGTTGAAAATTTTATTGTATGTTAAAATAGGTTAAGTTGAGTATTTACTATTTTAACCCTTTCGGACATATAGACACATTGTGACTTAATTGCAGCTTAAGTTTTTAGAAAACATTGTGGCAAAAGTATTCACGGGTAACTTAACATTTTTCCACAATGTTTACACCTATTTCAGTTATTAGAGAGAGAGAGAGAGAGAGAGAGAGAGAGAGAGAGAGAGAGAGAGAGAGAGAGATAATTATAATATAGAGAGAGAGCGCGAAAGAGAGATAGAAGGTGAGAGAGAGTAAGATAGTAATAGATAGATGGAGAGAGAGAGAGAGATAGAGAGAGATCGACAGTGAAAGAGAGAGGGGTGGGAGAAAGAGAGAGAGAGAGAGAGAGAGAGAGGAGAGAGATAGTGAGAGAGAGAGAGAGGAGAGAGAGAGAGAGAGAGAGAGAGAGAGAGAGAGAGAGAGAGAGAGAGGAGAGAGCTAAAAAAAAAAACGTCATATAAGGACATGTCATAAACCTGAGACCCTCCTTATGAGAACGCCATGTAGTTGTGAGGACATTTTTTTTGTCCTCACTTTTACATTAGCTTATTTGTATGTCCGTGGTTGAAAACTAATTTTGCTTGTTTTCCGGCAATGAGGACATCATGTCCGCACAGCCCGTTTATCTCACTCACCAGGCCATAACCTAACAGATTTTCGTCTAAGACCTTAACATGTTGTATACGTCATACACGCAAACCTCTGACATCATCAATCATGGTGTAGCCCTCTAAACCTGGTACCCAACAATTTAACGCTTGTAAAAAAGGTCGTAATGAGAGCCGAAAACCAGGAGAAATGCAAATTGTTTTGGCGGCATCAGCGCATGGTCAGAGTCCATAAATCATCTCGGAAATACAGGTAATTATACCAACTGTTTGCAAATTGCATGTAATTAATATTAAGGAATGTAAATATTTAATAATTATATTATATTTTACACCTTCAATGTAAATATTTAATGTGTAGAACTTATATGAACTGTATGACTGTTAAAATGACTGGGATTTTTCAACACAAACGGCGCGAGTACTGGTTAAATCTCCAGGAAGCAGACATCGAGCGTGATGAGCCAAACCACAGGTTCATGATGTGTTATACCCTCATAGAGTATTTACCATATATGGTATATACTCTATGGGGGTATAAGACATCATGAACCTGTGAGCCCAACCCAGCTAGCAATCTATATGGGACCCATATGATATGGGTACCTTATGGGCACCTACATGGGTCCCATATCGGCTTGGGACCCAGGTGGGGAGTGCAACCGGATTCCACATGGGTCCCATATGGGCTGCCCCATAAACATGCAATATGGGACCCATATGGGTCCCACATGGGCAGCCCTTGTACTCAATATAGGTCCCTCATGGGCAGCCCAGATACTTCCATTTTTGGCAGATCTTGCATTTCTTAGCTAGATCCATTTGCATTTATTTCAATTTTAAGTTTGCTGGACTTTCAATAAACAACCACTTGTCAGAAACATCGGATACAAACATGCGAAATTCTTTAAGCTGGAATGTAACAGCAGGTGGATGATTCTTGTACTTCCATTTTAATATTTTTATGTTTTAATTCTTTTTCCTGGAACAGAGAGATATTTAATTATGGCGCAAACGACTATATATTATAATATTATCCTGCAAGAAAACAACACACTCTATGCTTTAACACTACAACTTTATTAAGTAATCTCCTGTATGGTTCATATAAAGGCATGCATATAATCAGAATAAGAAATATATCAAAATTCAACTTAAATGTAAACATTTGAATATTATGATAGCGGAACTCACGTCTGCGCATGCTCGAAATTTATTTTATTTTGAATCATGCGATGATTAAATTCTTGATAATAACTATGTCTAAATGATACATTATACAATGTATATTTCAATTAATAAAAATTAAAACCTATATTAAAAATAAAATAAATTAATTTCGCGCACAGTACCTGTTCAGGGGTGTTGACGTTTATCGGGAGGCCCAAATGGGTTGTAAAATATACGCGTATGTGTTGAATTACTATTTTTAGATAAAATAATAGTAGTTTAGATCAAGGTAGTTGCATACTAGCTCAAAGTAAATGTTTTTTAAATAAATAAATATTCGTTTTTCCTAAAAGTGCTGTAATATGGGACCCATCTGGGACCCTTATGCGCAAA
The DNA here is from genome assembly GCA_031761405.1 of Serripes groenlandicus. NCBI lineage: Eukaryota > Metazoa > Mollusca > Bivalvia > Cardiida > Cardiidae > Serripes > Serripes groenlandicus. Next base: position 73,444,618 of record JASEVX010000006.1, read on the forward strand.
CACACATGGGCTTGCCCACAAAGGTCCCATATGGGTCCAATATGGGCATACCCATATGGGCTTGCCCAGAAATGGCCCATATGGGACCCATATATATAAAATAAATAAGTTTAAACTAAACTGTTAAAAGCCACTCAGTGGGCCGGGCCAAGAGTTCCCAACTGTGGTCACTGGTCAGGTCTAAACAAACTTGGTTGGTGGTTAAATATCTAAACAAAAATAATTTTAATTCAGGCCCGAGTGATATGATTATTTTAGCTCACATGACCACAAAGTAGTCATGCTGACCCTACATATTGTGATCACATGAATTCAATTTGACAGTGGAGATCCTTAAATGACTATATCTGCCAACTCATAGTTTTTATTTATAATACAGTCAAGTAACCCTTAGCGGATCATAACCAATAGCGGATCATTTTAACTTATTTATTAGACAAAATTATTGTGTATAAATTGGCAGGTAAGTACTTTATGGTAATTTTTAAATACACAATAAAAACAATGTTTGTCGGACTTCAAATTCATCCGTATCATCTGAACGTCTAAGTGTTTACGTGACCCAGTTATTTCTACCTTGTTTTGAAGAGAACATTTGTTTTTCGCGACAACAGCTAGCAATTTTAATTATGTTAGTCATTTATTTTGACATTTTATGAAAGACAAATACATACACTTATTGAAATGTAACCAATCATTCTCATTTGTCATTTGCATGTTTACACTGAAGCGATAATAGAATAGCTAGGTAAGTTACCATTAGCGGATCGCCACTTTGTTTCCATGTCTGAGTCTGAGGGGTTTTCTCAAAATTTTATTTTTGACAATTTAGCCATTCCCTAAGATGCTAGTGATTAAATCGGAAATATATTAATACAAATCTGCAGTTAGATAAAACCAGGGACACTATATACAGGGATATGAAGCGAATCGATAAGCTCCGTTATCTTCGCCTCGCTGTAAGAAAAGCGGTCATTAGCCGCTCTGGTCATTATCCACTTCGTACATTCATTTCCGCGATGGCTATCGATGTAGATAGACGGATGTTTTATTAAAATTAATAAGTTTAAAAAGGAATAACCGAGAATGTAAGTACATAACATAATTTCTATCTTTTTTTCTTACATTTACGTTAATTTTGAGCTTGTATTTAAACAAAAAATGATAGTTATTGCAACGAGTTTTTGAAGTCGATATTTTCCACAAAATTGTGGTCAAAAAATTAAAAACGAAGAATATAGGCTATGTGGGGGACCGCTATGTGTTCTATATTGCCGTTATAAACACATTTCAATGTTATATTATAAAAGATCATTGGCCAAACTGTGTCCCTATTATTTTAATATAGCTGATGTTTGCCGGAAATTTTCTAGAATTGTTTGTGAAAACTTGTGAAAAAATGCGATGAATTTTAAAAAAGATGACGACCATTTTGTCAAAATAACGAATCGGGGCTATGCAAAACACCATTTACTGTTCAATGTGGCCTTTGTAAATACATTGAAAGGTCAGATTGTAAAAGTTAAATGATCAATCTTGGTTTAAATTATTTTTACAAATCTGTTGTATGCAATGAAGAATCTAATATTGTCAGAGAAAAAATGATAAAAAATGCGATGAAATTTAACAAAATTGTGGTCAATAAAGTCAAAACGAAGAATATAGGCTATGCGGGGGACCGCCATGTGTTCTATATTGCCGTTATAAACACATTTCAATGTTATATTATAAAAGATCATTGGCCAAACTGTGTCCCTATTATTTTAATATAGCTGATGTTTGCCGGAAATTTTCTAGAATTGTTTGTGAAAACTTGTGAAAAAATGCGATGAATTTTAAAAAAGATGACGGCCATTTTGTCAAAATAACAAATAGGGGCTATGCAAAACATCAATTACTGTTAAATATTGCTGTTATAAACACATTCAAAGGTCAGATTGTAAATGTTAAATGATCAATCTTGGTTTAAATTATTTTACAAACCTGTATGTATTCAATGGAGAATCTAATATTGTCTGAGAAAAAATGCGATGAAATTTTAAAAAAATGGCGGACATTTAGAAAAATAACGAATCGGGTTTATACAAAACATTATTTGCGGTTCTATATTGCCAATATATATACATTTAAAGGTCAGATTGATAATGTTGAATGATCAATGTTGGTTTAAATTATTTTCACAAACCTGTTGTATGCCGAGATTCACCTAGAATTGTTTGAGAAAAACTGAGAAAAACGCGGATAAATTTTAACAAAGGGCGACCAATTAATGAAAATTATGGGTACCTAGATTTGTGTGTAACTTTCCAACAATTAATTCATGATATAAGGTTTTTAATCAATGAAATATATCCCTGTTTTAACAACGAAGGCAAAGTGTATAATCATTATTCAATGTTAATTTATTTCAGAATGGGCAAACTTCATGGCAGCAGAAGGGGACGAATTGGCAGGAGGCCAAAGAAAACGAAAAACAAATGCACTCCTTTAGCAAAGAAAGCTAGGAAATCAATAATTATATGATATACAGTATAATATTAAAACATTGGTACATGTACATGAATGAATGTATATACGTAACATGTATTAAAATATTGGTATATGAATGAAAGTGAAAGTTAACCCTTTCTCACATAAAACAAATCTGCAGTAGACGACCTAGAACATCATAGACAAAATATCAAAGAACAAGTGTTGAATAAAGTTAAAAACATTGTGACAAAAGGAGCCATTATGAACAATTTCTCCTTTTGTTGTACTGTTTTCAAAAGTCGTGTGCTGCATCCAAAAATGATTGTCAAGATTCTTGAGCATTTTTTTTCCTTTAAAAAAATGGTTTGCCCTTTTTTATTAAATCATAATTACATTTACAATCTTAGATATATTTGCAAAATGAATGGCCAAGTATGAATTCGAATTTGTCTGCTGCAGATGTTTGAATGTCGAGAAGGGTTATTAATAAGAGTTTAATTACCAATTAGCCCATTTCCCTGTATGAACAATGAAAGGGTTATAAAACCAATTAATTAGTATGTAACCAACACATATGGAACACGACAGGAAATGATTGCATAATGTTACATAACATAAGTCACCCTGCCATCTGGTCAGTGTGATATTATAGACCTCTTTAGAATTGCATATATTTTATTGTTTTGGGCCACCTCAATCAAGAGATAATCTCATGTTTTCAATAACAATCTGTTTTTCCATCAAACGATTTTTTAATAAAAAAATAATGTATTGTAATAACCAGTTATTGTTTTTATTTTGAAAAGATTAAAATACCACTTGACTAAGACTTCTTGATAAAGAATAAATTATTTTACACAAATTTGAATCTTTTGTCTATATTTTGTGTCCCTGGTTACTGTAAAGAGCGCTAGCAAATCAACGAAAACAGCCGTATTTGCACGCAAGTTACCGTTATCATACGCAAGTGAAGGTCTAATTATCACCAGCTTGCATTGAAATCATTTAAAAAACAAAAGGACGGAGAATATCAAAGCAGACCTCTAAATTTATCTTTTAATATGATAATTATAAGGTCATATTTGGACAGCTTTTTTAACCCATTAGTAAATATCTCTCTTTCGACGTTCTCAAATATCAGGGAGGTACACGCAGTGTCATGAACCCCTAAAACAGCAATTTTTTTTTTACTTCGCTTGGAACTTTTTAAAGAATTCGAAGAATCGTGGCAGGTATATATGAAATAAATATGCTGGGAGTCTATATTTTGTGTCCCTGGTTACTGTAAAGAGCGCTAGAAGATCAACGAAAACAGCCGTATTTACACGCAAGTAACCGTTATCATACGCAAGTGAAGGTCGTTATCTATCGGAATGGGTAAATCAAAATGGCCGATACCTGTACGAAGTGAGGCCAACATATTACTGATAAGGCTGATGAAACCGCACGCGTTTCATATCCCTGTAATATAGTGTCCCTGGATAAAACATAACAATAACAGCAGATTTTTTGACAGCTAAAATGTTGCTTGAGATGACCCCCCATGATATCAGAAAGTCATGTGATCCCCTATTGCTACAATTGATCCGTTAATGCATCAATAACTCGAACTGGTAAACAACGGTCTGTACAGCTGTTTCTGCACTAAAACTGAAAAAGTGTTTGTCAATTTAAAAGAAAATTATTTTACTTGTGGACTATAAACAAACAAGTTCCGAAACATTGACCGTTTCTTTTATGCACTACGTTGTTTCGTTACTGATCCATTAAGGGTAACTTGACTGTACAACCAGTCAACCATACAGGAATATTCCTTTGAAGATTTTCGCTCAGTTCCCTTCAAGGATGTTGATTTGCAAAAACACAGGGAGGTTAGTGGGTAGGGTAATTGTGATTCATGGCCATCATATTTGTTTTTGTTTGTGATTTTATAATAGTTAGCAGTTTTTGTTTATTTTAACGTAAAGATGAGTTCAAGAGAAAGTCTATTGTAAGTCTGAAAAGCTTTTACGTTTGACCTTTTACTCCATAAAAATTCATGTAAAATGTTATGACCTTGTCAACATTAATTGACTGAACTTTTTAAATAGCCTATAAAGGAACAGAATTATATATATTATAAACTAAGATATACAACATCATATAAGCAAACAGAGTCGGCCCAGATCAGACAGTTCCTAAGTGTTGTGTCTACTATTGCTTACAAGGGCGTCCAAAGGCAATGGTAGTTCAGTCGGTAACAACGCGGGCTGTCAATCCAGGGGTTGTGAGTTCGAATCCAGGCTTGGCCCAACTTTTGACAAGTTAATGCGACATGCGTCATTCGTCTTCCACCAATGGGCTAAGTCTATGTGGAAAAGCAGCCAGTTGCGTGTGTGGAGTACTGGTGTGAGAAAACCAGGAAATACGTGTTTAGGTGAACTGGCCCCCATGATATGACTGAGAAATTGTTAAAAACGGCGTTAAAACCCCAAGCAATCAATCAATCAATCAACCAAAGGTAATTGTATGAAGTAAAGGGTTGTTAACAATAATATATTATAAATGGTTAAGTTATCTGTTGAAAAGGTTAAAAATTAAATACTTCATCTTCAAAGCAGAATTTCATAGCTCATTTGGCAAAAGTGCCATATTAAGATCAACCCTAGATCTACCTGTCTAATGTTGCATCATGTGTCTAGCATCAGATATTTAGTCAATTTATATTTTTCTGCCCCTGGGCTCTGGTGGTGAAATGATTAAGTGCAAGTAACAGTCATCCAGTTTTCCACAAGTAATGTCAACAGGATATAATGAAATTGTAGAGTTTCATTTCCAGTCATGTCAAGGTCAGTGTCATATTTATAAGTCAAAGGCAAAAAAGCAGTGTTATGCTGTCGAGGGCACAGTTTGTGAAAAAATGATGCCCTCAACAGCATATAAATATATATAGTGACGTCTGGTGTTTTAATAATTTACCTTAAATTTCTTGGTACGAATCTGTCAAAGCAGGCCTTGATCCAGAGGGCTTTGATGCAAGGTTTATATCAAAATTCAAAGGTACTGTAAAATCTCTCAAATTTTGCAAAAATATTTAAAATAAACTTAACCCAAATATAAAGCTACCGCTTTCATACTGTTCTGTATTGACAGAGTTACTTCCATTGTTTTCAATGGGTGTTGGAGGTTTCATCTAACTGATAATTTAGAGTAAATGAGGTAAGGGGGGGGGGGGGGGGGTTGAGGTTTCGTCTTACTGGTAATGATATAGTACCAGCTTATAGAGATTAAGGTGTTAATTAGTTGATTGTTACTTGAAAAGTGGGTTATATTAATATATAATTTGTCGATTTTATGGATTTGCCAACTTTTCTCATACGATATTTAAGGGAACAAGAAGCAGTTGAAATCATTTTCATTCCATTTTATTACAAAAACAAATGTGTCCAAAAATTATAACTATTAAAATTGTTTACCACTGAATAATTGTGATATTTATAATCATAGTTTGGTATAAGTGTTTTGAGAACAATTTGAGGAAAGATGAAATTGCTCATATTGATTCCAACTCTATGAAGTTAAGCGTTGTCTCTTTTGATAAATCTATTTCTAACACATGTTGTATGTATATACAGTCAAACTTGTGTGAGCGGTCACATGCGATCAGCGGTCACCGGCGTTAAACGGTCACTTTAAATCCCTCCCAACCAATTATACTCTATAAACTGCCTTGATCAGCGGTCCCCTTTGAAACGCGGCCAGCGGCCACACTAATTGGTCGAGATTAACTGTAATCTTACTGTGTTCAACGGTCAATCAACACACGACTTGGATCGCAAGGTGTTAAATTATTGGTATTTAATACATACAGGTTACAATCACATTATCGGGGTTTTTCATACGCGTAATCTGTTTACATGTTAGATCTAGGGTACCGAAAACAGCCGACGTGTACCGAATGATAGTAGCATGATTCATCAACAAGAAGTTGCGATTTTGGTTTCTTTTGTTTACGATGTCGGGCAAAATTGATAAATTGAAAAAGATATTTATGAGTGTTTTAGACCGAAAGACAGTACATTTATGTGTTAAAATGAAAGTTAATGTCCACTTAGAAGCCCCAAGTCAATTTAGATTCCCATTTTCATTTTAAATCTAAAGATTATCGAGTAAAATTGTATGCAAGTAGAGGTAGATTCGGACGCTAATTATTCCGGATACGTTATTCGGTGAATTTCAAAGTGAAGTAAAAAAATATTTGATAGTCAAGTTAGTTGTAAAAGACGGTTTATACTAAATAATAGATAGCAAAATGATATATTTGATAGAAAAAAGCTACAAATCTTCATAACAATGTTTAAATACAAGTTTATAAAGACAAATTACTATTTGTAATGTAATGACTATTCCTAACAGTTACATGTAATATTATGTGAACTGACAAAACTTGAACAAATCCGACCAAGTCATGACATTTGTGATCAGCAGCCACCTGTCTTAAGCAGCCAGTTTTGTCATGTCCCTTGGGTGGCTGCTGATCGCAAGTTTGACTGTACATGTATTATGATCACTCGTCGTCCTCAGTTAACTTTTAGCTTTAAACATCATCTCCATAACTATTAGACCAATTTAAATAAAACTTCATAATTTGGGGTCCTCTTTTAAATGTGTTCAAAGATTTAAATTATATGCAGAACTTTGGTTGCTGTGGCATCAGAAAAGGGAAAAAATACCTGAACTTTAAAATTGTCAACACTTTAAAAAAATTATTCTCATGAAAGTGCTTGTCAGATTTTAAGATAATTTTGTAGAAATGTTCATTCAGTGGTTCTCTACATAGTTTTTTTTTACACCATATTGATTGGTTGAAAGGCCAAGTGGCATCAGAAAAGGGGTGAAATTAACTTTGATTGTCTGCTATTTGTTGCATATATATATGAAACTTCACTGGCCCAAAGAATATTTTTACTGGTCCGAATCAAATTTTACTGGCCAGTGACCACCGTACCAGTGCTTAGTTCAAAGGTCTAGTTAAGAAGGGGTAAACTACTTTTCTTTTAGTCTTATCTCACAATTACCAGTTCTGCTTTATAAAAATCCTATTTTGTGGGTAATCTAAAGAATCATCTCACTGAGATGATTCTTCTGAGTACCCTCATCATAGTGTTTGGATGAGTAATATGGATTGAAAACTTGAAATACCCCTTTTATATGTAGCTCTTAGTGAAACAGCCCTATTATATGTTTATACAGTTTATTCATGCAAAACAATAGAAATGTGTTGGCTCCTGATAATTGTGAAAAGACTCCTTATTTTACCAGCTCAGGAGGCAGATGGGCACCTTTTGTTGAAAAGCTTGAGAAAAACACTAAACAAGTAATTTTCAAAGTCTATTAGATAAATTTAAGTGATGATCCATGTGATTTCCAACGCAATAATGGAAACAAGCCAAAAAAATCCATATAGTTTCTGAAAATCAACCCTTTTCTCTCAGGTCCTAAGATATCTCTTGGATATATTTTTGAAATATCCTTTAACCCTTTCCCTCATATGATAATTCTGCAGCAGATGACTTTGAACATATTTTGTCAAAAAATAGAAAATCTTTATAATTGAATGGATAACCTATGACTAAAAGTGGAAAACAATATGTCAAAAGAAGAAATTGCTCGTTTTGAGCAATTTCTTCTTTTGTCACTATGTTTTCAAGAAGCCGTCTGCTGCAGAGGCCTCAGAAAGGGTCTTTATGAGGGAAAAGTTTTAACCTTTTTTTTTGTGTGAGAAATCATGTTTAAAGGTCAAATATGTAAGTTCTCAATTTCCCCCGATTTTTTATTTAAATCAACAGTTTTTCAACTTACAAAAGCATTTTTTAAACAATTTGTTAAAAAAATCTTTAAAAAAAGGTTATTATTTGCTTTTCTATTCCCCCAGAAATTTATAGGCGTGAAACGTGTACTCGCTAATCTCCCTTTGAAATTATCTCCCGTGATTTCTGATGACGTCACACTTGAAGTTCGGTGATTGTCTGCACTGTGTCACTACGAGTATGCATGCATCCTCGACAGTGATATTTCATTGATTAAATTTATTTCTGAAAAAAAAAAAATGGTGATTTGTATCGCGCATGTGTGTGCAACACAATCTGGGACGCACAGGATTAGTTTATCCCAATTTCCAACTGATCAGAAGATACGAAAATGTTGGATAGATCGATTGAATAGGGGAAAGACAGCAACAACAAAATTCGTGCCGAGTAAACATTCGAAAATATGTATGAAACATTTTGATGACAGTCAGTTTTTGATTAGTCCTAAGTTTGCAGAATCCATCGGATTTGGACAAGTGTTTCGCGTGAGGTTGAAGCCCGATGCTGTCCCAACAATATTTGACAATCCACGAAAGAAGTCGTCAAAAGAAAGAAATTCAGCATTAGCCATTTCCAAAAAGAAAATGAAACATGAGGTAGGCTCATTTTTAGCTCACCTGAGCTTTGCTCAAGGTGAGTTATTGTGATCGCCTTTTGTCCGGCGTCCGTCGTGCGTCGTGCGTCGTGCGTCGTGCGTCAACTTCTTCTCCTCAGTAACCAGTGGGTCAATTTGGATGAAACTTCACAGAAAGCATCCTCTCAATGACCTCACCAGAATTCCTTCAAATTTTTGGGATCCATGCAAAATTCTGGTTTCCATGGCAACGAAACCGAAAAAACTTCAAAATTCTTCTTCTCCCGAATTGGTTGGCAGATTTTCAAATAATTTTGTAGAAATGTTCTTTGGATGACCCTCTATCAGATTCCTTCAAGCCGTGTTGATTGGTTGAAAAACATGGCCGCCAGGGGGGCCGGGGCTATTTTGCCTTATATGGCTATAGTGAAAACTTAAAAAATCTTCTTCTCCGAAAGTGTAAGGCCGATTTTCAAATAATTTTGTAGAAATGTTCCTCGGGTGACCCTCTATCAGATTCCTTCAAGCCATGTTGATTGGTCGAAAAACATGGCCGCCAGGGGGGGCGGGGCTATTTTGCCTTATATGGCTATAGTGCAAACTTAAAAAATCTTCTCCTCCAAAAGTGTCAGGCCGATTTTCAAATAATTTTGTAGAAATGTTTCTTGGGTGATCCTCTATCAGATTCCTTCAAGCCATGTTGATTGGTCAAAAAACATGGCCGCCAGGGGGCGGGGCTATTTTGCCTTTTATGGCTATAATGAAAACTTAAAACATCTTCTCCTCCATAAGTGTCAGGCCGATTTTCAAATAATTTTGTAGAAATGTTCCTTGGGTGACCCTCTATCAGATTCCTTCAAGCAATGTTGATTGGTCGAAAAACATGGCGGGCGGGGGCTATTTTGCCTTATATGGCCAAAGTATAAACTTAAAAAATCTTCAACATCTTCTCCTCAGTAACCAGTGGGTCAATTGGGATGAAACTTCACAGAAAGCATCCTCTTAATGACCTCACCAGAATTCCTTCAAATTTTAGGGATCCATGCAGAATTCTGGTTTCCATGGCAACGAAACGAAAAAAACTTCAAAATTCTTCTTCTCCCAAACTGGTTGGCAGATTTTCAAATAATTTTGTAGAAATGTTCCTTGGATGACCCTCTACCAGATTCCTTCAAGCCATGTTGATTGGTCAAAAAACACGGCCGCCAGGGGGGGCGGGGCTATTTTGCCTTATATGGCTATAGTGAAAACTTAAAAAATCTTCTCCTCCGAAAGTGTCAGGCTGATTTTCAAATGATTTTGTAGAAATGTTCCTTGGGTGACCCTCTATCAGATTCCTTCAAGCCATGTTGATTGGTCGAAAAACATGGCCGCCAGGGGGGGGCGGGGCTATTTTGCCTTATATGGCTATAGTGCAAACTTAAAAAATCTTCTTCTCCAAAAGTGTTGGCCCGATTTTCAAATAATTTTGTAGAAATGTTCCTTGGGTGACCCTCTATCAGATTCCTTCAAGCCATGTTGATTGGTCAAAAAACATGGCCGCCAGTAGGCAGGGCTATTTTGCATTATATGGCTATAGTGAAAACTTAAAAAATCTTCTCCTCCAAAAGTATCTTGCCGATTTTCAAATAATTTTGTAGAAATGTTCCTAGGGTGACCCTCTATCAGATTCCTTCAAGCCAAGTTGATTGGTCGGAAACTATGGCTGCCAGGGGGCGAGGCTTATATAGCTAAAGTGAAAAAAAAAAAGAATCAGGTGAGCGATTCATTTAGGGCCATCATGGCCCTCTTGTTGATTTACATTGCTAGTTCTTAATTATGACGCAATTAATATTGTTGACATTCCTAATCGATGTGGCCGATTAACCGTATGCATTTAATAGGATCAAAATTAATTTTATATAACCCTGACTGCATGTATGTAATTATTCCAGCATATATGTAGGTTAATTTCATGTCAACTTTTATATGCATTTTACAGGCCTTGAGAAAATAAATGATAACAGATCTATATAATAAATTAAATTCAGGATCATGACATGTTCATGTGTTAGCAAAATGGTATTTTACCATATATGACAATAACATTAGAAATTTATGAAAAGAGGTTGCTTAAACCAGAAACTTATAACATAATATTATATTCTCTGAAAAATCAACAAACATGCATTTTAGAATATATAATTTTTCAGTCAAAATTTCCAAATTGTCTGGAACACAGCTTTTAATGAAACATTATAAAAGTAATAAACCTAGAAAATAAAGGACTTATAAAATATATTTATTCTCTGATAAAAAAACACAACAAACATGCAAGTTAGAATATATAACTTTTCAAACAGAAATTCACAGCTTTTAATGAAACCTTATAATTATAATACAAATAAAGCCAGAAAATAAGGACTGTCAATCCCGAATTATAACGGGCGGATCTATTTCACAAATGTTTGAAAATTTTACCTTTTTTCACGGGGGACATTCAAAACCCATATGGTCACTTTTTGTTATAGTAGTCAAAACCCATATGGTAAAAAAAACAGGGTAGTCAAAACCCATACGATAGAAAATGCAGGTTAGTCAAAACCCATACGATAGAAAAAACAGGATAGTCAAAACCCATATGGTTGAAAATGCAGAGTAGTAATAATTCAGTCACAGATGATAATTACTTTAAGTATTTAGTATATGGTTGCCATTTATCTTAGATGTAGGTTACTTGTATAAAGAAAAGACTAAACAATTAAACTTTATAATTTTATTTTATCTTTAAATACACCTAAATACATAATTTTCACAAATATATACACTTCAGAAGCATAAAATTGCTTTTTTATTTCAAAACAACCCTTTGATGTATATTGGAAAGGGTTAAACTGTAACATCTGTTTCATAGCACATTTAACAATAACCACATTTTCAACAATTATTTTAGCCTATTAAAAGTTCCTATTGTGTTTAAAAAGTCCTCCATTTGTGTGTTAAACTGTATTTGCTTTAAACATGTATGTATGTTTTATGCAATAAAGCTTAATAATAATAATTTACATAATCTGAACAAAGAGACGGAAGTCTGTTCTGATGGATGAGAGTTCCTCTCTTTACACGCTTCTGTGGGGCCTGTCCAATATCACATCACATAATTGAATTAAGGTGATAATTACTTTAAAGTGATATTTTCTATAAATGATAACAATAGGTTGTATACTTTTATGCTCTCTGTTCCTCACAGTTATTGATTGTGTTAATCATAATTACTATGCTATTATTAATTACTATCTTAAGATGTCCTTTGTTAAAATATTGTCTATTGTTAACTGCTTTCAACAATTGAAGACCTACATTAACTTCTTCTTCATAATTATGGGGTTGTTAACCCTCTTAATGCCGATAGCCTAGGCGAGGGTAAACAACCCCATATGAAGAAGAACCCTTTCCAACATACATCAAAGGGTTGTTTTGAAATAAAAAAGCATTTTTAAGTGGGCTATGCTAATTGATTATATTTTGCTTTTCTCTTTTTTAATTAATATTTATAAATTGTGTTATGTTTAAATAAAAAGACCTAGTATTTGGCATCCATATACTAATTACTTAAAGTAATTATCATCTGTGACTGAATTATTACTACTCTGCATTTTCAACCATATGGGTTTTGACTACCCTGTATTTTCTATTGTATGGGTTTTGACTACCCTGCATTTTCTATCGTATGGGTTTTGACTACCCTGGTTTTTTTTACCATATGGGTTTTGATTACTATGACAAAAAGGAACCATATGGGTTTTGACCATATGGGTTTTGACATACACTCGTTTTTGATATTTGATATGAAATTGTGTTTTGTTTACAGGTTTTGATTGAAGATAATTAAGAGTGTTTTAATTATTTTGAATTTTTGAGGGGGTATTATCTACACTCTGTTTTGATTAATTCAATGCATCAAAAATAATTAATTCGTATGAAAGTATGTTTTAATTAGTTTGTGCAATCAAAATAAGTGCTTGTTTGATACAAACAATGCATATGTTTTTAGTTAATTTATATAAATTGGTCTTGATTAAAAATATAATTAATTGATACAAAAAACATTATAGGAAAAGGAAATTATACTCCAATAAACAATAAATGCGAGAAATACTCAAATTCCACTTCCTATTATGATAAAGTTGACATATCACACCTATGCTACTATATATTGTGCCATGTTTTGATAATGGAAACAATTAATTTGCTGATAGATACAAACATTTATTTTTAAATAAGTAAATATCCAAATTCAGACCGAAAGAATCAATTCATCAAATATAAAAACTTAATAAAAGATTATTCTATAATGTTCATGGGGGTTTTGTTTTGTCCAATGGGTTAAAATCCTAGGGGGGTATTATCCCATGGGTGTATTGTCCGACGGGGTTTTGTCCCACAGGGTTTATGTCCCACAGGGGTTTTGTCCTACACTCAACTGGCTGCCATGATATGCCTGAAAAAAATGTTTAAAACGGTGTTAAACCCTAATCAATCAATCTTTCAATCACCAGGAAAGTGTTTGATAGTGAGTGAATGAGACTATTTTTAATTTTATTCTCTGTGAAAACGAGACATCCATTTAAGAGACTGACTTAACTTTGAGGGACATTGATTGAGAGGATTAATTTTTTTTTGTACAAGAAGATGAAAACATTTTTGGAAAAAGAGTGTCACATTAACAAATGAAATAATTTCCACACTGAAATTCAACATTTTTAACTTACAATGAGCACTATGTATTGACAGTTTGCTACTCTTGTTTCAGATTAAAACTTCAACAGTGAGGGAACACATACATATTCAAACTGATAGTATTGAGAAAGAAGAAATGTACACTGCGGTTCCAGTTATTATACCATCTACTACGGTTCCAACAACTTCAACAGCATCATCTACGATCACTACTACTGCTACGTCATTGAGCTACTGTCAAACAGTCCTGTCCACGCCTCAGTGTCCGCTTAACTGATTGGCTGGAGTGACCTCATCACTACCAAAAGTATCTACTATCTGTTCCATCTCAATCCCAATCGTTCCCAAATCCACTATAGAGGGTCAGTCACAGACATATATCCTATCCAACCCAGGTGTGAGAAAGAAAATGACCAATTCAGTATTCAGACACAGACTCCATATAACCTTATTGTAAGTAGCATTTTATGTTTTTTTAATCCTTTTCTGGATAGTTGATTGATTGATTGGGTTTTATCACAGTTTTCAACAATTTTTCAGTCATATCACGGCGGCCAGGTCACCTACTTATACTTATGTTTCCTAGTTTTGTTTAAAGCATCTGGCTGCTTTTCCACATATACTATTAGCCCATTGGTGAATGACGCTTTTCACAGTGATCTTTGTCAAACGTTGGAATGAATGTTGGCCGAGCTGGGATTCAAACTCACAACCCCTGGATTGACAGCCTGCATCGCTACCAACTGAGCTACCGAGCACGGTTTCCAGATAGTAACCGTGGCCAGAATTTGAAAACATAATGTGAAAATGACATATTATTATTTAACTGTTTCTTAGGTACAGACTCATTTGAATGCATATATTTTACATCTGACTTTCAAACAACATTGCAGGATTAACCATTTTCCACACACAACAAATTGGCAGCAGACAACATTGATAACATCTCAGCTAAACTCCATAAATGGAAATATAATTATTGAATAGAGTTGAAAATGTTGTCACGAAAGTGGAATTTGCTCATTATGAACGGTTTTTCCTTTTGCCAAAATACCTTAAAAAAGTCGTCTGCTGCATGTGAGAAAACAAGAGGGTATGTCAACATCTTGACAATTTTTTTTGAAAATCTCCATATATGAAAGTATTTTTTATTGAAAACATTGAGACAACTGGAGTAATTGCTCATTATGTGCAATTTTTCTTTTGGCCACAATGTTTTCAAATGATGTCTATTGCAGAGGCGTCCAAAGGTGTCTGTATGTGGGAAAGGGCTAATATCTGGATTAAATGACATTGTATTGTGTCATAAATGTCTTATAGTGCCATATATATCAGAATGATGGAAGACAATTATGTCTTGTTTGATATTATTGCTGATGGAAATTTCATTGACAAAATAAGAGTTGACAATTTCATCTAAAAGTATTATTATTTTCATTCTCTAAGGTTATATTGATGAACTCATGGAAAATCTTTTGGAGAAACGTCAGCAAAACAACAGTTACATTAAGGCCAAGAGAGTAAACAGTTTTATAATACAGGCAACTCCTAAACCACTGGCACAAAGCACACCAAGAATAAGAAAAGAAGACGTTGTAAAATCACATAAAGCAAGATTTAATAGACGATAAAGATATGTTCAAATATGTAAATATATATATATTGTGTATAACCCTTTCCCTCATATGACAATTCTGCAACAGACTACTTTGACCATATTTTGTCAAAGTATAGGAAATCTCTATAATTGAATGGATAACCTATGACTAAAAGTGGCAAACATTGTGGAAAAAGGAGAAATTGCTGGTTTTCAGCAATTTCTTCTTTTGTCACTATGTTTTCAAAAAGCTGTCTGCTACAGAGGCGTCAAAAAGCATCTATATGAGGGAAAGGGTTAAGTGTGAGGAAGTATCCAGGAAAGGAAAACATATTAACATTGTTCTATTGTCTAAAAAATCAAACATATATTTTTTCTTTGAGGGGTCAATATACAAGTTTTGGTGGACTTAAGTGAGAATAGATGGGAAAATTTCTGAACAGTGAAGGTTCAGACCAGCCTGTGCATCTTCTTTGTCTTGAAAAGCTTTACAGAAGTTGACAGGTGCTTTTAACAAGCTTGTGTAAGATACATGCTGATCTTGACTTGCACTGTTTACAAAAGTCCACTTGTTCCTTTTCCCATGTTCATTTGATTTTGATTAATACAGTGTAATCTATTTGAGAACAATTTTCTCAGTAGTTTGAATTTGCTGAAAGACAAACAGGTAAAATAGTAAATAAACTGTATAAGTGCAGTCAAATCTTGTTATTTACTTTTTTGTGAATTATATTGCAGTTTATTGAGGATATTTGAAGCCGCAATATTCTTCTGAGGGAAAAGAGTTCCTTATTGCTGCTACAGCACATGCAGGGATGACTCGTCGTATTCTCTTTCCAAGTAGCCCATATACCCATCTTGTGAAGCGTCTGTACGCTATGTGCCGATAGAGCCTGAAAAGAAAATTCAAATAGTTATTGGTCACAATTAAATCTGGTGAAAGTACTGTATGTTGATTTGATCTGTAAAACCTTGATTGGTGAGGTTTTATCTTATACAGTGGCAAAATTTAATAAGGTAAATGTCGGGAGACTACTAGTACTCCTAACTCTATCTCACATACAAACATTTCCTCTGTAGTAGATAGCATTTAAAAACATAGTGACATTAGGGAAAATTGCTCATTATGTGCAATTTCTCCTTTTTGTCAATTGACAATGGTCTGGATAATAGGTATACATGTACTTGTCTTTTCACAATATCTCTCTTAATACTCAACCAAACCCTATGTTGTATGGGGGTACGGACAATACCCCGGTGGGACAAAAACCCTATAGGACAAACCCCGGTGGACAAAAACCCCGTCCCTTAAAATGAATAGTGGACAATACCCCTGTGGGTATATAATTATTTTTGTGTTTTAGTATTTATTAGTGTTTTTGTTTTCAAGTTTAAATTCTTGTTAATGAGAATTCCAGTGTATACCCTTTCCTACATACATGAAAAAAACTATAAGTGAGAAAGATTTTTGAAAACATTACATCAAACGATGAACATTTTTTTCTTTTGCCAGTGAAAAACGGAGAAATTTTTCAGTTGGAGCAATAGCTCTTTTGATCACAATGTTTCAGAGGTCTGAAAAGCGTCTGTAAGTGGGAAAGGGTTTATAGGGTTGATTATGATGTGATAAGTCTAGAAAATGACCAAACAAGATAATAGCTTGCTACAATTTACAGTATTATTTATATAAAGTTTATACTGAAGTTTTTGTTTATTATATTGTCATTCCTATTGAAAGGGCCATTCAAGTAGAATTTTAGCTGAACACCTGTTGAAAATGACAAACAGTCAATTGTAAGGGTGCAACATTTCTAACTAACAAGTTATTTTCAGTTATATAACGGCGTTTCCTGGGTTAGTTGCCATTACCAATCCTGACCAAAAGGAGGGTAGGCATTACTACCATTTTCAAAGTATTTGCAAATTGGTATGACCCGACCAGGATTGAACCAGCGACCTCACATAGGTTGGACACTTTACCACTGAGAAGTTCCTCTAACTAATAAGACTTCATCTATGTTCTATGCCCCACATTAGACAAGACAATCTTTGGGTTTTGTATTTAAATTTCTGTTTATTCAACAGCCAACCATAGCAAAATGGACCTCACTTTTACCACTGGGATTTGAACATTCAACCTTTTTGCGTAACCACTTAGCTATAGGGTCAGGTATATGTGTAGTATTCATTCAAAGAAGTTTTAATTTGGATGAGAGTAGTTACTGAACACTTACTGATGTATTAGCTGGTTCTCTTCAAGGGGGCCTGATGTCAGAACATAATCGTAGTAGGCAACTTCCATTACATGGATGTTAAGACAATTGGAAATAAACCCCTCATGTTCGGTGATGCAGGTTGATGTCTCTTCTATTTTACCATCGACAACATTGGTTGTTTGGCAGCATTTCGCTTCTATCACAGTTGGCATGTTAATGCAGTTGTTACACTGACACCTGAATAAAAAATAAATCCATGTCTTCAAAGTTATCATTGAATATATACATGTATCTAATATACAGTTTCAGAATGCTATCGGAAGTCGAAACCTGTGCAATCATCTTTTGATTTTATTCTCAATTGTAAGGACCCTATATTTTTAACAATTGGTTCTTGGACATCACTGATTGCATCTAAAGTCGATTTCTATCGATTGATTGAATATGATATCTAAGTCCATATTCTGTGTGAGTGTATTATGTTATGTTATATTAAAATTGAACAAAACATCAACTTTATAAATATTTTAACTTTTGTTTTTGCACATAAGTGAATTCGTCGCAAGCAAATATGCCTAAGTGTTGCATGGTAGGGTCTGGGGATATACAAATATGAAAAGGTCAGCCATCTTTAATTTTCTCAATAAAACGCTTATGAATATCATTGAATAACATATTTCATCTAACAGAATTCCTTGTTTGTATATGTAATGATTTATAATAGACACTGTTTACGTGGCTAATGCAGTAGAAAATTCTCACCATATTGATACATCCGGGATTTGTTCGTTGATGTTGTTCTTGTAGAAGGATCAGAATCAGATGTGCTTTCTTCGTCGCTAGTAACTGTTTCTGAGCGTGCATTAGCGATCGGCTCGTATTGATATGGTCTTATTGGTGCGGGTTCATTAATGTCAAAGTCAGAAACATCGCTCAAGTCACTGTCTATTAAAATATCCATGGTCAATCGTATTTCTGTCGCTATACTTGTATTATGTTCAAACAGCACGAGATCAAATCTAAAGCAGTTATAACTTATTATGAGTATTAATTTATACAATGGTGGCCTTTTTATACTGATAAATTAAATTAACGGCAATTATGTTCTCAAACTTCTTAATTATCTAATTCAATAAGTAAACGGCAATTACGTTCTCGAACTTATCTAATTACAATACAATTATCTAATTAAGGAAGTTAAATAAACATTCAAAGCAAACTGTAATCAATTATAACACGGATAAATTTACAAACCCCATCTGATTTATAATCTACAGCAAACATACTTGTATACAAACCTAAAAAGTGGCCCTTCCTCATAATCGGCCTTTTTGGACCATACATTTTTTGGAAATTGGCCTTTGTTCTATTCATCTATTTAAATCCGGAGGTTCTACTGTGACGTCACAAATTAAGGGGAAATTACTTTTGTGATCTTAAAATCAGGTGGGGTAATCCATGGCATAAATGTTCGGGAATTCAAGTTAAAAAACTAAATAATGTTAGAAAAAATTATTTTTCGTAATCTATATGATTTAAAACTTGTTATTATGGGTTGAACTTCAATTATATTCAATAATAAGAAAAAATAAAAACCTCCGTATATCACCTTTAAGTATAATTGTTTTGTTTGCATTGCAGGTTTTGGTATATTTACTACCAAAATCATTAAAAAGGGGGAATTCCTTTTGGAGTATGTAGGAGAGGTTAACAGGAACAGATATTGAAAAAAGGCAGTTGATGCATGAGGTGTGTAACAAGCGACGAATGAAAAGGGGTATGATCCCCAGATATAATGTTATGCACTTCAGATATAACAGCAAGAAAATGTGGTAAGTCAAATTTGTTTTTATCTGTACTACTCTAATAAGGAACTCACTGGAAGGCAAACACTGTAGGCCCAGACAAGCCACCAATATTCCAACATTGTGTCTGATCTGGAGCTGCACGAAGTGCTCAGGGTGAGCTATTGTGATCGCCTTTTGTCCGTCGTCAACAATTTCTTTAAACAACATCTCTTAAATCACTGGGTCCATTGCACAGACTTTACAAGAATGGTCCTCTTTAAAATTTGTCAAAAAAATTAATTAAATTCACAACTTTGGTCGCTGCATCATCAGAAAGGGAAAAATGAAAAATCTTTTTGCTAAAAAGAACTAGCCCGATTTGAAAATAATTTGGCACAAATGTACCTTGGGTGACCCTCTATCAAGTTTGTTCAAATTATTTTGATCCGTCGGAAACATGGCTGGCAGGGGGCGGGGCGCGTTTTCCTTATACTGTATATATACTAAAAACTTTATACACTGGGGTGAAAATGGCCCTGCCCCAAGAGACATATGTTTTACATAGCTACAAGGCCTAGGCCTTTGACTTTTGGTATGTAGCTTCATCTAGGGGATTATACCCCTGGGTTAAAAAATGGCCACATTCCGGGAGTCACATGTTATACATAGTCATATAGGGAAAAACTTTAAAAATCTTCTTGTCTGAAACTACAAGCTCTAGGCCTTTGATATTTGGTGTGTAGATTCTTGTTATTGACCTCTACCAACAGAGTTCAAATTATACCTCTGGAGACAAAAATGGACCGTCCGTCGTTAACATTTAGACATTTAGATCATCTCCTCCTTAACCACTTGACCAATTTCAACCAAACTTCACAGGAATGTTCCTTTGGTGAACCTCTTTCAAAATTGTTCAAAGATTTAAATTCCATCGAGAACTTTGGTTGCTGCGGCAACAGAAAAGGGGAAAATTGCCAAATCTTAAAAAATCTTCTTGTCCAAAAGTACTGGCCCGATTTGAAAATTATTTTGCACAAATGTTCATTGGGGCACCCTTAACCAAGATTGTTCAAATATTTCCGGTCGGTTGAAAAACATGGCCGCCAGGGGGCAGACCCTGTTTTCCTTATATGTGCATTGTTAAAATTTTAAAAATCTTCTTGTCAAAAAGTACTGGCCCGATTTGAAAATTATTTTGCACAAATGCTTTGGGGCACCCTTTACCAAGATTGTTCAAATATTTCCGATCCGTTGAAAAACATGGCCGCCAGGGGACGGAGCTTGTTTTCCTTATATGTGCATTGTTAAAACTTAAAAAATCTTTTTGTTCAAAAGTACTGGCCCAATTTGAAAATTATTTTGCACAATTGTTCCTTGGGGCACCCTTTACCAAGATTGTTCAAATATTTCCGATCCGTTGAAAAACATGGCCGCCAGGGGGGGCGGAGCTTGTTTTCCTTATATGTGCATTGTTAAAACTTTAAATATCTTCTTGTCAAAAAGTATTGGCCCGATTTGAAAATTATTTGAAAAACATGGCTGCCAGGGGGCGAAGCTTGTTTTCCTTATATTGTTAAAACTTTAAAAAATTTCTTGTCCAACAGTACTGGCCCGATTTGAAATATATTTTTCACAAATGTTCATTGGGGCACCCTTTACCAAGATTGTTCAAATATTTCCGATTGGTTAAAAAACATGGCCGCCTTTTTTTTTTTGTTAAAATTTTAAAAAACTTCTTGTCCAAAAGTACTGGCCTGATTTGACAATTATTTTCCACAAATATTCCTTGGGGCACTCCAAGATTGTTCAAATATTTCTGATCGGTTGAAAAACATGGCCACCAGGGGGCGAAGCTTGTTCTCCTTATATGTGCATTGTTAAAAACTTTGAAAATCTTCTTGTCCGAAAGTATAAGCCCAATTTGAAAATTATTTTGCACAAATGTTCCATTGGGCACCCTTTACCAAGATTGTTCACATATTTCTGATCCGTTGAAAAACATGGCCGCCAGGGGGTGGAGCCTGTTTTTAGCTCACCTGAGCTTTGCTCAAGGTGAGTTATTGTGATCGCCTTTTGTCCGGCGTCCGTCGTCCGTCGTGCGTCGTGCGTCAACTTCTTCTCCTCAGTAACCAGTGGGTCAATTTGGATGAAACTTCACAGAAAGCATCCTCTCAATGACCTCACCAGAATTCCTTCAAATTTTTGGGATCCATGCAAAATTCTGGTTTCCATGGCAACGAAATTCTTCTTCTCCCGAATTGGTTGGCAGATTTTCAAATAATTTTGTAGAAATGTTCCTTGGATGACCCTCTATCAGATTCCTTCAAGCCGTGTTGATTGGTCGAAAAACATGGCCGCCAGGGGGGGCGGGGCTATTTTGCCTTATATGGCTATAGTGAAAACTTAAAAAATCTTCTCCTCCGAAAGTGTAAGGCCGATTTTCAAATAATTTTGTAGAAATGTTCCTTGGGTGACCCTCTATCAGATTCCTTCAAGCAATGTTGATTGGTCGAAAAACATGGCCGCCAGGGGGCGGGGCCTATTTTGCCTTATATGGCCAAAGGTGAAAACTTAAAAAATCTTCAACATCTTCTCCTCAGTAACCAGTCGGTCAATTGGGATGAAACTTCACAGAAAGCATCCTTTTAATGACCTCACCAGAATTCCTTCAAATTTTAGGGATCCATGCAGAATTCTGGTTTCCATGGCAACGAAACGAAAACAACTTCAAAATTCTTCTTCTCCCAAACTGTTTGGCAGATTTTCAAATAATTTTGTAGAAATGTTCCTTGGATGACCCTCTACCAGATTCCTTCAAGCCATGTTGATTGGTCAAAAAACACGGACGCCAGGGGGGCGGGGCTATTTTGCCTTATATGGCTATAGTGAAAACTTAAAAAATCTTCTCCTCCGAAAGTGTCAGGCTGATTTTCAAATGATTTTGTAGAAATGTTCCTTGGGTGACCCTCTATCAGATTCCTTCAAGCCATTTTGATTGGTCGAAAAACATGGCCGCCAGGGGGGGGGCGGGGCGGGGCTATTTTGCCTTATATGGCTATAGTGCAAACTTAAAAAATCTTCTTCTCCAAAAGTGTCAGCCTGATTTTCAAATAATTTTGTAGAAATGTTCCTTGGATGACCCACTTTCAGATTCCTTCAAGCCATGTTGATTGGTCAAAAAACATGGCCGCCAGTAGGCAGGGCTATTTTGCATTATATGGCTATAGTGAAAACTTCAAAAAATCTTCTCCTCCAAAAGTATCTGGCCGATTTTCAAATAATTTTGTAGAAATGTTCCTAGGGTGACCCTCTATCAGATTCCTTCAAGCCAAGTTGATTGGTCGGAAACTATGGCTGCCAGGGGGCGAGGCTTATATAGCTAAAGTGAAAAATAAATAAAAAATCAGGTGAGCGATTCAAGGGCCATCATGGCCCTCTTGTCCTTATATGTACATTGTTAAAACTTTAAAAAACTTCTTGTCCAAAAGTACTGGCCCGATTTGAAAATTATTTTGCACAAATGTTCCTTGGGCCACCTTTTACCAAGATTGTTCAAATATTTCCGATCCGTTGAAAAACATGGCCGCCAGGGGGCGGAGCTTGTTTTCCTTATATGTGCATTATTAAAACTTTGAAAATCTTCTTGTCCAAAAGTACTGGCCCGATTTGAAAATTATTTTCCACAAATGTTCCTTGGGGCCCCTTTACCAAGATTGTTCAAATATTTTAAATCGGTTGAAAAACATGGCCGCCAGGGGGGCGGAGCTGTTTTCCTTATATGTGCATTGTTAAAACTTTAAAAATCTTCTTGTCTAAAAGTACTGGCCCGATTTGAAAATTATTTTCCACAAATGTTCCTTTGGGCACCCTTTACCAAGATTGTTCAAATATTTCCGATCCGTTGAAAACCATGGCCGCCAGGGGGGCGGAGCTTGTTTTCCTTATATGTGCATTGTTAAAACTTTAAATATCTTCTTGTCAAAAAGTATTGGCCCGATTTGAAAATTATTTTGCACAAATGTTCCTTGGGACACCCTTTACCAAGATTGTTCAAATATTTCCGATCCGTTAAAAAAACATGGCCGCCAGGGGGCGGATCTTGTTAGATCACCTAGAGCCAAAGGCTCAAGGTGAGCTATTCTGATCACTTTTCGTCCGTCGTCCGTCCGTTGTTAACATTTAGCAATTAGATCATCTCCTCCTTAACCACATGACCAATTTCAACCAAACTTCACAGGAATGTTCCATTGGTGGACCTCTTTAAAAATTGTTCAAAGATTTAAATTCCATCGAGAACCTTGGTTGCTGCGGCATCAGAAAAGGGAAAAAATGACGAATCTTAAAAAATCTTCTTGTCCAAAAGAATTGGCCCGATTTGAAAATTATTTTGCACAAATGTTCCTTGGGATACCCTCTACTAAGATTGTTTAAATATTTCTGATTCATTGAAAAACATGGCCGCCAGGGGGCGGAGCTTGTTTTCCTTATATGTGCATTGTTAAAACTTTAAAAATCTTCTTGTCCAAAAGTACTGGCCCGATTTGAAAATTATTTTGCACAAATGTTCCTTGGGGCACCCTTTAACAAGATTGTTCAAATATTTCCGATCGGTTGAAAAACATGGCCGCCAGGGGGGCGGAGCTTTTTT
The DNA here is from genome assembly GCA_031761405.1 of Serripes groenlandicus. Lineage (NCBI taxonomy): Eukaryota > Metazoa > Mollusca > Bivalvia > Cardiida > Cardiidae > Serripes > Serripes groenlandicus. The sequence goes on from JASEVX010000006.1 coordinate 73,468,480, forward strand.
TCCATATATGTGCATTGTTAAAACTTTAAAAATCTTCATGTCCAAAAAAAGTATTAGTCCGATTTGAAAATTATTTTGCACAAATGTTCCTTGGGGCACCTTCTACCAAGATTGTTCAAATATGTCCGATTCGTTGAAGAACATGGCCGCCAGGGTTGCTGCGGCATCAGAAAGGGGGCAAAATGTCCAAACTTTAAAAAACCTTCTCCTCTGAATCTGCATGTCAGATTCCAATATAGTTTGGTAGAAATGTTCCTTGGGTGAGCCTCTAAAAAGATTGTTCAAGGCATACTGTCTGGTTGAAAAACATGGCATTCAGGAGGCATCAGAAAAGGGGCAAAATTTCAGGTGATCGATTAAAGGGCCATCTTGTTTTCCTTATATGTGCATTGTTAAAACTTTAAAAATCTTCTTGTCCAAAAGTACTGGCCAGATTTGACAATTATTTTCCACAAATATTCCTTGGGGCACTCCAAGATTGTTCAAATATTTCTGATCGGTTGAAAAACATGGCCGCCAGGGGGCAGAGCAGCTTGTTCTCCTTATATGTGCATTGTTAAAACTTTAAAAATATTCTTGTCCAAGAGTATAATCCCAATTTGAAAATTATTTTGCACAAATGTTCCTTTGGGCACCCTTTACCGAGATTGTTCAAATATTTCTGATCCGTTGAAAAACATGGCCGCCAGGGGGTGGAGCCTGTTTTCCTTATATGTGCATTGTTAAAACTTTAAAAATCTTCGTGTCCAAAAGTGCTGGCCCAATTTGAAAATTATTTTGCACAAATGTTCCTTGGGGCCTTTACCAAGATTGTTGAAATATGTCCGATCTGTTGAAAACATGGCCGCCAGGGTTGCTGCGGCATCAGAAAGGGGGCAAAATGTCCAAACTTTAAAAATCTTCTCCTTTCAATCTGCATGTCAGATTCCAATATAGTTTTGTAGAAATGTTCCTTAGGTGAGCCTCTACAAAGATTGTTCAAGGCATACTGTTTGGATGAAAAACATGGCAGTCAGGAGGCATCAGAAAAAGGGCAAAATTACAAAATTTGAAAATTCCATTTTTAGCTCACCTGAGCTTTGCTCAAGGTGAGTTATTGTGATCTCCTTTTGTTCGGCGTCCATCGTGCGTCAATTGGGATGAAACTTCACAGAAAACATCCTCTCAATGACCTCACCAGATTTCCTTCAAATTTTTGAGCTCCATGCAGAATTCTGGTTTCCATGGCAACGAAATGAAAAAAACTTCAAAATTCTTCTTCTCCCAAACTGGTTGGCAGATTTTCAAATAATTTTGTAGAAATGTTCCTTGGATGACCCTCTATCAGATTCCTTCAAGCCATGTTGATTGGTCGAAAAACACGGCTGCCAGGAGGGGGGGGGGGGGGGGGGGGGGGCTATTTTGCCTTATATGGCTATAGTGAAAACTTAAAAAATCTTCTCCTCCGAAAGTGTCAAGCTCATTTTCAAATAATTTTGTAGAAATGTTCCTTGGATGACCCTCTATCAGATTGATTGGTTGAAAAACATGGCCGCCAGGGTAGCGGAGCTATTTTGCCTTATATGTCTATAGTGAAAACTTTAAAAATCTTCTTCTCCGAAAGTGTCGGGCCGATTTTCAAATAATTTTGTAGAAATGTTCCTTAAGTGACCCATTTTCAGATTTCTTCAAGCCATGTTGATTGGTCGAAAAACATGCCACTAGTGGGCAGGGCTACTTTGCATTATATGGCTATAGTGAAAACTTAAAAAATCTTCTCCAAAAGTGTCAGGATGATTTTCAAATAATTTTGTAGAAATGTTCCTAGGGTGACCCTCTATCAGATTCTTTCAAGCCAAGTTGATTGGTTGGAAAATATGGCCGCCAGGGGGCGGGGCTTATATAGCTAAAGTTAAAAAAATAAAATAAGGTGAGCGATCCAGGGCCATCATGGCCCTCTTGTGTTAAGTTCTTGTCTGATATTAAGGAAATTGAATAGAAATCCTACTTCAGTGATCCATTGTTTGTTTTCTGAAACTAGAAAACTAAATCAAAACTTATTTCATGAGGAAATAGTACTTTATGCGGATTGTATTTTATGCATTAGAAAATGTTCCTGACAAAATTTCTTTAAAATTAGATTTGTATATTGCTTTTTGATATCATCTTAGTATTTCTTTTTGATACTGATATTCAAATTGTCTGAGTCAAAGATAATACTGTGAGATATAATGTGTCAGGGGTTGGGGCGGGGGTATTAATCACCTTTAGTGATAGTTCTAGTTCCTCCAGCTGATGAAGATGTAGTTCCTCTATTTGATGATGATGTAGTTCCTCCAGCTGATGAATATGTAGTTCCTCTATATAATGATGATGTAGTTTCTCCAGCTGATGATGATGTAGTTCCTCAAGATGATGATGTAGTTCCTCTATCAAATGATGATGTAGTTCCTCTATCTAATGATGATGTAGTTCCTCTATCTAATGATGTAGTTCCTCTAGCTGAAGAAGATGTAGTTCCTCCATCTGATGATGATGATGATAGCAACTCCATTGTATTTCCAGCTTTGGTAAGAATATTTTCCACGTAATCACTCTCTTTGTCTGGACCATATCTTTAGAACTGTTAAAGTAATCCTTGAAGAAATATAAGATGCATAGCTACTTATTCATGCTACCTAGCTGCAGGTAATTTTGTTGCAAATAGTTGCAGCTATGTCACTGCTCTGTTGATTTTCTTACCATAAATTTTGGTTGCTGCTTCTAATGGTGGCTCTGGCTGCTAGCAACCATTGGCGGACTAGTTGTGGCTATGCCCCCATTACCAGTTCTGGCTCTTGAAAAATTGTGAGAATATTGAAATTGGAAGCATCTTCATTTTTAGCTCCACTGGCCAGTCGAGCTTATGTCATGGCTAATTGTCTGTTCCTTCAATTTTGGCTTCAAATGGCTTCTCTATAACCACTGGGCCAATTGGGATGAAACTTCATAGGTAGTATCCTCTCAATGTTCTCTCCTAAATCCTTCAAAAAATTTGGATCCATGCAAAATTCAAGTTTCCATGGCAACCGAATGAAACAACTTTAAAATTCTTCTCCTGAAAGTATCAGGCCAATTTTCTTATCATTTTGTAGAAATGATCCTTGGGTGACACTCTATCAGTTTTCTTCATGTCATGTTGATTGGTAGAAAAACATGGCCGCCAGGGGGAGGGGCTATTTTTCCTTGTGTGACTAAAGTGAAAACTTAAAATATCCTCTCCGAAAGTGTCGGCCGATTTTCAAATAATTTTTGTAGAAATGTTCCTTGGGTGACCCTCTATCAGATTCTTTCAAGCCATGTTGATTGGCCAAAAACATTGCCGCCAGGAGGCATGTTTTGCCTTGTATGACTATAGTGAAAACTTAAATAATCTTCTCTGACGAAAGTATATGGACGATATTCAAATAATTTTGTAGAAATGGGTAACCCTCTATCTGATACCTTCAAGCAATATTGGTTCGAAAAACATGGCTGCCAGAGGTTGGAGCTATTTTGCCTTATATGGCTATAGTGAAAACTTATCCTCCAAAAGTGTCTTGCCGATTTTCAAATAATTTTGTAGAAATGTTCCTTGAAATAGCCTTACATTGGCTTTAGTGAAAACTTTAAAAATCTTCTTCTCCAAACCTATTTGGCCGTTTTTCAAATAGTTTTTAGCTCGACTTTTGAAAAAACGAGAGCTATTGTCATGACCCTGGCGATGGTGGCGGCGGCGGCGTGGTCGTCCGGTTAAGGTTTTTAGATCACCTAGAGCCAAAGGCTCAAGGTGAGCTATTCTGATCACTCTGTGTCCGTCGTCCGTCGTTAACTTTTAGCTTTAAACATCATCTCCTCCTGAACCGCATGAACAATTTCCACCAAACATCACAGGAATGTTCCTTTGGTGGTCCTCTGTCAAAATTGTTCAAAGATTTAAATTCCATTGAGAACTTTGGTTGCTGCGGCATCAGAAAGGGGACAAAATGTCCAAACTTTAAAAATCTTCTCCTCCGAATCTGCCTGTCAGATTCCAATATAATTTGGTAGAAATGTTCCTTGGGTGACCCTCTATAAAAATTGTTCAAGCCATAATGATTGGTCGAAAAACATGGCAGTCAGGCGGCATCAAAAAAGGGGCAAAATGACAATACTTTAATAAAGCATCCTTATAAAAGTGCTTGTCTGATTTAAAGATAGTTTTGTAGAAATGTTCTTTCATTGATCATCTACATACTTTGTCAAGCCATATTGATTTGTTGAAAGGCATAGCAACCAAGCAGCATCAGAAAAGGAGTAAAATTAACTTTTTGCTTCAAATGACACATGGTTATTAGATTGATGGTCTAAGGAAGGTAACACTTGGCAGAGTATTATGCAAGGGTTGTCTTCAACAGGAAGTGGAAAAATCGCAACATTTCTGGTCTCAAAAGTTGGAAATAAAAAATTGTTATTGAAAGTGAACAAGCAATTATGACATGATTTGTCCTTGTTAGTCGCCGGGCAGAAGCCCGCGACTTCTATTTTTAATAGCTTTTCGGAAATCACATGGGAGGGCGGCTTATTATTAGAAAGAAACAAATCTAGATGATTTGAACATATTACAATTGTGGTTGTTTACGAACACTAATAAATGACACATCTAAAATGAAATAAATATTCCGATTTTTTAATGTTTGCAGTTTTTTTTTATTTCACTCGCATTTAAGTTTTTTGTCTTATTTACGAAGACAAAAGTGGTCCCTTCAAGACGTGAACCAACACCCCCTAATGCAGACTCTTATGTGTCATCATTGAGGTCAATTTCGGATTCTCCTTTTAATAGCAATTTTAACTTACTAAATGTTGTTTTCATGTTAAAAGAGATGTCTTGATTTGTGTAGAATTCATTTAATAATGTTAATCCATGAATATCTAAAGTAGGAACTGTTTCTAAGCTAAATATAGACCCTATTCTGTTGTGTAGTTTCGTGACCTTTAACATCGATTTTCGAGCATGCGCATTTCGATATGAAAAAGCGAGTGATATTATTTTATTTTAGACAAGTACAAGACGAATGTTTGACGCAAAGCGTCAAAGAGAAGCCGCAATATTTCGTTGTACATGTATAAAGAAGAAAAAAAGAACATTTTTAAATCCACAAACAATAGAACAATTTAAACTGTAGACGGTAATGCTGATATATTTCTCCTTTTGAAGACTTTTGTTTTCTTCAAATTACCTCCCTTTAAAGCAATACCAGGATATTTACATTGTGATTCGAATAAGATTGACAAACATTGAAATTATATGAATGAATACTATTATTTAAATAAGTAACAACAGCAAGATTAAATTTAAGCCAGATAAATGTGTACACATTTCGTTAATTTTTTATAGATACCCTAATGCATAGGTATTTATATAAACTTTATAAGCAAATGTTTGAATAAACTGAGGAAAGTCAAGAATACATAAATAAATCAATGCATTCTTTTCCGGCGACATTGATGCCTTGCATCAACTTTCTCTTGTAACTATTGTTAAAGATATCATAATTGGTGAAGAGGTAAATATGAACTCAAATACTACAGTTAATGTATTGGGAGGTATCAAAATTGTGCAAAGACTTGCATTCTATGTAAAACTTTGGTTGCTGCAGCATCAGAACATGAGTAAAACGACCAAACTTTAAAATCCTTTTCCTCCATAATCTGCTTGTCAGACTCCCAAGATAATTCAGTAGAAAGAATCCTTAAGTTACCCTCTAAAAAAACCTGTTCAAGCCATATTGATTTATATTAAAAACAGATCAAGAAAGGTGCAAAATGACAAAAACTTTATAATTCAATTCTAATTGAAGTTCTTGTTAGATTTCAAGATATAAATGACCTTTACTTATAAGCTGTTTCTTGAGAAGTGTTCACTCCTTGAAGTTCTAATTGCACTCCTTGATCTTTTTCCCAGATATTTCTACTAATTTACTATCAATCAGGTGATCGATTTAGGGTCATCTTGGCCCTCTTGTTTGTTTAGCTCAGCTTTTTTTTCCTTTCTGTTTTCTCCCTATCAGTTGTAGGGGTGACTATTGAGCCCAAAAATCACTATTGCGATAGTATTAATTTTCAGAAAGTACCATTGCAATAAGTAAACTATTGCACAACTAATATTGTGATGCATTGCAATACTATTGCTTTTAATGAACTTTAAAATAATAACTATTCTGAAGTCTAATTACAAGGAATAAAAGTATCAAAAAGAGCATTTTATTGTTTATCTTTTATTTAAAAACTTAAAAAGAAACCCTTTGCTCTCAAAAAGAACTTAATTTTCCAGCTTACACATAAATAAGAACATTTATCACTTTTCAGTCAATACAATTTGTTCACAGACAAGAAACATGGTCTTTTCTCTAAGAAATAAAAGCATATCTGCATATTTAGATTCAATGTACTACATGAACCAATACTATCGATAGTTCAAACCACTATTGCGATAGTTATTGATCTTCAGTTTTACAATTGATGCATTACTATTGCCCTTGTCACTATTGCAATATATCGATAGTTTGAACTATCGCTACAGCCCTAAATTCAGTCGAGCGTCTGTGCTGTACGCGGTGCTCTTGTTTAGAAATGTTTCTTGGGTGACACTATGAGATTCCTTCAACAGGGCTTTCCAAAGTAGCCGGTAGACGGTGGAAATCCACTGCTTACTGTGGCTAAAAGCACCGGCTACTTCACTGACAAAAAAATAAAATCCAAAATGAAAAAAAATCTTTTTAAAATATGTACAGACAAGCTTTGAGAGTCGTATTGTCGCGAAGTCGCGGTCGCGATAAACAAGGATGTAAAACCTGTGGTTACCTTTAGCAAAATATTGTCTATTACGTCATCTCTAATCGGAAAGCATCGTATTTTTGCAAGGATAACAAAAGAGAAGGTCCGATGGTAAACAACAATTTCGCATGGAAACATGAAGCGATCAAATACTCTGTTCAGTTTTGGCTTCAAGAAATTGAGGAGACAATAGTATGTTATGAAATAATATCAGTCAAAGAATAGAAAGTGAAATATGTTGTAAAGAATCTGGAAAACAGTAACTTGTAGTTCCTTTTTCACAACCCAGCTATTTTGAAACCTATTTACACGTTGTTTTTTTTCTGGAGAGGACCGTCGTCTTTGTCAACGTTAAAAACTGAACTATCCGAGACGGGGAGTCCTCTTCGACATTATGTTTAGTAGTTTTGGCTTTGTCAAATCCAAACAAACAAACGTTTCTGCGACATTTTTCAGTAGCAGACAAAATTAGTAGACTGCCTCTCATTTACGAAGGCTGTGCAAATATCACACGCAGGAAAAACATAAAACCAGTCGGCACACATCGTCATCGTGTGTGTATGACCTTTACGGTTTAATCCGAACATTGACGAAGTAGAAAACTTATTGATACTTTTAATGAGCGGGCACCTGTTCGGGTACTTTCGACTTCCGATATTGTTCGGAATTATTACGATGACATGTTGTCTATATTTAGTATTGGGAAAACCACTTCTGATAACTTGTTTTCCTCGCGAAATTTAGCCGATCGTGTAACTCTTACCATCTACAAGAGATATTTTTTACTATTCTTGACTTATTTAGCGTACACATTTTCACGTTTGTAGTCTAAAATGTGTCGTGATTATTTGTTTTTCTGCGTGATTCACGTACATATATACGTGAATGGGAACTCTGGGCTGAGAAATAATGGTTTGATTGACATTTTTTTTGCGGCGCCCTATTATAGTTATTATACTGTCTGTCTCTCTGTCCGTCACCACTTCCTATGTTGTACGATAACTGATGATAATGACAATGAGGATGAGTTTGGAGAAGATGAGGACTTTTTTGAATATATTTAAAAACAAATAATCTATGAGTTTTACTGTTTAGTTTATTGATTGATGCATACACGCATGGCTGCTTTTAGCACACATAAAGAATAATAACAATGTTAATCTTCTAACAGTTTTATCTTTGTCATCCTGGTATAAAGTCTTTTGTCCCTAGGTTCTGTCCCATGATCATCATCACACTGAATTGAAGGTTACACAATCCTGCACACACAAAAAATGAAATTTCTTTGAGATCTTTTTTTTAATTTCATACATAGAAAATGGTAATTTGAAAGATGGAATTATGTGACAGGAGAATGCTAGAATGCAGGATTTTGCTCTATTAACCCCAGAGATTGCTTCTGGCATAATTAGTCCAAATATAATTCAATATTTCAAAAAACAAATTGTACCAAATAATTCAGAAAAACAGAACATTTCAGAAAAAGAATCAACTTATTAAAGTGTTAAAACAGTGCTTGAAAATGCTCAAAATGCAGGATTTTGCACCATTTTTTCGTCAGCTTATGGGGGGTCTAGGCGGCCCCCAGACCACTCGCCTAATTTTTTTTCGCCTCGCTACGCTCGTCAGTAGCCGCCTACTTTCTTAAAATTGCCTCCTAACTTAAAATACTATGGAAAGCCCTGCTTCAAGCCATGTTGATTGCTCGAAAACTTGGCCAACAGGGGACAGGTCTGTTTGGTGATTTAATTTTTGCCTAATGGCAGTGAAGCGATACTGGCCCTCTTGTAGATGTATGTTAATAGCCTGTTGTAATACAATACACTTACACTTTACATTTGGAGGCTATTAATTATATGGCCAGAGTCATGAACAAATTGGCATACAGGACTTTGCAAACTGAATACCCAGATCAGCTTCAACATCAGAGATGTCGGGGCTGACAAAGGTCTACATTGTAACATAAGAGAAACAGGACTTTGTCTCTGCCACTTCAAACATCACATAAACTCAGTAAGTAATATGTTTGAATTTAGGCGACTGCTTTATGTGTGAACTGTTGGCAATTCCAAAAGGACCATTTTCTCGCGATGATGGCCATATATAAATGATTTATCTTTATTTTGATAAAAATGAATAAGTAATAGAGCATGTAGATATAAATTGCTATTTAATAATACATTTGCAACATTTTGTAACTAATTAACAAGTAGGGGGTAAAATATAAAGTCAACTCTCTCTGTTTTTAGATCCCCTGAGCCAAAGATTCAAGGTGAGCTATTTTGATCAATCTGTCCGTTGTCCATCATCTGTCGTTAACTTTTAGCTTTAAAAATCATCTCTTCCTTAACCACAAGACCAATTTCAACCAAACTTCACAGGAATGTTCCTTTGGTGGCCCTCTTTCAAAATTGTTCAAATATTTAAATTCCATTGAGAACTCTGGTTGCCACGGCAACAAAAAAGAGGAAATTAACCAAAACTTAAAAAATCTTCTTGTCTGAAAGTAGAAGGCCCATGTCAAAAATGGCCCCTCACTTGGGTCACTTGTTTTACATAGACTCGTATAGGGAAAAAAACTTTAAAAATCTTCTTGTCTAAAAGTAGAAGGCCAAGGCCTTTGATATTTGATATGTAGCTTCATCTAGCGGACCTCTACCAAGATTGTTCAATTTATAGCCCTTGGGTCAAAAATGGCAAAAAACTTTAAAACTCTTCTTGTCTAGATGGATAAGGCACAGGCCTTTGATATTTGGTATGTAGCTTCATCTAGTGAAGCTCTACCAAGATTGTTCAAATTATAGCCCTGGGGTCAAAAATGACCCCTCCCCGGCGGTCACTTGTTTGACATAGACTTGTTTAGGTAAACACTTTAAAAATATTCAGGAGATCGATTTAGGGCCATCTTGGCCCTCTTGTTACATGTGGTATTGATCTGTTATTGAGATTTCCGGTTTGGTTTATTAGTCCCCTACCGGCGTGCCGAAGGGGACTATTAGGTTTGCACTCCGTCCGTCCGTCAGTCCATCTGTCAGTCAGTCAGTCAGTCAGTCAGTCCGGCAAATCAGTTTTCCGCACTTTTTTTCTACATGCTTTGAGGTATTGAGCTGAAATTTTGTATATGCCTTTGTAATCATGTGTCACAGATCAAGTTCGCGTTTCCTTGGATTTCGTCAATTTTTTAATGAGTTATGCCCCTTTTTGGACTTAGAATATTCGTTTTCCGCACTTTTTTCTACATGCTTTGAGGTATTGAGCTGAAATTTTGTATATGCCTTTGTAATCATGTGTCACAGATCAAGTTCGCGTTTCCTGGGATTTCGTCAATTTTTTAATGAGTTATGCCCCTTTTTGGACTTAGAATATTCGTTTTCCGCACTTTTTTTCTACATGCTTTGAGGTATTGAGCTGAAATTTTGTATATGCCTTTGTAATCATGTGTCACAGATCAAGTTCGCGTTTCCTGGGATTTCGTCAATTTTTTAATGAGTTATGCCCCTTTTTGGACTTAGTGCAAACCAGTAGGGGACTATGGTATTGCTTGCAATCCAGTTACTTGTTCTCTGTCAAAGTAGAATTGTCTTCCTTTGTAGGGCCAAGTTACTATCCAGGAAGCAGATTCCACAGATGTAGCAGGTTCTACTGAAGAGGCATCAGATTATGGTAAATATCATTTCTGATCTTCCCTTTTGGACTGAAGTTGCCACAGTTGTCACTTCGGTTGTTTGGTTGTGGTATATATTTCTGTATGCATTCATCAATTTGAACTCTTCTATGCTGTAAAACTTTCTGGTGCATTTACATAACTTGATTCAAATCAGACCATGTCAAAATATATAAATCTAAGAAGGTCTGCAATCATTTGGAGACTTGCGTAACCCTTATCATGCTAGTTGTTCTCAATTGAGCTTTTTGCATGCTTTTGCCCTGAATATAGTGGTTAAAATATTAATATTGCCTAAAACCATGGTTGTTTAAAACTTTGACTGATCTTAAAACTCCTTAGTATTAATTCAGTGTGTGTATACCATGTGACTTTGAAGTCACAAATACTACGGCGGACACAGCAATATTTTACTTCGGTTTAGAAGTAAAAACAATGGTAACTTTTTTATTTCTTCACCCTTTTTAATGAAACATGGCGCAGTCTACGTCACTTACATAGCCCTATCCAGTTGTTAACAGAGCTTGATTAGTGGTTTAGTTTCTTCAAACACTTTGACGAACGCTTTCCTCAAAATTTATTAAGATCGCCTACAGCCGGAGCATTTTCAAAACTGGATTTTGAGAACAGGTTTGTCAATGTGTTTGAAAAAACTAGACCACCAATCAAACTCCTGTAAAAAACTGGAGATAGGACAATGTAAGCGGCGAAGACTGCGCCATGTTTCATTAAAAAGGTTGAAGAAATAAAAAAGTTACCATTGTTTTTACTTCTTATCAAGACCAATTATTGCTGTCTGACGATGCAAATATGTCTAATACACAGTAGTCAACTATAGCTGCCCAGGTTTTATAAGTCATAAGTACATGCTTTCATCAATGTTTGTGGTTTGAGGTATGTTTTTCCTAGACAATGTTAAGGTCATTTTTGTCTCGTCGCAATGAAGAAGCGAAAGCAAGACTAAGGTGTTTCTTTTCTGACAGCGTTGGCGTCGTCAAACATTTGCTGAAACATTAAATGCTTCATTTTTAGCTCACCAGAGCACAAAGTGCTCAAGGGGAGGTTTTGTGATCGCCTTTTGTCCGTCGTCCGTCATCAACATTTGCTTGTTAACACTCTAGAGGCAACATTTTGCATTCAATCTTCATGAAAGTTTATCAGAACATATATCTCGATCAAATCTTAGCCAAGTTCGAAACTGGGTAATGTTTGGTCAAAAACTAGGTCACTAGGCCAAATTGAAGGAAAATCTTGTTAACTCTCTGGAAGCCACATTTTAAACTTGAGCATGTTGAAACTTTGTCAGAAAGTTTGTCTTGATGATATCTAAGCTAAGTTCGAATATGGGTCATGTCCGGTCAAAAACTAGGTCACTAGGCCAAATTTAAGAAAAATCTTGTTAACACTGGAAGCCACATTTTTGAAACTATGTTGGAAAATTTGTCTTAGTGATATCTGGGTCATGTCGGGTCAAAAACTAGGTCACTAGGTCAAATTTAATGAAAATCTTGTTAACACTCTGGAAGCCACATTTTTGGCTTGAGCATGTTGAAGAATTTGTCTTAGTGATATCTAGGCCAAGATCGAAACTGGGTCATGTCGGGTCAAAAACTAGGTCACTAGGCCAAATTTAATGAAAATCTTGTTAACACTCTGGAAGCCGCATTTTTGGCTTGAGCATGTTGAAACTTTGTCATAATGTTTGTCTTAGTGATATCTAGACCAAGTTCGAATATAGGTCATGTCGGGTCGAAAACTAGATGACTAGGCCAAATTGAAGGAACATCTTGTTAACTATCTTGAAGCCGCATTTTAAACTTGAACATGTTGAAACTTTGTCAGAAAGTTTGTCTTGATGATATCTATTAAGGGAAATCTTGTTAACACTCTGGAAGCCACATGTTTGGCGTGAGCATGTTGAAACGTTATCAGAAAGTTTTTCCTGATGATATTTAGGCCAAGTTTGAATATGGGTCATGTCGGGTCAAAAACTAGGTCACTGGGACAAATTTAAGGAAAATCTTGTTAACACTTGAAGCTGCATTTTTAATTTGAGCATGATAAAACTTTATCAGAAAGTTTGTCCTGATGATTTCTAGGCCAAGTTTGAATATAGGTCATGTCCTGTCAAAAACAAGGTCACTAGACCAAATTTAAGGAAAATCTTGTGAACACTCTGGAAGCCACATTTTTGGCTTTAGCATGTTGAAACTTTGTCAGAATGTTTGTCTTAGTGATATCTATGCCAAGTTCGAATATGGGTCAGGTCATGTCAACAACTAGGTCACTAGGCCAAATTGTATAACAATCTAGTTAACACTACTAGATCGCATTTTTGTCTTTTTGTTAGAAAGTTTGTCTTGATGAAATTGCCATTGGCGCTGAGAGTTAAGTCTTAAATAGCCCATTCTCAGGTGAGCGATTCCAGGGCCTCATGGCCCTCTTGTTTTACTTTTTCTCCGTAAGTACGAGTGCTAGGGGCTTTCAAATTTGGAATAGTTACATCTGATACCCTTCTTCAGATTGTATGCTGAAGATGTAGAGTGTGATCTTATTTTTGGGGTACAAAACATGTTTTTTGGTGGATTTTGAGAATTGGACATGTATAGTTTCTTCATTCTTTGTTCGATTGATTTCAAATTGTGCACACACATTTCATTATTTAAGTCCTTCAACATACTTTGCAGGTTTTAGGATCAAACATTTGGAAATATTTTTTTTTATATTTTTATTATATTTTTTTAACAATTGCGTTTAGCTCAACGTTAAAGTTTGGTTTTTTAGATCATCTAAGTCAAAGGCTAAAGGTGGTCTAGTCTGATCCCTTTGTTCGTCGCCGGTCATCGTTGATTTCATCCGTCATTTTAGCTTTAAACGACATCTTCTTATCCACTAAACAAATTTCAACCAAACTTCACAGGAATGTTCCTTTGGTGGTCCTCTTTTAAAATTATTCAAAGATTTAAATTCTATGTAGAACTTTGGTTGCTGTGGCATCAAAAAGGGGGGAAATGCCCAAACTTTAAAATTCTTCTTCTCTAAATCTACTACCTGTCTGATTCCAAGATAATTTGTTAGAAATGTTCCTTGAGTGACCCTCTACAAAAATTGTTAAAGTCATATTGATTAGTTGAAAAACATGGCAGCCAGATTGCATCAGAAAAGGTGCACTTTTGATGTTTGATACGAATGCTGAAAATATTTTTAATTCAAGTTAAATTGAACGAGTTTTCTAAGTTATATTCAAATAATCCAATTCACTTAAAAACCAGATAATTTAGAATGTGTATTAGACTAAGTGAGGCATGTATAATTCAACCGTACCGTTTTTGTTTGAGAAAAGAAATTTTGGAAAAAAAAGCCACACAGGAACGTGTTACTACAAATATCATCTCTATACAGTTCATATACTAAAAACATAATAACAAGGTGTGCAACACGATTTCATCCCCTTGCTCAATTCGGACAAGATTTTGGCGGAAAAACGCAGAAACTGACCTGGTCTCGGGTACAGACAGGTTCATAAATGATTTTTCTCATGATCCACCTTACTGAAAAGTGCGACCATTTCGCCGATGTACTTAAGCTTAATGTTCATTTACTGTGAACAAATTCAGTAGGCCTGACCTCCATGCTCTGACATCAGAAGATTCACTTTTCCGCAGCGAATGACGATTTTAAACATGCTCCAAAAAAATATATTTTGGACTTCTTTCGATAGCGTACAAAATAAAACAAATACAGTATTGTTTTTGGATAATATTTTTGCCGAAAAAAATAACCCGTATATTTTGCTGAATATATAGTGGAATATTCGCTGCGGAACCTTATTATTGTGACGATGGTGCATGGCGGTCAGGCCTACATATAAATATTCAAAATAACGGCTAATAAGCTCCAGTACAGTGTCATTATGGTTGTTTGAAACCTTTTGATGCTATGGTTATCATTTTTGGACCTATTTATACAAAAGAATATATATGCCAACAACCCCTTTATATATTTGAAAATCTAGCCTGACTGGAAAGTGGGTTAAATCTTTTTAGCTCACCAGAGCACGTAGTGCTCAAGGTGAGTTATTGTGATCGCCTTTTGTTCGTCGTTCGTCGTCCGTCGTCAACATTTGCTTGTTACTACTCTAGAGGCAACATTTTGCATCCAATGTTTATGAAAGTTTATCAGAACATTATCTCCATCAACTCTAGGCCAAGTTAGAAACTGGGTCATGTGGGGGTCAAAAGCTAGGTCATTAGGTCAAATTTAAGGAAAATTTTGTTAACACTACTGAAGCCGCATTTTTGGCTTGAGCATGTTGAAACTTTGTCAGAAAGTTTGTCTTGATGATATCTAGGCCAAGTTTGAATATGGGTCATGTTTGGTCAAAAACTAGGTCACTAGGCCAAATTTAAGGAAAATCTTGTTTACACCCTAGAAGCCACATTTCTGGCTTGAGCATGTTGAAACTATGTCGGAAAATTTGACTTAGTGAAATCTAGGTCAAGTTTGAATATGGGTCATGTCGGGTCAAAACCTAGGTCACAATGCCAAATTTAAGGAAAATCTTGTTAACACTCTGGAAGCCACATTTGAGCTTGAGCATGTTGAAACTTTGTCAGAATATCTGTCTAAGTAATAGCTAGGCCAAGTTCGAATATGAGTCATGTCAGGTCACTAGGCCAAATTTAAGGAAAATCTTGTTGACACTCTTGAAGCCGCATTTTAAACTTGAGCATGTTGAAACTTTATCAGAAAATTTGTCCTGATGATATCTATTGTAGGGATGCAATATTTAAACTTGTCCATACTCCTGAAAGGAGCCGTGGAACTTCAATTTTGACGCACAGCACTGTCCTCGAATTATCCCCAACAGGCTCTCTTGAGGCTAGGCCAAAAGAGTGCAGGGATAAGGTCCCTAGTATTGAGTGATTAACAGACGCTTTTTTGATTTATGCGTCTGTTTATCTCGGGGCTCATCCAGAAAAAAACGGGCGAACTGCTTCAATGTGGACAATTAGAGAGTCCGAGGCTCGCCAGGGGGGTTTCGCATGGAGAGAATATGATGAGCAGTTTAGACTCCCGTCAGGCATTGAATCCGTCATCATGGTCTAAATTAAACGGAGATTTGTGGTGGCGGTGCATGCCAGCGAGCCCACAAACTCGGCCAGAAACACAAATACCGAAAGTCAATATATGCCATTTTTAGCTCTACTGGCCAAAGGCCAGAAGGGCTTATGTCGTGGCGATTTGTCCGTCGTCTGTGCGTGCGTCCGTCCGTAAACAATTTCTTGTTAACAAAATACAGTCTTCACTTTTGATTGTATCTCAACCAAACTAATACAGTAGTTAGATATCCATGAGAGCTCTGTTCCTTTTGAAAACCAGCCAGATCCGCCCATGCATGACTGGATTATGGCCCTTGAAATGGTCAAAACTGCTATAAAAGAGCTTGTTAACACGATACAGTCTTCACTTTTGATTGTATCTCAACCAAACTTATACAGTAGTTAGATATCCATGAGAGCTCGGTTCCTTTCGAAAACCAGCCAGGTCCGCCTATGCAAGACTGGATTATAGCCTGTGAAATTGTCCAAATTGCTATAATTGAGCATGTGAACACAATAGAGGCTCTATCTGATCTTCACCAAACTTAGATAGTAGTTAAATATTGATTAGAGCTTGGTAAACCAGCCAGATCTGCCAATGCAAGACTGGATTATGGCCCATGAAATTGTAAAAATTGCTATAATACAGCTTGTGAACACAAAATAGCCTCCATTTACTATCCGATCTTCACCATACATACATGCTCTGGATTGAAAATGACCAAAGAACCATACCAGTAGAGCATAGGCCCTCATGGGCCTCTTGTTTCAATGAGTCTGCCTGCACGTGGCCGAACTGCCGTTTTCAACACGCGTGCGCCATATGCCTTTCTATTCAACCATCGCTTTCCCAAACCCCGCGGTTTCCCAAAAAAACGGGAACAAATAATAAATTAGCGGAAACGGCATGCGATTCACGGCTGACAAATAATCCTATAAATTAGAATTGCTTAACAAAATTCTTAAGATCTTGTAATAAAATGGAAGCAGATAACGTAATCAAATTTGAATTCAGCCGTCATTACGAAGGACCAAGAAAACCCGCTGGTAGAATGGCGGGCCCGTTCAACATAAAACCATAGGCTTAGTTCCTAAAAAAGCACCAGGCGATTTTCGGCTAATTCACCACTTATAATGCCCGGAGGGAGAGTCAATTAACGACGGAATAGCCCGCAAACATTCCTCAGTACAATACACAAGCTTCGACGCTGCAGAAAGTCATTGCGACATGCGTCTTCCACCAATTGGCTAAGTCTATGGGGAAAAGCAGCCAGTTGCTTGGGAAGATTGTTGAGTGGAGTACTGGTGTGCGAAAACCAGGAAACATGTGTAGGTGAACTGGCCGCCGGATAAGACTGATACATTGTTGAAAATGGCGTTAAACCCCAATCAATCAATCAATCGACGCTGCAGTAGACATGATTCAATCCCTGGGGAAAAACTGCAAACTGTACAAAATGGATATAAAATGCCTTCCGCCTACTGCCTATCCATCCGGACAATTTTGAACTCCTCGGTCCGTTTTGAAAATCAATTATATTACGATAAGGCGCTTCCTTTTGGAGCAGCTACTAGCTGTAAGACTTTCGAAAGGTTTTCCTCGTTTCTCGAATTCTGCATTAGAGAGAGAACTTTGTCAAAAAACCTAATCCATTATTTAGACGATGTCTTAGCAGTGTTCTCCATAAGTTTTAAAGTAACAAGTTTTATTTTTGAAGTAGACGGTGGAGTAATAAGTTGTCTGGTGGTCGAGTCGCTTCGCGACGAGGGGGAGAGTACGGGAGGGGTGTCCCCTCCCTTCAGGAGGGTTTGGGGGGTCCCCCCCGAGATTTGTTTTTTCTCGAGAATGCCGTTGGTGCATTCTTGCGTCATTTTTCCAGGCATTTAAGGTCATATGTAAATAAAAAAACACATCAGATTTTCTAACTTCTTTTTTTTTTTTTTAAACACTAAAATTCAAAGTCCGATTCGAGTCCAGAGTCGTCACTGTGACCATCATCAAAAGCCAGAGATTGAAGAGCATTGTGATACTCTTGATCACCACAGACTGGAGCTTGACCCACATGAACCAGGTTCTCCAGTTTGGCCTGTTCAATAAAAAATCACACACAAACATTGTTTTTACCGTTTCCATTAAATAATATCACTTTCGAAAGAAGTTATCATCCATTGTCTTGCATGTAAACAATTCCGTCAATTCTAATTTCTATCGCAAAATATTTCCAAAACATTTTACCTTTTGCCCAGAAATCGGATATTGTTCTCTGATTTGGCTCATCTGAAATCTTTAATTTCTTTTTCGGAGCCATTTCTACGAATCGATGCCAGAAAGTCGATTCATAACATTACGTATGTACAGGTTTGTGTGTGATGCTTTCTGACACCTCTACAGCAGACGACATTTGACTGTGCGGTGTAATGACGTGTGTAAAACTTGATCTAAAAATACACTACTCGATACGAAAATAGCCGAACACACTCCGAAGTATTGATCGTGCCTTTCCGCGTTCGATGTCGGGTGCATTCGTCATTTATCGTCAAATTGTGGAAATACTGCGCGTCGCATATGCGCAATGAATCGAAACATCCGGTAATGTTTACTTTCGATTTTGATTAGCGAAAAATATGCATTATTTATAAGATTTTCGTTATTTACGTTAAATTTTTTTTTTTTTTAATGCAAAAAGTAGCCGGCGATAGATTCAAGAGTAGTAGGCGAAATCGCCGGCCGCCGGTGCTTCTGGAGAACACTGGTCTTAGGCGGCGCCAGAACGACACAAAGTTGCGAATCGCAGATATCTGCATTTCTGGCGTGCATGTACAAACCTAATGTCCCCTTAGCAGAAGATAAGGCATAGGGCCCCTCCAAAGTCAAATTGGAAGCCCGGAAACCTCTTATTAAAGTAGAAGAGGTCATTAGCAAAATGACAATTCTGCTAGGGAAAAGAAGAACAACATTGAGAGATATGCAATCGTTAATAGGCTCACTTAATTTCTGCTGCCGTGCAATTCCGGCAGGTAGATCGTTCTGTCGTCGCCTGATAAATGCTACATGCGGCCTGAGTAGGTCTGGTCACCACCTGCATGTAACTAAGAACATTAAGAAAGACTTGGAAACGTAGCTTACCTTTTTCAAACAACATAATGGTATCTCGACACACATTGTTTTTCGGATAGTGCTGGAGGAGAAGGTTCGGGAATGGGAATTTAATACAAAGGCCACTGGTGCATGCACTGTTGGCCACAGGCCTGGCATTCTGAGGGGGTAAGCAGGGACATCACAATTTTAGAGTTACATATGTCAATGCCATCAATGCATTCAATAAGTTCAGGGACAATTTCAAACTGAATCATTCTTGGCCAGTGGACCAAAAATACATCATTTGGTTCATCGCTTACTGCGTTGAAAAAGGATTAGAAGCGTCCACAATAAGGACGTAATCCACAGGCCTCAATTATTGGCATAAGATCAACTGCTGGCCCGAAATAAGCAGCATGTTTATCATAAAGAAAATGTTGGAAGGTTGCTCTCGCTTGCGTAGATCGGTCAATAGCAGAGCTCCTATCTGCCAGCATTTTAAATGCAGCGCTGAGCGAACTAAAGTTCGTTTGCTATAATCCATACGAAGTAGCGCTGTTCTGGGCTGCCTGGGTCCTGGCACATTTCGGCTTATTCCGAGTGAGCGAGTTGGTGGCAACTAGTAACCATGATCCGAATTCATATCTTCGACCCATAGACAAAAAATAGAAGCAGAAACGCAAAATCGGCACATTACGTTAATACAATCATAAACGAAATGACATGGCGTCGCTGTCGCTTACATCCTTCTGTAATAGTGTTAAACGAGTGTAGCTATCTGCGCGCAGCAGTACATTGGGCAGTGGTCGTGTGGGTGAATGTGCTTCTGCGCCTCGCTGGAATGCGTCTGCCTTCACGGCGGCGGCCATAGAGCGGAACGAGTTTGTTTAAATAGATTCGGACGACAACAGGTGCGACGTCATCCGCGCCGGCCTTTTTTAAGGGAGGACGGCGTCTCGAGATGTAGTTAGACTCAATTCGAGACGTGCTTTTGAGATACTTTATAAAATAAATTGGGAAACATTTAAAGATACTCAAATTCGATAACCATTAATTCTCTGCTTGCTAGGAATCTTTTGAATTTTGGGGGATAAATTTCACAAGCCAGTGTAAAATTTACTGTGGCGTAAAAATTCTAATCAGGGTTTAAAAAGCAGCACCAATTGCCGTAGTAGTTGCAAAGTTTAATTGGGCCACAAATGTTTTCATAGTGTGTGCATCGAGTCCACCAGGAGCAAAGCATTTGAAGTGTGTGTTAAAAACCAATAAGGTTGTATTTCGGCGGCGAGGCCCGGCCGCAGTAGGGTCCTCTATGGCTCATGTCCTACATACTGTAAATCTCCGTCCCTACCGTGATCTTATCGCCACTACTTTACTATATTGCCTGTGAGTGTTCAAATAGTACGATATGCAACTCTGGTAAAAATTATATTTCTGAAATTGATTTCCTTGTTGTTCTTTCTTGAGTCATAAAATAATACCATATATAGAGGCTATTTATAGTAACACGGTCTTGTGTGGGGGTTTTCCATAACGAAAACAATACCGGCATTAAAACCAGAGAGACTATTTTGTAGTAGCTTAACACGGTCTTGTGTGGGTTCTTTCCAAACTTTCTCGGATGAAAACTCCGACGCCTGTGGTTTGTCCTCATAATGCCATTTTTTTTCTCTTGATCTGACAAGGAAATGTCCCTTTAGTGTTTGTCCTCATACTGTTTCTTTTTTTCTTTAATACAAGAGAGGCTGTCCCCATAGTGATATACAAAAACTATTTTTTTGTTCCTTCACATCCTTTGAGTATTTTAACCCGTTGCATCATATATCCACCTCTTTAGCTCTCCTGAGCAGGAAATGTGGCTTTTAATGATTTAAACAAAAATTAAATTTTAGACAGTATTGATTAAAGGTAAGGATGACAGGATAAAAGTTGTTTCCCTGGTTTTCAGTTTTGCTCTGTTATCTTGTCTGTTGATAAATTGTCATGGTTTTGGCGTCACCGCCATCATTGTGGCTTAGCAAGTACATGTCTTAGAGGTAGCACATTCTAACCTTACGCTCTTGTTCACTATTACATGGGCCATGCTTGTGTATATTGTATGACCCTTTGCATGCTGTAAATAGGAAAAACAGATTAGCATTGAGACATTACCATGCAGGGCTGAATCTTGAGTAAATGTTGTTTGATTGCATGGTAGTAATCAAATGATGTCATGCATTTTGAATCCATTTGTTTTGTTTTTCAGACAAAAAGAAAGATAGTGTTCAAACTGTGTCATCAAACAGATTGGGAAAACATGATTACACAAAAAAAACATACTTGTTTATTCTGTGGAAAACTGGACTTTAAAATGACCAGACACTTATGCACCCGGCATAAAAATGAAAGGGAAATTGCTACACTCCCATCAGTCTCAAAAATAAACACTCGGAACCATACCATAAGAGAGAAGCAGCGTTGGACACATTAAGAAATCAGGGAGATTTTATGTATAATATAAAGCAACTGCGTTTTTTCAAAAGGAGGGCCCTTAATAATTGCCAGGCGACCAGTTCCATGTCAACACTCTGCCAGTGACTACCTCCCATGCCAGCACTGTTAAAAGTTTTACGTCAAATCAGAATTATGGCGACATGCAAGAAGATGCAAATTTGCACCAAATCCCGTTTTGTCTGATAAACCAGAGAAACAATGTCAGGAAAAGAGTCACATAAAAGCTTCAAAGTCATTGTTTTATGGAGCTGGTGTCTTTGACCAAGAAAGATCAAACACCAATTCAGAATTCTACCGCTATGTCATAGATATTATGGCAAGTGATGAAACAGGCACAACCGTGAGGAAAGATCCAAGTATCAAGCTTGCTGAACAAGTTCTATATGGCAGACTGGGCAAGCAAAGAGCATCCGAGATTAGGTACAGATTAAGGTTGTTAGGAAGACTTAAATGTGAATTAATGCCAGATACTCTTGTTCGCAATGCTAATAATCTTGACACTTACATCAAACCAGATAAATTTAATTCAATGGTAGAAGGTGTTAAACAATTAGTGAAGGTGAGTGATGAAAGAAGTTTGAATGGCGTTATTATGTTTGATAAGCCAGAAACAGCTAAAAAGGTAGGACAGCTCGTGAAAAAAATGGCAGAGCTGAAGCAAGGAGAGTCGATAAAGGACAAATACCATGATAAGAGGCAAGATGCTATAGATTTTCTCATGTTATATAATACAAAATGGAAGGATGACACCGGCAGCATTGCAAGTCAGTCTACAAAAGAGAGGCGTTTTTAACAAAAAGGATATGTTACCAATAACCCAAGACCTTGTCAAATTGCAGAACTTCTGTGACCGCATGATAAAGGAATATTCAGAAACCCTTTTGAAGAACAAGTGCTATCAATTCTGGAGAAAACTAGCCAATATAACATTATGTAAAGTTCAGTTGTTCAACTTTAGAAGGGGAAATGAATGCTTGAAGATGCTGAAGATAAAATACGACAAAAGTGCCGACAGGAGATAGTGTAATGAAGAAATCTTTAAGTGCTTAGATAAAGTTGAGAGGGAGCTAGCAAAAAGGTATATTACTTTCTTATACCCGACAATGTTTGCTAAGAACGAATATTGCATCAATGTACAGTATGTGGGGCCATGTTTTTGGAGTTATGACAACAGTATAGCCTACAAACATATTGCACACTGTTGTAATATTTTTTTTATTGTTCACCTTTAAAGAAACAAAATTGTCTATAAACAATCAATTGTTAACCCTTTCCCTAATAATCAATTTTAATTTTTTTTTTCTTCAGAGATGTCTGTTACAAAAGTTGTAAATTTACCCTTTCCCTCATATAGATGCTTTCTGATGCCTCTGCAGCAGACGACTTTTTGAAAACATAGCGACAAAAGAAGAAATTGCTCAAAACAAGCAATTTCTCCTTTTGCCACAATGTTTTTGTCCCCCGCTTTCGCGAAAGCGCGGGGACTATTATTTCTCATTCGTCAGTCCGTCACGCTGTCACACTTTCGTTTCCGGGCTATTTCTCTGCAACCGCTTTTTCGAATTTGATGAAACTTCATAGGAAGGATCACCACCAAGTGTAGATGCGCATATCGTGTTTGCGTTCCGGTTGGATTATTTTTCACGGAGTTATGGCCCTTTACCCCTATGTATGACTAAATTCATTTCCGGGCTATTTCTCTGCAACCGCTTTTTGGAATTTGATGAAACTTCATAGGAAGGATCACCACCAAGTGTAGATGCGCATATCGTGTTTGCGTTCCGGTTGGATTATTTTGCACGGAGTTATGGCCCTTTACCCCACCATCAGGCTATGTATGACTAAATTCATTTCCGGGCTATTTCTCTGCAACCGCTTTTTGGAATTTTATGAAACTTCATAGGAAGGATCACCACCAAGTGTAGATGCGCATATCGTGTTTGCGTTCCGGTTGGATTATTTTTCACGGAGTTATGGCCCTTTACTCCACCATCAGGCTATGTATGACTAAATTCATTTCCGGGCTATTTCTCTGCAACCGCTTTTTGGAATTTTATGAAACTTCATAGGAAGGATCACCACCAAGTGTAGATGCGCATATCGTGTTTGCGTTCCGGTTGGATGATTTTTCACGGAGTTATGGCCCTTTACCCCACCATCCGGCTATGTATGACTAAATTCATTTTTCCGGGCTATTTCTCTGCAACCGCTTTTTGGAATTTGATGAAACTTTATAGGAAGGATCACCACCAAGTGTAGATGCGCATATCGTGTTTGCGTTCCGGTTGGATGATTTTTCACGGAGTTTTACCCCACCATCCGGCTATGTATGACTTAATTCATTTCCGGGCTATCTCTCTGCAACCGCTTTTTGGATGATTTAATTTTCCATATAATTTAATGAGGTCAATCTGTTTAGACTTCACAAATACAACTGACATATTACTATAAACAATAAAGCCTTCTCTAGACAGAAAAGACAGTTACAAT
Organism: Serripes groenlandicus; assembly: GCA_031761405.1. Classification (NCBI taxonomy): domain Eukaryota; kingdom Metazoa; phylum Mollusca; class Bivalvia; order Cardiida; family Cardiidae; genus Serripes; species Serripes groenlandicus. The sequence continues at coordinate 73,492,124 of JASEVX010000006.1, forward strand.
ATGCCAGGAAGCGTTGCAACCCAACCAATAAAACCCCCAAAGCGGGGGACCATAATTCTCTGAATTTGCTTGTCCACTTTAAGTCATAGGTTATCCATTCAATTATAGAGATTTTCCATTATTTGACAAATACGTTTAAATTCGTCTGCTGCAGAATTGTTGTATAAGGGAAAGGGTTAAAGACCAATTGAAATACAATTTTTAGCTCGACTATTCGAGGAATATGGTGAGCTATTACAGTCATCCCAAACCAAAATGAATGCTTGCAGCAAGCTTGCGACAAGCTTCTGCAGGCTTTTTAAGATGTCTGCAAGTTTGTTGCAAGCTTGCTCAAGCATGCAAGCATTTTCAAGTCAAATTCTGCAAGCTTGCTTTATTAGTCGCAAGCATGCCCAAGCTTTTTGGTTGTTTTGGACATGGAAAATTTCACTTACAAGTCTGGACAGAAAAAAGTGGAAATATTCCAAGTCCACAATATATGAAAAAGTTAATAAAAATCATTGCTTGAAGATCTCTATTAAATACATTAAACAATATCTACATACACATATATACAAACAATGCATAATTATAATTCAGATTGGAACCCTAGTTAACTGAACAATGTCAACAAATGCATTTGTTGAAAGAAACACATAATATAACTGGTATTCACCTCATGCGTGATCAGATCTATGAATTTGACCCTCTTAATTATTACTAAATTAGTTTAATCACTCTCTATAAGATTTGGCCTTAGTGAAACACATACTTTCTCAACTGTTTCATCTGTAAAGGTTATAAATACACCAAGACCTATAATCATATCTAAAGATACTGCTGTATAGTCATTAGTTAAAATGCCAGTTAAAATTTGATCAAGTTTTGCTTGCACTAAATCTGTATTGTCTTTTGTAAAAACGCATACACCATCACACTTGATTTTCTTCAACACTGCTAGATAGACAGGAGAGCAAAAACAACTTGTAACAGATGAACAATAACACAGTGGATAGACCTTTACATAGAACATAATCTGTCCACTAAATCTTTCACCATTTACAATATAAATTACTGTACATGAATTCCTGGAAAATGTATTATATTTTTCACTGTGATACACAGTTCCATTTAACATAACTCTATAAAACATATCGAAGTCACCCAATGCAAAATGTGTAGACTGACCAATGACTTCTGTGAACTTGATATCGAGTTTCTTGAGATGTTTAGCACCAATAACATATGCACTGTTACATATTTTCTCTCCAAGCTTATAATGATAATTCATTGAATTTAACTTTGTATAGAAATAAATGTCCAACAGGAGTTTCAGGTTTAATTTTTGATGCAAAAGCTGGCAGCTATAGCATGGTTGACACTGTATTAGCAATTTGAATAACAGGATTTTGAGTTCCATGAAATAATTTGATAAGATTACCATTCATACTTTCAAATGAAAAACATGAATAAACCCAAAGAGGTCCTAGCTGTTCCACTGTATCATGCAAATGAAGAAGTTGGTGTAGGTTTGCTGACAGGTAATGCTGAAAAATGTTCTGCTTTAATATTCCAAACAGCACTGGAACTGAGTAATGGAAAAGCCATGCTCTACACTCTGAAGCCTTCCAGTACTTTGACTGTTCCTTAATGTCTCTTGGGTGGCTGGCGTTTAATGTAATACGGAGGTTTTATTGAAGACAGTCTTTGATCTGCTACATTAACAAGGGGTGATACAGAGAAAGGTTGGCTGGAAAACTTTGAATCAAACCACAATTGTAGTAACCGCCGTACAAGTCCAAGAAGAACAGAATGCATGTAATCAATTGCTGTTCCGTTTATAATATCAGAACAACAATTAGCCCACCATGAAGGTCCTTTTACACCAAAGATATGCTTTGAAGATGCAAATGCTTCTTCACCATGTTGAACAAACTCATTATGGTTTCTTTTTGGCTCATCAATTAAATCATCGAATGGAAACACCTGTGTATGTCCTTTACCAGTTTTCACCACTTCTCCTTCTTGTTTACATTTAGGGCATCCATATTTTCCATTAAATTGAGTCATATTCATTACCATACATTTTGCAGGTAAATCACATGTTCCACATAACAGCATGCCTTTTACTTTAATAATTGAGAAGCAATGCTTACAGTTTATTTCATATCCAATATCCCTAAATTTGTTAAGGCTGTCATGAAATGGTTGCAGGAAGCATGGCATTGATGGTTTTGATTTTCCAAACCACAGGCCAGCGAACAATATGTTTTCTTGTTTAAACCTTTCCTGGGCTGGTAGTTCATTTATTGATAGAAATAGAGGCCATATACTAACTTTTGATGATTTAAAAAGTGGCACACCATATGTGTACCACATCAAAGAAATGTTATCGTAAGAATCCAAAAAGCCACCGGTTGCTGTATAAGTTTTGTATAATTTCCCATCATAAATGTCTTCAATATTGTTTGCTTCTTTCTTTTTTCTTGAAAATCTGTGCCTCAGTTTGAGATGGAAGTCTGTTCTTTGAAACAACTGCTGTATTTGAAACAGTAATGGAATTTCAACAAAGTAGGAAACATTACTCTTTATACTCAGATCACTTTTACAAACTGAGCATTCATTCTTCGAATCATCCATTAAAAATTCACATTTACAGCAAAACTTATGGAACACTAGAGGAGATTTCAGATCACTGAAATAAGACCTAAATCTGTATAACGATAAGTGCAGGAAATTGGTGCTGACACAATGCAATGAGATAAGAGTAAGTAAATCAGATAAACACTCTCCAGTCAGATTGTGTCTCATTGCAAAAGTTAATATTGAAATAGCACTTTCAGCAATTGAAATAGGAGCACCTTTATACAATGGATCAGAGCTGCTCTCTTTTGGACTGTCACTACTTTCATTTTTCTCAAAACTTTCACCTGCATCGTCATTTACTGCAAAATCTTCTTCGACATCAAACCACACAGAATTTTCATTTGATTGATACCAATCAACATTCACTTCATCTTCATCTTCATGGTTGTGTTCATCTTCAACAGATGAAGAGTAAGTAAATCAGATAAACACTCTCCAGTCAGATTGTGTCTCATTGCAAAAGTTAATATTAAAATAGCACTTTCAGCAATTGAAATAGGAGCACCTTTATACAATGGATCAGAGCTGCTCTCTTTTGGACTGTCACTACTTTCATTTTTCTCAAAACTTTCACCTGCATCGTCATTTACTGCAAAATCTTCTTCGACATCAAACCACACAGAATTTTCATTTGATTGATACCAATCAACATTCACTTCATCTTCATCTTCATGGTTGTGTTCATCTTCAACAGATGTCCTGAACAAATAGAACAAAGGTACTGTATTAAGTCGGTGAAAAAGAGTGGCATGATGGCCCTGATATCGCTCACCTGAGTCAGCTGACTGAATAATATCAGATTTCATTGAGTATTTAAGGTTTTTACCTAGGTTGACCTGGTTACCTAGTCAGACAGACGAACATACTGACTGACAAATTTTAAAAATTATATATTTATGGTCTTTTGTGTTATGTTTCGCAATAATAGGACATTAGTTTGATTTAAACTTGCTTGACCAAAAACTTTAAACTGAGAAGAATGAACACAGACAAACGGACAGCTAGACAAACAGAGAGTCCAATTAGTCCAATTAGACATACATTTTTAAACAATGGTATGTTGATGTAATTTTGTGTGAAGTTTCATTAAGATATGACACAAACTTCACTAAAAACTACCTTGACCAAATACATTAACCTGAATGGAATGGACAGTCACAAACAGATAGATGAATGGCCGGACGAACGGAGGGTCGCGACCTCAAATTGACACAACTTTTTAATTGTTTAAACAATGACATGTTGAAGGTCATTTGTGTAAAGTTTCATCATGGTAGGACATCAGCTTCACTAAAAACTTTCTTGACCAAAAAGGTTAACCTGAGCGGGACGGACGGAAAATCTACATGCCTCTCATACTTCATGCCGGGGCATAAAACGAAATTCAATTTACTAACATTAATAATCAAATGTTGGTAATGAATAAAATATAACAAGATCATATAAGGAAAACACAAATTCTTACGTTTCTGGCACAGTGTACTGTGTTGGGATATCGAAATCGTCGCTATCATTAGCACCAGGTGTTTCATTTGGTGATGACTGAGGTCGATTCTCAACAGTTTCTGTTTTCCGAGTTTCTGAGGATTGTGTCAATTTCCTTTTTTTCATGCGCCATTGTGTTGTTCGTGGTGCATTTTGGAAAGGCTCGTCATCTTGCAGATACTTTTTATAAGTTGTTTTTGGTTTTGCTGTTTTCATCGTCGAGTAAAATCTTTACGCAGATCGTTGTTGTTTTTTCCCGGAAATGGATTCGATTTCATAAAAATGGAATAGTCTACTATATGATCATTATTGTTCCAGGCATACTTGGATATTTAATTAAACTGTCTTAAATTATTTGAAGTTAAGCTACTCGTCAAATAACGTATGTTATTTAAAAAATATATAGACAATCAATACACGAAACGAGTGCAAGAAGTTCTTATTAAGAGCAGTAAATAGATACATGTTGTTCCCTACTAAAAGACACAATTGGACTATTCCGTAATGTACATGTACATCTTCGGAATATCCGGAAGTTCACGGAAGATTCACTTATTCCGAAGAATTAATATTTGGTTATATTTTAATTTTTTCGCTTACTCGAACATGAATAAAAGCGTATTTTATAATGCCTTATTGTAAATTAAGTTTTAATTACGCGTTTCAATGATCATTTTAGTATTTCGATGTATATAAAAAAGAAATCCGGAAATTAACGAGTTATTTTTAAAGGTCGGAACTTCGCGGAACTTGTCGATGACCAGCATCTGGGATACCCCAGCATCTGCAGCAACGATTGGTTAATCTGCTTATCAGGGAATTCCAGCATTCAAAAAAGAAAGGCGGCCATTATCACACGATTATACACACGAGGAAAATTGTATTTTAGTTATTAGTCCCCTACCGGCGTGCCGAAGGGGACTTTTAGGTTTGCACTCCGTCCATCTGTCAGTCAGTCCATCTGTCAGTCCATCTGTCAGTCCATCTGTCAGTCAGTGCGACAAATCAGTTTTCCGCACTTTTTAGCTCACCTATGCACGAAGTGAAAGGTGAGCTATTGTGATCACATTTTGTCCGGCGTCCGTCCGTCGTGCGTCGTCAACATTTGAGCTTGTTAACACTCTACGGGCTACATTTTGCATCCAATCTTCATGAAAGTTTATCAGAACGTTCATCTCCATAAAATCTTGGACAAGTTCGAAACTGGGCCATATGAGGTCAAAAACTAGGTCACTAGGTCAAATTGAAGGGAAATCTTGTTAACACTCTTGAGGCCACATTTTCAACTTGAGCATGTTGAAACTTTATCAGAATGTTTGTCTTGATGATATGTAGGTCAAGTTCGAACATGGGTCACGTCAGGTCAAAAAGAAGGTCACTAGGTCAAATTGAAGGAACATCTTGTTAACACTCCAGAGGCCACAATTTTTGCTTCAGCAGTTTGAAATTTTGTCAGAATGTTTGTCTTAAAAATATCTAGGTCAAGTTCGAATATGGGTTATGCCGGGTCAAAAACTAGGTCACTAGGCCAAATTGAAGGAAAATCTAGTTATCACTTTGGATGACGCATGTTTTGCTTTAGCAGCTTGAAATTTTGTCAGAATGTTTGTCTTAAAGATATCTAGGTCAAGTTCAAATATGGGTCATATTGGATCAGAAACTAGGTCATTAGGCCAAATTGAGGGAAAATCTTGTTAACTCTGTAGAAGCTGCATGTTTTGCTTCAGCGGCTTGAAATTTGTTCAGAATGTTGAGCTGAATGATATCTAGGCCAAGTTCGGATATGGGTCATGCCGGGTTAAAAACTAGGTCACTAAGCCAAATTGAAAGGTAATCTTGTTAACACTCTGGATACTGCATTTTTAATTTCAGCATGATGAAACTTAATCAGAATGTTTTTCTTGATAATATGTAGGCCAAGTTTGAATATGGGTCATGCTGGGTCATAAACTAGGTCACTAGACCAAATTGAAGGACAATCTTGTGAACACTTTGGATGCCATATTTTTTGCTTCAGCAGCTTGGAATTTAGTCAGAATGTTTTGAGCAAGTTGAAACTTTGTCAGAATGTTGTCTTGATGATATCTAGTCCATGTTGGAATATGGGTCATATCAGGTAAAAAAATATAGATCACTAGACCAAATGAAGGAAAAGATTGTTAACACTGTAGAGGTTGCATTCAGAATAATTGTCTTGATGTGTTTTGCATTGCAGTACATTGTATAATTAAGGTGAGCGATCCAGGGCCATCATGGCCCTCTTGTTTTCTACATGCATTGAGATATTGAGCTGAAATTTTGTATATGGCTTTGTAATCATGTGTCACAGATCAAGTTCGCGTTTCATGGGATTTCGTCAATTTTTTTATGAGTTATGCCCCTTTTTGGACTTAGAATATTAATAAATCAGTTTTCCGCACTTTTTTTCTACATGCATTGAGATATTGAGCTGAAATTTTGTATATGGCTTTGTAATCATGTGTCGCAGATCAAATTTGCGTTTCATGGGATTTCGTCAATTTTTTTATGAGTTATGCCCCTTTTTGGACTTAGAATATTAATAAATCAGTTTTCCACACTTTTTTTCTACATGCATTGAGATATTGAGCTGAAATTTTGTATATGGCTTTGTAATCATGTGTCACAGATCAAGTTCGCGTTTCATGGGATTTCGTCATTTTTTTATGAGTTAAAGCATGCTTTATTGTCTTGATAACCTTAAATATTGAGTTGCTATGACAACAGAAACCAAGTCAAAACGTGCAAACCGGTAGGGGATTATGGTATTGCTTGCAATCCTACAGTTACTTGTTTCAATATGAATACAGTATACTGTTGGTTTGATTGGGATGATAACATGACAACTGTTAATACCATCAACATAATCAAAGAGCCACGGAAGCCATGGACGGAATATACAATAGGAGAGAGGGTTCTCGCAAAGTTGCCTCAGTTTGGCCTATGGAATGGCGTCATTGTTGAAATAAGTGGTGAGTCGAATAAATTATAAATGTTCGGGTTGCAAACCAGCATGTTATTTTTCTGTATGAAAATTTAATCATAATTAACGCACGATCTCTTCTACGGAAACCTTTAAAAGAGCAGCTGTTAAAAGCTTTTTCAAATTGTTATTTCAAAATTTACAAAAATCAACAGTTTTTAAAATTGTTTTTGTATTGATTTTATTCTAGTGACTGTCTATACAATAATATATATATACATCTAAATAATTCTGAAAGTGTAGGAAGCAAGGATATATTTCAGGAATTCGTTGATGGCAAATTTTTGACTTCTTCTGTTTTTAGAGTGTTTAAATGAAGGCTATCTGGTAATGAGTGATGATAAAAAGGAATTTGGTTGCTATTCGTTATGCCACCTTGAACACATCATTTGTAGCTACCTGGATGCTGTGTAGAGTATACGGCAGACTATAAAGTATGCGTCTTAATATAGAAAAACTCTTTATTGGACAAATGGTTAAATATGATCGAATACCGTATACATTTCATTTCCGAACGTTTATTTAAACTCAAAGAAGCTATAAATAACGTCAGAAAATAAAATTTCAATAATCCTTCATTGTCGACGGTACTACTTTTTAAATGAGTTGTCTGTTCGACTCTAATTTTGTCCATGAGTTGTCGTCGCATCCGAATAAAGGTGTGGGCTTAACCGAAAAAGGGTCCGGTCGGGTTAATTAATTTACTGTTAGCAGTTAAATAGCTTCTGCCTAATTAGAACAACAATGCCGAGTGGTAATAGTCAATCTGGACCGTATACAACTATGTGGTATGGAATTTGGAAACTGTTTTGATCTAGGGGAAACTTGATGTAAGTTAAAAGTTGATTTGAAATATCATTTATCCTGTATTTTAACATAATTAATTCTTTTTGCATTTTAGAATCAAAGAAAGACTTGTTACAGAAAATGGCTGCCAGACAAAAAACATCTGTTCTTGCTAATGATATTCAAAAAGTTGACAAAAGTAGTGGTAAGATCTGTGAAATCTTTTAAGTTTATATAACTAAATTAATTGAAGTGGAGGAAACTGACCTCAAATGCCCATCTACGCATATTTATGACCTGTGTGGGTACATGTGTAGATCCACCAAACTTATGCAAGCCAACTGGATAAATTCTTACATGAAATTGTTTGCCACCAATGAGACTCGAACCTGCGGGGAGTTGTCGGAAACCACAAGCCCAATTTTAAAGTAACCTGTTTTACGAACCGTTTATCAAACAAAATTTCTAATCAGGGGCAGATACATGTTGTTGGTTTTTTTTCTCAGGGAAAAGAGGGGGGGGGGGGGGGGGGGGGGGGGGGGGGGGGGGCAGCTCTAAATTTGATTTATTTTCTCAGGGGTGGGGTTTTTGTGGAGTCCAAAGTTTATCCGTTTTCAATGTATAAAAGAAGATTTGACTATATTTTCAAAATTCCAGGGGTGTTGTATATATACAGTCATTGTCATTTTGTATCATTAACAGGATCTGAACCGCAGAAAACAAACAAACGTAAAGTAACTGCAGATGCTAACACAAAGGATGATGCTTCTGATAGTGACTCTGGAAGTGAAAATGATGATGATGATGATAAAGGTAAAGATGATGAAAGTGTTTTGCATTTACTCGCTTCTGATTGGTCGATTTTTCGGACTTGTATAACTCAAAAACGACTAGTGATAGAGACTTGAAACTTAGTACATGTGTTTCTTATCAAGTAGTACTACTTTCTCAAGTGTATTAGCACATGACCGAATACTCGTTTCTAATTGGTCGATTTTTCGGACTTGTATAATTAAATAACGTCAAGTGATCGAGACTTGAAACTTAGTACATGTGTTTCTAATCAAGTAGTACTAATTTCTCAAGTGTATTAGCACATGACCGAATACTCGTTTCTAATTGGTCGATTTTTCGGACTTGTATAATTAAATAACGACAAGTGATAGAGACTTGAAACTTAGTACATGTTTTTAGATCACCTAGAGCCAAAGGCTCAAGGTGAGCTATTCTGATCACTCTGTGTCCGTCGTCTGTCGTCCGTCGTTAACTTTTAGCTTTAAACATCATCTCCTCCTGAACCGCAAGAACAATTTCCACCAAACATCACAGGAATGTTCCTTTGGTGGTCCTCTTTCAAAATTGTTCAAAGATTTAAATTCCATCGAGAACTTTGGTTGCTGCGGCATCAGAAAGGGGACAAAATGTCCAAACTTTAAAAATCTTCTCCTCCGAATCTGCCTGTCAGATTCAAATATAATTTGGTAGAAATGTTCCTTGGGTGACCCTCTATAAAAATTGTTCAAGCCATACTGATTGGTCGAAAAACATGGCAGTCAGGCGGCATCAAAAAAGGGGCAAAATGACAATACTTTAATAAAGCATCCTTATAAAAGTGCTTGTCTGATTTAAAGATAGTTTTGTAGAAATGTTCTTTCATTGATCATCTACATACTTTGTCAAGCCATATTGATTTGTTGAAAGGCATAGCAACCAAGCAGCATCAGAAAAGGAGTAATTAAACTTTTTGCGTTAAGTCTAGGTAAAAAAAAGCCAACAAAAAAAAAGGTGGTCAGCAAGAAGATGACTTGTAAGGAGACAGCAAGTCGTGAAGTTGAGAAAAAGAAGAAGAAGCTTGAAGATGCCATGAAAATTGATGCTATTAAAAACTAGACAGTTGGAAGCCATCATTTTAGAAAGACGGCAGAAAGATGTCTCCAAAGAAAACCTCATGCCAACTACAAATTTACAGCCAGTAATCCAACCCATTCAATCAGATGTATAACCCATTCAGCCAGATGTACAACCCATTCAGACTTTAGTTCAACAATCACCACATTCACATATCCCACCAGCACAAGACACCAGTTCTGTAGACTACACAACAGAACACCAGACTTCACCATATTGGCCTAGAAACCATTATGATAGTCCTTACAGTGCCTTTCACAGGTATTCATTTTTAAAACAACTATTCACATGTAACAAGTATATTATTTACATACAGTTGTATATTTCAATATGCAAATAATATACTTGTTATATGTGAATAGTTATTTACATATAGTTGTATATTTCAAGCCAAGCCTCGGTAGCGACGCGGGCTGTCAATCCAGTGGTTGTGAGTTTGGATCCCAGCTTGGCCAACATTCTTTCCGACGTTTGACAAAAATCATTGTGACCTGCGTCATCCGTCTTTCACCAATGGGTTGTTTAACAGTCTTTGTGGAAAAGCAGCCAGTTGCTTGGAAAAAAGAAACACATGAGTAGGTGAACTGGTCGCCGTGATATGACTGAAAAATTGTTGAAAAATGGCTTTTAACCCGAATCAACCATGTATATTTCAAGGGGTGCAAGTTGTTCTATCACTTTGATTGACTGGATTGCAGTCTATAAATTGATGATGTCCCTGTCTGTTCATCCATCCATCTGTCCATCACATCCACACTTTGGTTAAGTTTCATGTTTAAGCAAATTTCAGCAATGACAAAGAGCACATTAATGAAATTTAGGCTGCAGGTTACCATTAACAAGTACTTTGAATTCCATGATAACTGTTGACCTTGAAGTTGTTGTTTATTTCAAGGTCAAACTATTTTTGGCTGTGCTTCTTTGAGAGAAAAAAACGACAGTTGGCGTACAGTAAAGGTTTTTATGTTTAGTTCAGATTTTTGGTTGTTTTCAAAGTGGCGATAAGCTGAGCGTCTGTGCTATTTGTGGTGCTCTTGTTTTGTTAAGCTTGACGGATCAATTGCCAAAAATAAATTATTTGCAATCCAGCCATAATGTATTCAGTGGTGTCTTCTCCCTTTTCCTATTCAATATTTTATAATATTTTAAGAACTTAAGCTAGTATACTCGATAATTATATTATAGTTCTTATAAACATCTACTTAAAAATAAATAAGATTCTAAGTTAATTTATAGATGTATTACAGTATTTATCTATTGCTTTAATCAATCATGTTTTGTGAACTTTGACCAAGACCTGTGACATTTGTTACATGGTAAAAAATATGCTTACTTTGTGATGTAAAACTATGATAACATTTTAGCAAGCTATATTGAAGTCTCTAATGTTTGACATGTTTAGATATCCATGTTATTATATTATAACAGGTATTCCTATGTTGGGGACATAATGTCAACTCAACATCTACACACCTCGGCCATGCCAACACATGATTTTCATATGTTGGGTTCGCAAAAAGACACCCAAGAGCAATGTGCCAGGCTTGAGCTGGAAAATGAGAAACTTAACCAGGAGAATAAAGATCTGAGGAAAGAAAATGAGGATCTTAGAATGCAGCTCCAGGAGACTCGGCAAGGGCAGCCTGATGGTAATATTTATAATTGTTTTGAAAGTTATTTTATTTATTTCGGATTTAGCCATTCTTTAATATGCAGTTTACAGAATACAAAAAGCACTATGACCAACAACTAAGCAACGAATAGTACTATACAATTATGGACTTTTCAGCTGTTATACATGATATGCACCAAAAAAATCATTATTGACCGAGGCGATAGCCGAGGTCAATAATGATTTTTTGGTACATATCAACATCATGTATAACAGCTGAAAAGCCCATAACTGTTTTATTGTATAACCCTCAATTTATCATATCGTTTTGATATTGATCAACTTAAAAGAAAACAGCGGACCACTCAAGGAACATTTCTGTTGTATGTTGTATTTCTGTCTCATGATAACAGTACGTTTATGACATGATAACAGCCTAAAACACGCGTCTAAAATGTTGGTAATGCACGTGCATGACGTCATTTAAAATAAATTACGTCACCGGAATGACCACTCGAAAGATTCCGTGGTCATTCGGAACGCGCCTCGGAAAATTCCGTAGCGTACGGATAAAGGCGAAGGATATTAATAGGCGGCTCGTGGGATTCCCCGGTCTTCCCCTGTTACTATTTATAAAACTGGTCAATATCAGAAAAAAACGGTCAATATCGCTAGATATTTTTTCTAAAAAAATACTTTTTAGCCAATGAAAAGGCGTCTATTTATAGGTTATATAATAATATAGGTTATTGACCCTGAACTGTGAAATCATCGTTGGACCGAGGTCTTCGGTTGACGTTGCCGAGCTTTTGAACCAGGTCAAACGAGGATTTCACAGTACCGGGTCAATAACCATTTTATTGAGTATACACTGGATTTTTTTTATATATATAGATTTGATAAATCTGCTCCCGAAATCGAAACAAACTTTGTTTACATGTGTAGTAATTTTGTTAAAAATGCCGTTTGGAAAGTTGAATTATAACGGTGACTTTTTTTTTGTTAAAGGACATCATGCACGTGCATAACCAACATTTTAGACGTGCGTTTTAGACTGTTATCCGGTCAAGAATGTACTGTTAGCATGAGACCGTAAGAAATTGTCCATGATCGGTATATGAGAATTTAACATTTCAAAGTCACTTGAGGAATATTAATGTTATTTATGTCAGCTATGTTTGTTTACATATAATAGTAGTCCCTAGCATGTTAATTATGCATCATTTTTGCACACCCTTATCTACGGTCATGTTCGAAAAATCATGACCACTTTCTGCAATGCAAAATGAACAATATGAAAGTATGCAATAAAGCTGAATCATTAATGTCATCATTCTATGCTCAATGTTGTCGCTTAAGGGCGAGCATAAAAATGACCATTCATGTGTGTGTCTATGTTGTCTGAACTCGACAAAAGTACTAAAGGGTTTCCAATAACATTTGAAACATGGAAGCTGGTTAATTGTAGAAGCTCATATCAAAAGAAACATTATTTCAATAATTGACAGATTTATCTCCCCTTTCATATATATGCTTGTCTGAAGCTACACTTTCATACGCTTGTAGATTGGATGCAAAATGTAGTCTGTAGAGTGTTAACAAGCTGAAATGTTGACGACGGCCGGACTCCGGACAAAATGTGATCACAATAGCTCACCTTGCACTTCGTGCATAGGTGAGCTAAAAAACTAATTACGTCTTTGACCATTTTAGATTAAATTTCATCAGTCTTTGGATGTCTTTAATAATTGATATCAAAACTAGTCCTCTTTATTTTTCAGATATTGTTACCCCAAAGAAGGTGGAATTTTTGAAACGGCTAGTTTTATCATTTGAGGTAATTATGGTTATAACTGGTTGTTTGTAATGGGTGATCTGAATTTCCACTGCACTTGCCTTAAAGGTATTCTGTATCGAGTATCAGAAAATACATATCTATGGAGTAAAGAGTTAAAAAACTCGGTTTTAATCAAATAAATATATTTTTCTCACTTATTTGCTTATTGTCCCCCGCTTTTAGCGAAAGCTGGGGACTATTATTTCTCATTCGTCAGTCAGTCCGTCAGTCCGTCCGTCAGTCCGTCAGTCCGTCAGTCACGCTGTCACAAAAACTTTAACCTTGGTCATAACTTCTGAACCGTAATAGGTACTGCTTTCATATTTCACATGTGTATTCCTTGTGACAACCCCTTTCCATCAATACCAATTTTTTGACCTTGTGACCTTGACCCTGACGAGTTATGGCCCTTTACCCCTATGTATGACTAAATTCATTTCCGGGCTATTTCTCTGCAACCGCTTTTTGGAATTTTATGAAACTTCATAGGAAGGATCACCACCAAGTGTAGATGCGCATATCGTGTTTGCGTTCCGGTTGGATTATTTTGCACGGAGTTATGGCCCTTTACCCCACCATCAGGCTATGTATGACTAAATTCATTTCCGGGCTATTTCTCTGCAACCGCTTTTTGGAATTTTATGAAACTTCATAGGAAGGATCACCACCAAGTGTAGATGCGCATATCGTGTTTGCGTTCCGGTTGGATTATTTTTCACGGAGTTATGGCCCTTTACTCCACCATCAGGCTATGTATGACTAAATTCATTTCCGGGCTATTTCTCTGCAACCGCTTTTTGGAATTTTATGAAACTTCATAGGAAGGATCACCACCAAGTGTAGATGCGCATATCGTGTTTGCGTTCCGGTTGGATTATTTTGCACGGAGTTATGGCCCTTTACTCCACCATCAGGCTATGTATGACTAAATTCATTTCCGGGCTATTTCTCTGCAACCGCTTTTTGGAATTTTATGAAACTTTATAGGAAGGATCACCACCAAGTGTAGATGCGCATATCGTGTTTGCATTCCGGTTGGATGATTTTTCACGGAGTTTTACCCCACCATCCGGCTATGTATGACTTAATTCATTTCCGGGCTATCTCTCTGCAACCGATTTTTGGAATTTGATGAAACTTTATAGGAAGGATCACCACCAAGTGTAGATGCGCATATCGTGTTTGCGTTCCGGTTGGATGATTTTTCACGGAGTTATGGCCCTTTACTCCACCATCAGGCTATGTATGACTAAATTCATTTCCGGGCTATTTCTCTGCAACCGCTTTTTGGAATTTTATGAAACTTCATAGGAAGGATCACCACCAAGTGTAGATGCGCATATCGTGTTTGCGTTCCGGTTGGATTATTTTTCACGGAGTTATGGCCCTTTACTCCACCATCAGGCTATGTATGACTAAATTCATTTCCGGGCTATTTCTCTGCAACCGCTTTTTGGAATTTTATGAAACTTTATAGGAAGGATCACCACCAAGTGTAGATGCGCATATCGTGTTTGCGTTCCGGTTGGATGATTTTTCACGGAGTTTTACCCCACCATCCGGCTATGTATGACTTAATTCATTTCCGGGCTATCTCTCTGCAACCGATTTTTGGAATTTGATGAAACTTTATAGGAAGGATCACCACCAAGTGTAGATGCGCATATCGTGTTTGCGTTCCGGTTGGATTATTTTTCACGGAGTTATGGCCCTTTACTCCACCATCAGGCTATGTATGACTAAATTCATTTCCGGGCTATTTCTCTGCAACCGCTTTTTGGAATTTTATGAAACTTCATAGGAAGGATCACCACCAAGTGTAGATGCGCATATCGTGTTTGCGTTCCGGTTGGATGATTTTTCACGGAGTTATGGCCCTTACTTCTGAACCGTAATAGGTACTGCTTTCATATTTCACATGTGTATTCCTTGTGACAACCCCTTTCCATCAATACCAATTTTTGTGACCTTGACCCTGGCGGGGGACCATGATTCTCTGAATTTGCTTGTTTATCCATAAATGCATTGAAAAAAATATGGTTGGTAACATTTAGTATTCCTATACATGTGACAAAAAGAACTTTATGCCGTTTAAGTAATTTTGAAAATTATATCCTTTTATTTAAGAAAAAAGCTCAATCAACAAGACGAAAGTTGCTTCAGCCAACACCATTGAGACTAACTTACAGCACTCCATCCACCCCAAACAGATTTGTAGTAGAAGAGGCTGAAGCAGAGGTGGTTGTGCTGCCAAGTTCTTCTGGGGACATGGATGAACCATCTGATGTTTCATATGGTCAAAGAACGTGTCACTGGGAAGAGTGTGTTACGGTAATTTTAAAGCAGATACACCTCAATAATTTAAGCTATCATTATGTAAATATTTATTTGTAACTTAATGTTTCTTTAGCCTTTGGTAGACTTGAGTGGTTATTTGAAGAAATCCAATTAAAATAAGGGTTGCCTTATTGAGAAAGCTTACAATTTAGATGCGATATATTGTTATATTATATACTGAATGATAAAATATAGAGATTTCCCAACTTGAGAAAACCTATAACATGCTTTTTGTCTACTGAGCAATATCGCCTAGTGTGCGATATAGCTCACTAGCCGGATTTTCGAAAACTACTTTTTTTAAATCTCTTTTAAGCTCCGTTTTCACTACTTAACACTTTATTTCCATGATGAACTGTTAAATAATCCACAATTGCACTTTTAAATCCGCAAATAAGAGCTTGAATCTACATGACACAAGTTTATTTCAATCAATGTACACATTGTCGGTGATGTCACGTGTATATATATATATATATATAGTGACGTCACTGCAAAACTGGCGGATTACGTCAATCAGATCTCTCCACTTCTGAGCTAAAAATAAATAATAAACATTGTTTTCATGATTTGTGAATTAAATCCCTCGTGAAAGAGATTCTTGCATATAAAACTTGTGCGCACTCGTTTTTATATCGCAAGAATCTATTCCACTTGGGATTTAAATACCGTATCATGAAAATAATGTTAATTAAACTCTATATATCAGGGTAGTTTGATCCGATTTGAAATTTGTCCATGTTCAAAAAGGATATTGTTTAAACAAAAATGTACAATTAGAGTTTGTATGTTCATTTGAAACCATTATAAAATTATTTTCCTTTTTTGCAGAGTTCAGGTGTGAGGAAAGTGCGTCTTGTTTCTGAGCTGGAAGTTTATGTTAGCCAGGCGCAGCTTTCCCAAGTACAGCACTTGGGGGGAAGCAATCCCAGGAAAATGACTATAGCATTGATGGACATTTTGTTCACCAGGGAACAGTTGTCCATGTCAAGTGCCAAGGGGTCGAAGAAGGCACACAATGCCAAAATTGACACTGCAAGTGCCCCCTTCAGCAGCTCGTGCCATTAAGCAGTTTGTTTTAATACATTTCAAGAGGAGTGATGGGACACCCTGTTTAGAAGATTCCGTGTTTAATGGGGTAATGAACAGCAAGTGTGCCACTGCTAGAAGGGCTTTTAATAAAGACAAATAAGTTGAAATTCAGAAAATTGTGTTGCCTTGCTGTTTAGTATTTATTATGTTTCATCCTTTAGCTTCAGGAGGAAGTTTGACAATGAGAAAGCAATTTCTTCTTCTGTCACTATGTTTTTAAAAAGCTGTCTGCTGCAGAGGCGTCAGAAAGCGTCTATATGACGGAAAGGGTTAACTTGTGTTTCAACTGATAAGTGCAAGTTCGCGCAAGTTCGCACAAGCTTGCCAGTTTAATGAATCACAAGTTCGCGCAAGCTTGCAAGGTTAATTAACCACAAGCTTGCAAGGTTAATTAACCGCAAGCTTTTTTATCAGTTGTAAGCTTGCGCAAGCTTGCTGCAATGTTCTAATTCTGAGCTTACGAAGCTTGCTGCAAGCATTAATAAAAGCTTGCAGTTTTGGTTTGGGATGTTGGCGTTTTGTTGCAACTTTTGTTAAAGTTTTGCAGGCAAGGCTTTTTCTCACGAACCACAGATGCTATTGCTTTGAAACTTCACACACTAAATGACCTTGCAGGAAAAGTCCCAAAAATCTATATCAGATTTTGACACAATTATGCTCCTTTTTTACTTGTAAACTTTATACAACCTTTCCCAACCATCACACCTATAAAAACAATCAAGTATGATAACTCGATCCAGCATATAATGCAAATGTTGGCCCTTTTTATACGACCGTTTTTTAAAAACGGTATGGTATGGTCATGTCCCTCCCTCCGTACATACTTTGAGCTATTGAGCTGAAATTTTGTATAAGGCTTTGTAGTGATGTGTCACAGATCAAGTTCATATTTCCTGGGATTTCGTCAATTTTTGAATGAGTTATGCCCCTTTTTGGACTTAGAATATTTGTTTTCCGCACTTTTTTTCTACATGCTTTGATGTATTGAGCTGAAATTTTGGATATGGCTTTGTAATCATGAGTTACAGATCAAGTTCACAATTCCTCGGATTTCGTCAATTTTTGAAGGAGTTATGCCCCTTTTTGAACTTAGAATATTGGTTTTCCGCACTTTTTTCTTACATACTTTGAGCTATTGACCTGAAATTGTGTATTAGGCTTTGTAGTGATGTGTCACAGATCAAGTTCATATTTCCTGGGATTTCGTCAATTTTTGAATGAGTTATGCCCCTTTTTGGACTTAGATTATTTGTTTTCCACACTTTTTTAGCTCTACTGGCCAAAGGCCAGAAGGGCTTATATCGTGGCGATTTGTCCGTCGTCCGTCCGTCCGTAAACAATTTCTTGTTAACACAATACAGTCTTCAACCAAACTTATACAGTAGTTAGATATCCATGAGAGCTCGGTTCCTTTCGAAAACCAGCCAGATCCGCTTATGCATGACTGGATTATGGCCCTTGAAATGGTCAAAATTGCTATAAAACAGCTTGTTAACACGATACAGTCTTCACTTTTGATTGTATCTCAACCAAACTTATACAGTAGTTAGATATCCATGAGAGCTTGGTTCCTTTCGAAAACCAGCCAGATCCGCCCATGCAAGACTGGATTATGGCCCTTGAAATTGTCCAAATTGCTATAATTGAGCATGTGAACACAATAGAGGCTCCATTTACTATCTGATCTTCACCAAACTTAGATAGTAGTTAAATACTGATTAGAGCTTGGTTCCTTTTGAAAACCAGCCAGATCCGCCAATGCAAGACTGGATTATGGCCCATGAAATTGTAAAAATTGCTATAATACAGCTTGTGAAAACAAAAGAGCCTCCATTTACTATCCGATCTTCACCATACATACATGCTCTGGATTGAAAATGACCAAAGAACCATACCAGTAGAGCATAGGCCCTCATGGGCCTCTTGTTTCTACATGCTTTGATGTATTGAGCTGAAATTTTGTATATGGCTTTGTAATCATGAGTTACAGTTCACATTTCCTCGGATTTCGTCAATTTTTGAATGAGTTATGTCCCTTTTTGGACTTAGAGTATTGGTTTTCCGCACTTTTTTCTTACATACTTTGTGAAATTGTGTATTAGGCTTTGTAGTGATGTGTCACAGATCAAGTTCATATTTCCTGGGATTTCGTCAATTCTTGAATGAGTTATGCTTCTTTTTGGACTTAGAATATTTCGAGGGCTTGGCGTGAAACGGTTGTAACTCAAATTGGTATTTTTGTAACAAGGTTAATCACCTCGCCATAAAGTCTTTATAAGCGTTAAATCATTTTTCCTGGTAAACAATCGAAATTTATGTGCCATTGCTCGTTCTGAGCCATTAAATTTGCATTGTTTACAAAGGGGTCAAAATTACCCTTAAACCGAGGTTTTCAAAATAGGGTTTTAGTTACAACCGTTTCACGCCAAGCCCTCGATTTGTTTTCCGCACTTTTTTTCTACATGCTTTGATGTATTGAGCTGAAATTATGTATATGGCTTTGTAATCAAGTGTCACAAATCAAGTTCACATTTCCTCGAATTTCGTCAATGTTTGAATGAGTTATGCCCCTTTTTGGACTTAGAATATTGGTTTTCCGCACTTTTTTCCTACATACTTTGAGCTATTGACCTGAAATTTTGTATATGGCTTTGTAATCATGTGTCACAGATCAAGTTCACATTTCCTCGGATTTCGTAAATTTTTGAATGAGTTATGCCCCTTTTTGGACTTTACAAACAAACAATATATCAAAACAAAGAGGAAACTTACAAAGAAATTCCTGACGGGCGTATTATGTACCGTTTGCGGTACTCTTGTTTGACTTGGAAATTCTGGTTAAAGTTTTGCGTGCAACTACATTAAGAGTCCATACCTCAGTATTTACTTGATGCATTGCATTGAAATTTTATAAAACTCTTCCCAACTATCCCACCTATATAAAAAATCAAGTTTCATACCTCAGTATTTACTTGATGCATTGCATTGAAATTTTTATAAAACTCTTCCCAACTATCCCACCTATATAAAAAATCAAGTTTGATAACTCTTTCCAGCGTACAATGCAAATTATGGCCCTTTTTGTGTCACCTGCGTAGCATGGAAGGCACGTAGGGATTACTTTTTTTTTGTCCGGCGTCTGTCTGTCGTCACACTTTTTCATCACGTTTTCAAATAACTTATTTTCTACTCAAAGGATTGGATTGAAACTTCTGACAAATGTTTATATCAATCTTTGTGATGGGTTCACAAAAGGGGGATAATCCAAATATTTTTATATCTGACAAGGCCCCGGCAGGTGACATACATGCTCCAGGGAGCACTCCATTCTAGTTTTACTTAGAAATTCTGTTTTGCATGCTATTATGGATGTATCTCAGTAACCACTTTTAATATTGACTTGAAACTTTATACATGTCTTCAGGGGTGTCAGACTGTCAAGTTAGATAACTCTTGTATGAATTTAGTACAAATTATGGCTCTTGTTTGACTTTGAAAATTTGGTTAAAGTTTTACATACATGGTACTATCATGCACCTATCTCAGTAACCAAGTGACTCAGGGATTGATTTGAAACTTCAAAAAAGTCTTTAAAGGTATCAAACAATCAAGTCAGGTAGATCCTGACTGTATTTATTATAATTTATGGCCCTTGTTGAAGGTAGAACTTTTGGTTAAAGTTTTGCATGCAAGGCCTTTTCACACAAACAGCAAATGATATTCAAACAAGACTTATCCAACTTGATTTATAGTATTATACTTTCAAGCCACTATTTCAGTAACAACTGTTGACTATAATATCAAATGGCCAAATAGTCAAGCATGCTGTCTTGCGGACAGCTCTTGTAAGCTCTACTAGCCAAAGACCAGAAGAGCTTATGTCATGGCCATTTGTCCGCCGTGCGTGCGTCCGTAAACAATTTCTTGTTAACACGATACAGTCTTCACTTTTGATTGTATCTCAATGAAACTTATACAGTAGTTAGATATCCATGAGAGCTCGGTTCCTTTCTTAAACCAGATCTGCCCATGCATGACTCGATTATGGCTCTTGAAATTGTCAAAATTGCTATAATAGAGCTTGTTAACACAATAGAGCCTTCACGATCCATGCCAGTAGAGCATAGGCCCTCATTGGCCTCTTGTCATATTTATAGAGTTGAAAAGATTGTGAGAATTCTTTTCATAATGTTTTCAAAAGTCATCTGATGTGGATGCATCAAATGTTATTGATACATGAGAGATAAACCAAGAACACTTTTATACCAAATATGGAACTAAACATTTGTCCGCTACACATAATTACTTGGTTTTCCAGTTATCGGTTTACTTGAAAACAGTGGTGTCTTGTTGATCTTGTCTCCAAAAGACCTGATATCTTGACATCCAGAAAAAAATGGGAATAGGGTTTTAACTCATCAACACATTTTCAGACTTAACTTGCAAATAATCTTTAGCTCAGTCTATGAATGTGATGTTAGTTTTAAGATTGGATTTCAAGTTATCCAAACATTTTCATGGGAAACAATGGGCTGAGAAACATTATATATACCACTCGGCTGTATATAATTGTTTGCATCAAACGACATCAACATACATATCATTATGTGAGGCATACATGTTTATAGTGAGTTTCATACCTTCATCAAAATTGTGCCCAAGGGGCATGCATCTTAACAGAGGTTCTTAGAAAAAAACTTGAACAATCTTAATCTTGCTGATCTTTGGTGCATTGAAACTTCATACACTTTTTTTCACCATCAAGATAGAATAGTCATATTCTAGCCAATGTGCATTACTCTATCATTAGAGTTACATTGTCAACAGATGAACATCTGCAAACACATACCATGCTCTTGTTTATTTACAGAATGGACCTTGTAGAAATTATGGGAAAAAAGAATAGAAAGGTTCCTGTACTTCTTACCCCTTCCATTAGAGAAGCCTTGGACCTTTTAAATCACACAAGAAATTATGTTGGAATATCAGAAAGCAACCCTTATCTTTTTGCTAAGGTATTAGTTTTCTTGCAGATTCAGATTTGGTTGTTCCGTTAAGGTAGTGACGACCCCATTAGAGCAGTATTGTAACATTTTATCATTTAAGTATTCTTAAATTAACTTTCCCTGATAGACAGTTTTGAGTCATCTTCTTCAAACAAGTTGGCATAAAAGTTATCAAAGCTTGATAAATGGCAATAATTTTTTTATATAGAGTTGAAAACATTGGGGATAAAACGTGGAATTGCTCATTTCAAACAATTTCACTGTTTCTTGCAATGTTTTCAATTGCCACCTTCTGCATAAGGTGTCCAAAGTCTTCTACCTGGGGAAAAGGGTTCAATGACTGTAAATGGCAACTCTCTAATGAGCTTTGAAAACATTTTGAACTGCATCTTTATTGGGAAAAAAAGGAATTTCTTCACCAAAGTTACAGAATACACTTAACAACTTGAAGATATCTAAACAGATAACTAGTTCTCAGGTTGATTTTTGTGTTGCCTTGCATAGACAGGGTTATACTTAGGGATCACTTCTCAGTTGTCTGTCATCTTTTATTTTTCTCATACTGTCCCCATGAAACGTCACACATTTATTAAAGGTCATACCAATGTCCATCAAGAACTCATAGATTTAACCCTCAGGGATATTGTAAGTGATCATTTTATCTTTATATTGTGTGGTTATTGTACTTTATAATCATTAAAATCAAACTCCTGTTTTCAGCATGATGTAAACTATATAAGAGGATCAGACGCGTTGAATGCTGTATTAGAGATGGTGCCTGACCTATAGTTACCAGAGAACATACGGTTTCCCAAAATGAGGAAATACCTAGCTACCGTTGTTCAGGTTTGTATTTCAGTGACGGTGTATGAAATATCGAGACAACTTGTAGAAATGTTTCAGTTGTTCTTTTTGTGTCCAAAAGTAGGTCTTAATGCTTAGCAAAAAGCATTAATTAAATTGCAATTTTGTCAAACGTCAATGAGTTTAATTGTTTTGTATACCTCATATGCAAAACAATTAAACTCATTTAGCTTTGAGATTGAATTCCATAACAGATTTTAGCAACTCATAGTATTTATTTATAATACAACCAGTCAACCACACAGGAAAGTTTCTTTGAAGATCATCCCTCAGTTTCCCTCAAGGATTTTGATTTGTAAAAACACATGGAGGTTAGTGGGTAGGGTAATTGTAAGATTTTTCCTTGCAAAGTTCTAGGTCACTCGGGTGAGTGATTCAGGGCCATCATGACCTTATTGTTTGTTATATTTCTCTTATGGACCCTGATTAGAATGACACGTGTCTGTTAGTGTTATTGGTATTGTCTGAAAGAGATGAAGTTAATTGGGTGATCATTGCATGGGGTTTGATGAAAAAAATCAGTTTAGTGTTATGTAATATGTATTATTTGACTCAAACATTGTAAAGTGATACAGGGGTCCCTAATCACTACTCAATGATTTGTAGGTAGAAAAAATTGTGAAAACCTTATAAAACACATAGCATGATTTTACTAGGTGGTCAACTGTAACATGCAATGTCTGATGTACAATGAAGGTGCTTTTTCCATTCCCAACATTATTGAAAAGTATAACGTTTAATTGAAATTTTAAATAATTTCCTGACATTTAATTTTCTGTTTTTGTCTATTTAAAGATATACGGACTAAGTGAGATAGAACTGCAGGAGCTAGCCCGTCATCTTGGCCATGAACTCTCTGTTCACAGACAGTACTACAGACTGCAAGCTGATGTGATTGAGCTAGCCAAAATCTCGAAGATGCTGTTACCTGTGGAAGCAGGCCAGGTTCATCAGTTTGCTGGCAAGTCAATAGACGACATAGATATAGAAAATATGTCAGTTAGAAAATAAGAGATTTTTTATAGCATAACAGTGTAAAATTGTGCAGCATTCATTTTGTATGTGTCTTGGCCTAGTGAAGCAGAGTTGTAGGCCTTGATTCAGTAAAATCATTCAAGAGCTTAGAAAGTTTTAAATATTCAATTCATGGCATGCTGTATTAGCCTTGTGATGAAAAGTGCATTTTTAGCTTGTCTGGGTTTATTTGGTATAAGACTAGGTATTGCTATAGCCCTGATGTCGTCAACATTGTTGAGCAAATAACATTTGTTATGGTTTCAACATTTCTCAAGTTACATGTTCATAACTACCAGGGCTATTTTCTGGCTTAGTGGTGTAACTCTACTGTGCATTTCTACAGAGTTATGGTTCTTTTAAGACAGGCATTTTACAGTAATGGCTCTCAACAGATGAGAGTTGGCAGTATGCGGTGCTCCTGTTTCTTTAACACTGAAGACATCTTGGAGACTGGTCTTGTGCATTGTTAATCAACTAATTCACAAACAGCCAAGAACATTTACAGAAATTTATATAAATGAACCTGTGATGTTTTAACCTGGAGTTGGTTTGCATCATGGTTTAGTTAAGTCAGTCATAATTTGATTATTCTTGGTAGAGAACCAATAGATTAAGTTACATATCAGATATCAAAGGCCTTGGCCTTCTGATTTCAAACAAAAATATTTTTCTTTTAAAGCTCTTGGTGGAAAGCCAGTAGAGCTTATGGCATGGCCCTGTTTCCATCGTCCGTTCATCTGTCTGTCTTAACTATTTCTCTTTAGAGCAATAGAGGCCACAGATTTCATATGATTCTTTTCATCTTTGCAAGATGTCTCTGTCACTCTCAATATGAACTCGCAGCCTATCGAAACATAGCAAAATCAACCGTTTTTGTCTCGCTGCGACGAAGTAGCGAAAGCGAGACTTGGGTATTACTTTTCTGGCGGCAGCATCAAACATTTGCATAAATTTAGCTCAACGTTAATTTTTTTTTACTTTTACTCATTAAGTACTTGTGCTCAAATTTGGAATACAGTTACAACTCATACCCTTCTTCACATTGTATGATGAAGATGCTGAGTGTGGCCTTAATTTTGTGGTAAAAAACTTTCTTAAGTTTCTTAATCTTTAGCTCAGCTGGCGTCATGGCGAATTGTCTGTTGTGCGTGCATGCGTTAACTTTTCCTTTAAATGACTTCTCCTCCCTAACCACTTGGCCAATTTGGTTGAAACTTCATAGGAAGCATCCTCTCAATGTCCTCTCCTAGATTCCTTCAAATTTCTTTGATCCATCCAAAATTGTTGACCCTTTATTAGATTCCTTCAAGAAATGTTGATTGGTTGTGTCCGTTGTTTTATCCAATTTTTGTGAAACTTAATCAGAATAAATGTCTTGATAATATTTAGGTCAAGTGTGAATATGGGTCATATGGGGTCCAAAACTAGGCCACCAGGTCAAACTTATCAAAAACCTTATAAACACCATAGAGGCCACATTGTTATGCAATCTTCATGTAAAAAATTCAGAAAGTTTCTTTTTAGGCCAAGTATTTCAGCCGATTAGTAGAAAACAAATAGTGGTTTTTGAAAACACTATGAAAATGAAAGTCTCATTATCTCAAACAGCGAATTTGTGTCATACCAAAGACTTTAAAAATGATAGTAATAGATGCCCTCCTTGGCGCTCGGGACTGCAGGTTTAGCCTTACGATTGGCCTGTAGTGTTGGTAATGTAACAAGGAAAACGCCGTGATATAACTGAAAAAATGTTGAAAACGGCGTAAAACACCAAACAATCAATCAATGAATCAAACAGAAGATTAATGCCGTTAATAAGTTATATGAGCCGTGTCACGAGAAAACCAACTTTGTGTAAAGTATCGACCCGGATCAACCTAAGCATGTCGCGCAGGCCAACCCGGACATACACTGTTCGCCTCCTGTGGATTTTCTCTTTCAGGAATCATTACTCTATACCTCTATACCAAGAGACGGAATGTGTCGGCCCGGATTAGCCTGCGCAAATTGTGCAGGCTGATTTGGGTCGATACACTACGCAGATTCCATACTGTTGGTTTTCTCGTGAGACGGCTCATATAATCATGAAATATCAGCACCATAATTTGTATCCCACCTGCAGACGCATTTTGATGCTATAGCAGCAGACGTCTTTTGAAACATTGTGGCAAAAGGAGAAATTGCTCATTATTGCGCATGATGATCTGGTTCAATACATTACGCAGAGTCTATGTTTCTCACATACAGCAAATCTGCAGCAGACGACTTTGAAAACAAGGTGACAAAACCCCGAAACATCTTCATAAAAGATAGCTTAATTGATAAATAAAGTTGAAAACATTATAAAGGAGAATTGTGATTAATATGACATAATGACCACATGAAGTTTACATTCACATATTAGTCTACTGGCAGATTACTTGTGTATCTCATTGAACACCTGTTTCTCACCAGAAAGCAAGCCAATGCCTTATTAGCTTATCAAAACTCTGTGACAGGAAATCTATAAATACAAGAGAAAGTTGATGCAAGGCATCAATGTCGCCGGAAAAGACTGCATTGATTTATTTTATATATGAAATAAATATTCCGATGTTTTAGGTATTTACAGTTTCTTTATTTTGACTCGCATTTGTGTTTTTTGTCTTATTTACGAAGACATAAGAGGTCCCTGCTAGACTTGCTGCAGACCGTTATGTGTCAATGTCGAGATAAATATCACGTCGAATTCTCCTTTTAATAGCAATTTTAACTTACTAAATGTTGTTTTCATGTCAAAGAGATGTCTTGATTTGTGTAGAATTCATTTAATAATGTTAATCCATGAATATCTAAAGTAGGAACTGTTTCTAAGCTAAATATAGACCCTATTCTGTTGTGTAGTTTCGTGACCTTTAACATCGATTTTCGCGCATGCGCATTTCGATATGAAAAAGCGAGTGATATTATTTTATTTTAGACAAGTACAAGACGAATGTTTGACGCAAAGCGTCAAAGAGAAGCCGCAATATTTCGTTGTACATGTAGAAATAAGAAAAAAAGAACATTTTAAATCCACAAACAATAGAACAATTTAAACTGTAGACGGTAATGCCGATATATTTTTCCTTTTGAAGACTTTTGTTTACTTCAAATTACCTCCCTTTAAAGCAATACCAGGATATTTACCTTGTGATTCGAATAAGATTGACAAACATTGAAATTATATGAATGAATACTATTATTTAAATAAGTAACAACAGCAAAATTAAATTTAAGCCAAGATAAATGTGTACACATTTCGTTAATTTGTTATAGATACCCTAATGTATAGGTATGAATATAAAATTTATAAGCAAATGTTTTCATTTCAACGTTCCTAATGTTTGTATAGACTAAGGAAAGTCAAGAATACATAAATAAATCAATGCAGTCTTTTCCGGTGACATTGATGCCTTGCATCAACTTTCTCTTGTATTTATAGATTTCCTGTCACAGAGTTTTGATAAGCTAATAAGGCATTGGCTTGCTTTCTGGTGAGAAACAGGTGTTCAATGAGATACACAAGTAATCTGCCAGTAGACTAATATGTGAATGTAAACTTCATGTGGTCATTATGTCATATTAATCACAATTCTCCTTTATAATGTTTTCAACTTTATTTATCAATTAAGCTATCTTTTATGAAGATGTTTCGGGGTTTTGTCACCTTGTTTTCAAAGTCGTCTGCTGCAGATTTGCTGTATGTGATAAAATTACCTGTCCCATGCAATGCCGAACGAAGACAATGTGCTTATTGAGCCAAACAAAAGTGAAGCCATCGAGAATATGTCACACCGAATATAGTCCTTCCCTAGCACTGTCCAGTCGCGCAGCAGGAACATATAACTATACTGACAATCATGCACACGTAATACGTGTTCTCCCTTCTCTGCAGCAGTCTATGTTTGACAAACATCAAAAGGGAAGTAACCAGAAGATTATATTTAGTAAAATAGTCGAAATTTCAAATATAGTATGTTTTATCGTTCTTTTTAGTTTCCGACACAATTTCAGAGACATTCCTAACCGTCACGGATGAGCAGTTTAATAAACCCATTCTTGGAATGTATGTATCCAGTTGTTATTATAACCTCTTTTCACAAAATCGCTTCTCGATTGCCTCGAGGTGTTTGATCTATGAATGTTGACCAATTCGAACAATGAACTTGAACATGTGCATAAGTGCTCAATTGACGTCTTTGAAAAAAGAACTGGGGTTTGGCGCATTTTTATTTAAACATTTATCCCCACCTACAATCATCACTACTTTGCTCTGCCGAAAGTTGTGTGTTTTCCTTTACGAAATTCATGTCTTTGTGTGAAAACGGTATTTGCTTTAAACAGGTATGTATGTTTTATGCAATAAAGGTTATTATTATGTCTCCCCCTGTATACAGGGGAGATATATTGTTTTTGTCCTGGGCGTCTGTCCGAAATCGTGTCCGCTCCATATCTCCAAGACGGCTTGAAGGATTTTCATGAAACTTGTGTCAGATGTTCACCTCATGAAGGCGATGTGCAGAACCCATGTCCCGACCATACAGGTTCAATGTCAAGGTCAGACTTGAAGGTCAAAGGTTTGAGCCTTAATTTCGTGTCCGCTCCATATCTCCAAAACGGCTTGAAGAATTTTCATGAAACTTGTGTCAGATGTTCACCTCACGAAGGCGATGTGCAGAACCCATGTTCCGACCATACAAGGTCAAGGTCAGGCTTGAAGGTCAAAGGTTTGAGCCTGTTTTTCGTGTCCGCTCCATATCTCCAAAACGGCTTGAAGGATTTTCATGAAACTTGTGTCAGATGTTCACCTCATCAAGGTGATGTGCAGAACCCATTGTCTGCTTTATAAGTTGGAGAAACTTGTGTCAGATGTTCACCTCATCAAGGTGATGTGCAGAACCCATTGTCTGCTTTATAGGTTGGAATGTTTTGAGAGATTTTGACAGATATTTGAGGGGGAGACATCTGTTTTTTCAAAAACAATTCTAGTTGTTATTATTATTATATACTTATGCCTACGTTTATAACACATAATCTCCATGGGGGTAATGCGCCAAGTTCATTATTCGAATTGGTTAATAGGAGGTGCGATGCGATGTTCCCTCATAAAGACGCTTTCTGACGCCTCTGCATCAGACGGCTTTTTTTAAAAAGAGCAATTTCTCCTCATGTTAGCATGTTTTCTTCTCTTTTCAATTACTGGGTCCTTCATTTAAAAGGATTTTCTTTGCTTTTGCCTAGACGTTTTCAAAGTCGTCTGCTGCAGAAACGTTGTATGTGGAAAAGGGTTAAGATGTTTCAGCCGTGTGACAATGGCAACAGCGATAGAAGTGCAATTTACGTAGCTTAAAGCAGTGGCGCGACAACAGCCTTGCTAAAGTGTACAATGGGACTTGATTTCAGATTGCTAGAGACTCACTAGGCCTATCTTTCTTCCATTTAGGGACACTTGAACACACCATTAGGTGAATGAGTGAATGTTGAAGATAGCATAAACGGTCAGTTCCTCAATCTAAGCCACCTAGAATAGGTTGTAGATGACCAAATCCAGTCCATATACAACACATTCAAGTATGATATTCCCGAAGTTGGTGTAGACGAGTTTTAAATTGATCGAAGGCGTTAAGGGAAATTAAGCGGCCGTTCAGAGAACAATCCGTTATCAACCATTACATATACGTTAGCATGAGTCAATGAAGACCTCCGCAATTATTAGTAGAACTAGAACACAGGTGGTATCGTTTAGATAGATGTCTTCATGGACTCCTGCTAACGTATCTGTAATGGTTGGTGACGGATTGTTCTCTGAACGGCCTCTACATTTCAAACCTACCTCCCCGATATTGATTAACTTTTTGTGAGGAAGACAAATTGCAGCAGACGACTTTTGAAAACATCTATTCAATAATGATACTTTCATCTATAGAGCATATCCATATTTCTGCCGAGATGTTTTCAAAGTCGTTTGCAGCAGATTAATTGTATGTAGGAATGGGTTAACTATATTCAATAAATATACAGACATAATTATATAGAGCATATTTATTGTTTTGCCTATATATTTTCAAAGGCGTCTGAAGCATAATTGGTTAACTCTATTCAATAACTATACTTTCATCTATAGAGCATCAGCAGAGGAACTTAATAAGCTAGAATTAGCTTCCATTCCGATTCTTTTGTATTTTCTATAATCAATTATGGAAACGAAAAAAAAAAGTATGAGTTGCATCAGGCGATTTGGGGGTCTTATGACTGCGTAATGGAATCGTATCGCGGCTAAATTGCGTTAAAGTCGGGACTTATCTACATCCTTGGTTAAACTAATGAATAAATGTATAGTGTTTAGCGCGCATTCAAATATAAATGATAAAGTAAATTAAACAGGAGGACCATGATGTCCCTAGATCGCTCACCTAAATTATGCAATGTGATTTCTAATGCAAAACAATTCCAAGACAATTATTCTGATAAAAAATCCAAATGCATTTTCCAGAATGTTACCAAGATTTTCCTTTATTTGGCTAAGTGACCTAATCTTTTTAACCTCATATGACCCATATTCGAACATGGACTAGTCAAAACTTTTATTACTTTTCCTTAATTTTGTCTTGATGTTTTCAAATTAATCTGTTGCAGATTTGTCGTATGTGGGAAAGGTTAAACACAGAACTCTTGATATGGAACATTTTTAAATTTCTAACATCCTTATTTGACTCTCAAACCCTATGCTGATGGTAATCAAAAGTGAGACGATTGTTTTGGGAACCCACAACATAGCATTTGGGCGAGATATAACAGAAATATTCTGGGGGGAAAACCGAGGTGGACGCTCCAAAACTACACCACAGAGTCGGTCCCGTCTAAGATATATCTTAAGTCAACTATTCATAGGTCAGTTTACATAGAAATAAATACAATAAACTGACATTGTTATGTATTCATCATTCGACAGTTGAATTAACCCGTTCTCACACGTTGACACATTTTGACACCTTATATTAAATTTCCTTAATTTTGCCTAGGTGTTGTTAAAGTTATCTGCTGTTGATTTAGTGTATGAGGGACAGTAGTCCTTTAAGAAGAACCGCAGTTTGAAGCAGACGACTTTTTGAAAACATTGGAACGAACAATTTCTCACTGTCACCACCATGTTTTCAACTGAATGTTATATACATAAAACGACTTTGAAAATGCATAGATAAGATATAAAAATGAAACTAGCAATATTGAGAAATTTCTTCCATTGTCACAATGTTTTCAACCGTGACTTCTTCTGCGGATATGTCAAATTAAGTTTGCACTAGCATTTGACTTGCATTATTTAATCTTACTCAAGTCGATGAATAAGAAGGGGTTTGTTGCTTTGTAGCAGACGGCATTTGAAAACAGTGGAAAAAGGAGGAACTGTTATTAATGAACAATTTCTCCCTTTGACAGCATGTTTTCAACTGTATCATTTGATTAGATCAGTTGATAGAGATCTTTTATAATTCTACCTGTATGTTTTCAAAGTCGTATGCTGAAGATTTGTTTTATATATTTTGGAAAGGGATGACAGAGTTTTATGAAACACATGATAAGCAATTGTTGTCAAGTAAAGAGGCGTTACGTGTAAGGGTAAACAAAGTGTTTGACTGAGGTTAACGGTGTTTTCAACACATTTCCAGTCATATCACAAAAACTCCACACGACATACTTGGAAACTTTCCAAGCAACTGGCTGCTTTTCCACATAGACAGTCAAATTTACTTTTGTCAAACGTCGGAAAGAATGTTGGCCGAGCTGGGATTCGAACTCACAACCCCTTAATTGACATCCTGCGTCGCTACCAATCAATAGGGGATTGCATCAATAGGAACAATAGAACATAAATAGAAGATATGAACATAGTTTATTTTATTTCAATAACCTTCCATTGGGCCTAACAATCCCATTTGGATTCTTTATTACAGAAATAATATATCTAAGAACAAAAATAAGATTAAATGACGGTCAACATGCATTTTAAAACGCGGCCCATGAAATAAAAATCACGGACAAAAGTATTTCATCTGTCTTTGGACAATAAATACCCCACCATAGAAACGAAATGATGTAAATAATGAGGTAAAATAATTAGCAAAATGATAATTAAGGAATACTCATATATATATATACACACACACACACACACACAATCATATCACGGCGGCTCATGTTTCTTGGCTTTCTCACACCAGTACTTCGTACAACATTCTTTCCAAGCAACTGGCTGCTTTTCCACATTGACTGATAGTTTGTTTGTCTTTCACCAATGGGCTATCAGTGATAATTGTCAATAATAAAATAATAATATTATTTATTTAACTGTCTTTACCAATGGGCTATTTCAATTATTTAGTTATCTTTTTATTAATATTTTGTTATTGACACTTATCACTATATATAAGAAACAGAACTCGGTTTGTTCACCCCTACTTGGTGCAATGTAAACAGCTGTATTCAGAATTAAGTCTCTACAGCAGACAACTTATGAAAATATAGTGGGAAACGAGGAATTACTAACTGTCACTTCCAATATCTTTACCCTACAAAAACAAAACCTTGAACATTTTGATTCCAAAAATTAGAAAAAAATGAAGAAATGGATCATTATTTTCAATATTTGTCTGCAGCAAATGCAGCAAAATGGGTCTTCACGAGGGAAAGTGTAAACTATTGATACATTTGAGCGATTACTCATTTGTCCACAAAGTATTTCAAATGTCTTCAGCTGCAAAATTGTAAACTTTTGGTTATATGGGGTGAACGGTTCAAAGAGTTTATTGGCAGTATACAACAGGCATATTTTTGTAATAAAAGTATAATATGAATGTAAAAGAAATACATGTATGTACCCGTACTCGGATATCAGTTACTGCGTATGGCCGACTCGCCCAGGAACAACCAGAGATAAAACTAATGGTAAAAACTCTGGAAACCTGTGTCCATTTGTCAAATGTCATGCCATGAAATGTCGAACCTCATTTGCAGTATTAATCCTTAATATATCATCTAATAATGTATAAGTATAGTCATTTGTATTGAACTGTTAAGTTCTCTCTATGTGTAACTGATTAAATATAACTGAAATAAAACAAACAAGAGCACCGCGTACGGCACAGACGCTCGACTGATAGAAAACAGAAAAAAGCTTAACCGGACGACCACGCCGCCGCCACCACCGACGACAATAGCTCTCGTTTTTGGGATAGGGGCGTTTCGCGCCTATCCCATACTCAGGCTGTTTTCAAAAAGTCGGATTAAAGCTGCAACCACAGTCCACATGTGTATACCTACACCAACATCGAGTTTTGATTGGTTATAATCTGCCTTTTCAACGATTTCATTGGTTCGACCGAATCACGAAAAACCCTCCGTTTGCATTAATTAATGAGACAAAATAGTTCCAACGCGTGAAACACACTCTGAACTATGATTGACCTTAATGTCAGTGGTGTAAGGTAACGTCGACCGTTCTGTGACCCCATTAGTTTACAACAGTCGACTTACATAGAGAAATGTGCAAATCACTGTAAATAAAATTATTGAAAGGAGTTGAAACCATTGTGGCAAAAGTATAAATTGCCTCCGATAAGCAATTTCTCCTTTTGTCGCAATGTTTCCGATTGTCGTCTGCTGCACATGCGTCTGTAAGCGGGAAATGGTTACATCCTCCCCATGGAAGCGGAGCCCTTTCCGTGATAATATAACAGTTCGAATATTGAAATATTGTTGAAAATGGATCTATTGCTGATAATGAACAATTTCTCCTTTTCACACAATGCTTTCAAACACGTTTCAAATTAATTCTTTTCATATTTAAACGTTTTACTGTGGACATTCTTTTACTCTATCTCCTTTCCGGACACATTTTGAATAACATGCTAGAGATTAATGATAACGAGCAATTTCGCCTTACATCAAGAGGAAAAATATATAGTTTATACATAGCTTTGTGGAAAAAGAGGAAATGGGTCACAAATAACCATTCTGCAGCCGTCTGCTGCACATGCGTCAACAAGCGACTTTAAACGGGAAAGGATTAAACCGTTTCTGTTATAGCTACTTAGTTACATACGAATGTTGAAAGTATATTTGCCTACGGAGCAACTGCTGACAATGAGCAATTCCTCCTTTCCAAACAATGCTTTGAAACATAAATCAATTTTTTTCTATAACCTAGATAACGAACATATTTGTCTACAGTTATTATTTTAACCTTTGCCCCTTTTAGACACATTTGACTAACATTAACAGATAAATGATAATCAGCAAGTTTGTCTTTTTCCACAATGTTTGAATTACTATTCAAAATAATACTTTCAGGCTTAGTTAAATGTTGTTTGCTGTATATTTAGTCTACGTGGTCAAGGGTAAGGACTTGTTATTACATAATCCGTCCAAAGAGAGAGGTCCTACTGTGTATACATGCCATGAAAGAATGGTACTAACGGTCTCACGGCTACTGGAGAATTGTTGGTAAAACAGGTTCGCGTGTTGTGTTGAATATTCTCACGTGTCGCTGTATGTCGACCCAACTAGGACATAAGAATTAAATCTACAAATTAGAGATAAGATTTCAACACTGATTGATTGTGGTTTAACGCCGTTTTTAACATTTTCTACGTTATATCACGGCGGCCAGTTCATCTAATGTGTTTCCTGGTTTTCTCACACCAGTATACTCTACACAACAATCTTCCCAACCAACTGGGTTCTTTTAGACTTAGCCCATTTGTGAAAGACGAATGACGCATGTCGCATAGACTTTTGTCAAACATCGGAAAGAAAGTTGGCCGAAAATGTCAACATACACACGAGTTATAACCGCAAGGTCATTATTTATTTTATAATTGAGGCGCTTCTACCGATTTTGGGACTAAAATTATAATGTATATGCATTTGCGCTAATTGAAGATTCAATGTTCGTCAACGTGTAATCTAGTCCTAGACGTATCTGTTGACAAATAAACTAGAAATATAATCTAAATAGGTTTTTGTAAATGAATCTTGTACGGTCCCATTTCGGAGATACAATTATCGAACCAGTCTTTTGTAATCAATACTTTATAAGTTGTCTCTGTCTGTAAAGCTTGGAGGTATAATCCGGTGTCCGGCCGGCTGTCTGCCTGAATGTGCATTCGTCCGTCCGTCATGGATTGCATGTATTGGTCAAAACGTTGTTTCTGTATGGCAGATTTATTTGAAAGTGGTCACACTTATACCGTGTGATCAGGAGAACGGCAAAATAAATACTAGGTACATAACTCTGGTCTGCTTATCTTAGTTATCTTCATTTTTCCTTATTTAGTTCAGCGATTGTCTCAATTAATTTCCATTGTATCCATTTCAAACTTGGTTTGTAGGTAACTTTTGACCTACACATTTGCAGTGCACCATTACCATAACTTTAGCATGCTGCGTTTGGAGTGTGTATATATTTGTCTTTTCATGTTCACTTATTATATGACTTTCGCATGCAACACATGCGTTCTGTGAAATGCCCTTGTTTCGTTAATGAGTGTTTCCCAAGCATTGTACTTTGTCCAGAGCGACTGACTGTCTGTCCGTCTTTGTGTTTGTCCGTCCGTCTGTCCGTTACGGTTTGCATTAATGGGTCAAAACTTTGTTTCTGTTTCGCGGATCCATTTCAAAGTCGTCACACGTATACATTGGGATTAAGAGATCGATACAATATTTTGAACACAAATCTGATCTGGGTTTTTTTAGGTGTAAAACTCATTTTTCATTATTTCGGTTATTGTCTCAATAGATGTCCAATGTATCAATTTTAGACTTGTTGTATAGGAAACTCAGAGTTACAGATGTGCAGTGCAAAAGAAACATAACTCTAGCATGCTTTCGATTGTCTTTTATTTATCAGCATTTGAACATATTGTCAAGAAATAGAAAATCTCTATAATTGAATCGATTACCTATAACTAAAAGTGGAAAACAATTTGAGCAATTTCCTCTTTTGTCACTATGTCTGCTGCATAGGCGTCAGAAAGCGTCTTTATGATGGAAAGAAGGGTTTAGTAACAATATCCCTTCTAATTTGGAAATAGTATAATCCTATTTAAGGCAGCTGTTGCACATATAGATACAGGAGATATGAACAATCTACATATTGTATCATATCGACATTTTTCATGACGACAAATATTAGAAAGGGCTATGCGGCTAGCTTTTGAAAAAGTTAAAAGCATTACCAAACTGAGGTTTAAATGCAATATAACAAAATTCGTTTGAGTAGTTAGGTTATTTGATTATTCCTTAGGTATCAGACCCATCAACATTTGTAGCAAGTAAAACTCGAAAAGTATTAAATATATGATAATAACAAAGTTATTTTGTGAAAGTGGAACCATTCTTCTATTGCAGTAAATATAATCTAATATAATGTTATTATTCTTGATGTTATTGTTTGTTATCATTATCATTATAGTTGTTAATAATAATAATAAAACAAGAGCACCGCTTACAAGAGCACCGTCTGTGCCAGACGCTCGACTGATAGAAAACAGAAAAAAAGCTGAGCTGAACAAAATACCGGCCGACGACGACGCCAGGTTCATGAAAATAGCTCTCGTTTTTTCAAAAGTCGAGCTTATAATACAAATTAATATAATTATTATCAATATAGTAATTATTATCATTATATATTAATATTATTGTTGAAGTCCTTAATATCAGTAGTTTACTGTAGTCCGTTATTATTGTTAGTTTTTAACCTAATTATTATCAATATAGTTATTATTATTGTTGTTATCATTATTGTTAGTTATCATTATCATTATAGTTGTTAATAATAAAATAATACAAATTAATATCATTAGTATCAATATAGTAATTATCATTATATATTAA
The DNA here is from genome assembly GCA_031761405.1 of Serripes groenlandicus. Classification (NCBI taxonomy): domain Eukaryota; kingdom Metazoa; phylum Mollusca; class Bivalvia; order Cardiida; family Cardiidae; genus Serripes; species Serripes groenlandicus. Next base: position 73,528,606 of record JASEVX010000006.1, read on the forward strand.
TATTGTTGTCGTCGTCGTTGTTTAAGTCCTTAATATCAGTAGTTTACTCTAGTCTGTAATTATTGTTAGTTATTAACAGACAGACAGACAGAACATTTTATTGTTGCAATGCGTATACATAAAATATACATGACAGGAAAATACAAACAAACATGATTCATTTGGAATTTATAGGATGATTGAATTAAACATGAATTCAGCATTTTGTTTGTTTGTTTGTTTGGAGTTTAACGCCGCTTTCAACAGCTTTGGTCATATCACGGCGGTTAGTGCACCTACCCATGTTTTCCTGGCTTTCCCACACCAGTACTTACACAACATTCTTTCGAAGCCACTGACTACTTTCTCACATAGATCAGAGGTGAGAGGCAATGGAAAACATCGCCCGAAAGAATGTCGCCGCAACCGGGTATCGAACCCGTGACCTCCAGATCACGAGTCAGATACGCTACCAATTGAGCTACCCGGTCGGGTCTGAATTCAGCATGAGAGTGATATAAACATGAATTTAACATGAGCATGATATAAACGTTGTGAGGATGAGCAATGTATAAATAGGGGAGTGTTATTTGGAAACAAAAGACATTGAACAATTGTTCCTAAATTTAAATGGTGAAGTGGATAATGTACAATGGAAGAATCAATTATGAGGTAAATAATGAGCGACGTATGAATGAAGGATTGAATGAGTGTACGAATTAATGATCAATCAAGTTGCAGTTTTCGAAGAAGAAATCATGATACATTAAATATGTTTCTCAGTAGAGTTGCCTCTTTGATATAAATAGCTAGACTAAGGGTTGTCTTTCTATTACTGTTGGTTAGTAGTTCAGCAAATTTATAGACGCTTGGACGAATAATATAAAATTTCAAGTGTTTGTTCCTAAGTTCAGTAAAACATGGACATGCAATAATAAAATGAAATAAAATAAAATGAAATTCATCTTCGATGTCAGTAGATTTACAGCATAGACAATATCTTTCTTCTCTAGGGGTTCTGTTCTTAACCTAATTATTATCAATATAGTTATTATTATTGTTGTTATCATTATATATAGATGTTAATAATAATAATAATAGTTATTATTATTGTTGTTATCATTATTGTTAGTTATCATTATATATAGATGTTAATAATAATAATAATACAGTTATTATTATAAGTCCTTAATATCAGTAGTTAAGTATGTTACACTGTTAGTTAATTATTAACATAATCATTATCAATATAGTTAATCTTGTTACTCAAAAAAGCTTTGGCTTTTATACAAAATCCGACAAGAGTCTCACGTAGTTCTAAAATGCACCTAACTGCAGCAAACTTCAAACCTTCACTAGGAGGAATTAAAATGAATGAATAAATACAATTAATATCATTATTATCAATATTGCAATTATTATTATTATTGTCGTCGTCGTTGTTGTTATTATTATTATAAGTCCTTAATATCAGTAGTTAAGTGTGTTATCATTGTTAGTTATTAACATAATCATTTCAATATAGTTATTATAATTGTTGTTATCATTATATTTGTTAATAATAATAATAATACAAATTAATATCATTTTAGTTTACTTTAGTGTGTTATTATTGTATAAATCCGACAAGTCTCACGTAGTTCTAAAATGCACCTAACTGCAGCAAACTTCAATCCTCCAAAAGGAGGAATTAAAATGAATGTATAAATAAATAAAATTAATATAATTATTATCAATATTGTAATTATTATCATTATATATTATTATTATTGTTGTCGTCGTCGTTGTTGTTATTATAAGTCCTTAATATCAGTAGTTTACAGTTTACTTTAGTGTGTTATCCATACGTTTTCTAGTTAACTTTCATATTTGATATTAATTTGTTATTTATGTTTGAAATTGATATTTGATATTTTTGTTTTATATTTATTTTTTATATAATTGCTGCATATGTAATTATTTTTATACTTTTTTTTAGCTCGACATTTGAAGAATATGAGATCTATTACAGTCACAGTCTCCAGGTTTGTCTGTCAGTCAGTCAAGTTAGACAACTCTTGTATGAATTCAGTACAAATTATGGCACTTGTTTGACTTTGACAATTTGGTTAAAGTTTGGCATGCAATGTACTATCATGCACATATCTCATAAACCACAGTTTACTATATAATCAAATCGCAAAGCAAATGGTCGAGCATGCTGCCATATTGACAACTCTTGTTGTATGGTATTGCACGACATTTTGGTAATAAGGCCTACAAACCACTTTATCATATTGAATAGACATTTTAGTTGCTGAATTTAACTGTTGCTTTTGTTAAAGTTCAAGCCTCTAGAAGTTTTACTTGCTACAAAGTGTATACTTTCTCTAATGTGTTATGATTAAACCAGTGCATGCCCGTATTGAATGAAGAGCCACATTTCTTAAACATAAATCAAATCAAGATGCTATTTAACATTTCTAAACAGGAATACATCACATACAGTGTATATCACAAATATCTAACATCGTCTACAAGGCTGAAAAAATCACACTTTAATAGTAATCTTAGTAATATTGTTATTTCTTCTTTTCCATAACTGTCTCCCGGGAATCGATCATGTTACTTTACTTCTGACGTCTGATCTTGATATATAAATTGTTGGATACAAGCCGGATCTGATCTGTAGATAGACTGTCGCGGGTTTATCTCTGAGTAGGTTTTATCTCGGAGTGATTATTAGGTTTATCTTGGGAGTATAATCACTATCTTATACACCCCCCAGGTGTGGCGTACCAAATCTGGCGTTTAAGCGTCTATGTTAACCTGGAATTATATACTAGTAATATGCAGATGTTCTATTGCATTTTCAATAGTACACATATATGGTATATTACAGTATATATTCGTAATGTCACTAACAATAAGGAAACGCACTCTTTTTTTTCTAAGCCGAAAAAGGGGCATTACTGAATTATTTAAGACAATAGTAATGTAACTTGGTATAGACATACATAGTTTACTTGATGTATTGATAATCAATACATGTTTAGTACTTTGGTCAAAGGGAAGCAATTCGGATTGGAGCACCGGGCAGACAATTTTGTCGAGGGAATTTCAGCTGAATCTATGTGACTGAAGTAGTTTTCAATTGTTTTATTGTTAGGAAAGAACCATAGCCAAAAACCATGGACAATGAATCACTTCCTTCTGACCTTTTGATATTGTTTAGAAGTGAAAGTAGAGAACGAGAAAATTCGTTTTTTCCAGGACCGATTTGGTCCAAAATGACGGTTACCATTTATTATTGGTTGAATATAGGTTTGTGTTATTTGGATTGTTCGGAAAGAAGCATAGCCCAAAACGCTATAATTGTCACCTATAGAAAATAAATTGCTTCCATCTGACCATCAGGATCATTAATCTTTTTTTCTTCCTAATAAGGAATATTTCAATTTGTGTTACAAATAAACAAATTGTAATACAACTATACATGTAATACTTAAAAAAAACTAGAAAATTAAAATGTTATCTTTACCGAGTTCAGGGGTGTAGTTCCAAAGTCCAGTGTGCGTTGATCCATTCTTCTAATGTTTGTGTAGTTATCTCTTCCATCTCGGTTCTTTATATCTGGGACAAAAACTGAACATGATAAGCATGTGGAAAGCAAACAAATATTCGTATATTGTAAATGGTTTAAAGAATCATATATAAACAAGTAACTGTAGGATTGCAAGCAATACCATAATCCCCTACCGGTTTGCACGTTTTGACTTGGTTTCTGTTGTCATAGCAACTCAATATTTAAGGTTATCAAGACAATAAAGCATGCTTTAACTCATAAAAAAATGACGAAATCCCATGAAACGCGAACTTGATCTGCGACACATGATTACAAAGCCATATACAAAATTTCAGCTCAATATCTCAATGCATGTAGAAAAAAAGTGCGGAAAACTGATTTATTAATATTCTAAGTCCAAAAAGGGGCATAACTCATAAAAAAATTGACGAAATCCCATGAAACGCGAACTTGATCTGTGACACATGATTACAAAGCCATATACAAAATTTCAGCTCAATATCTCAATGCATGTAGAAAAAAAGTGCGGAAAACTGATTTGTCGGACTGACTGACAGATGGACTGACAGATGGACTGACTGACAGATGGACGGAGTGCAAACCTAAAAGTCCCCTTCGGCACGCCGGTAGGGGACTAATAAAGCTTCCGTTCTGTTCTATATTACAGACACATGGTTCGTTTGCACACGTTACGAATGGTGACAAGGAGGATCCAAGAAGATTATAAGCTGGTCGATCAAAAGTCACAAATGGTTCTTCGAAACGTTTTGACCAGTTCCCCCATGTTTAAAGGAGTCGACTTTTGAAAACATTATGACGTAGAAATTGCTCAACAAACTTCCTAACCCTTATCCACATGCAGACGAAGTTTGATGCAAATGATGCGGCTTTTGAAATTATTGTGACAAACGTAGACATGGTTAAAAACGAGCAGTTGCTCCTAAGGCTACAATAATTCGAAACGAGCAAGTAATTATTCAATACCTAGTCGGGGATTAAGCTATGAAGTCCAGTGTGCGTTGATCTGTGTTTTCATCTCTGAAAGCGGATCTGTTTCATATCGGTTTGTTATATCTGGTACAAAATCTGGAAGTAAAACCGACATCTTTTAGATTACACACGTTACGAATGGTGACAAGAAGATTCTTAGCCTTTCAGCACATGCAGACAAACTTTGACGTAAATGAATATTAAGCAGACAAATTTTGAAAACATTGGGACAAAAGTAGAAATTGCTAAAAACAAGTTATTTCTCTTTTGCCGCTATGTTTTAAACATCTTTCAAGTAATACAACGTTCATTTAGGTATTTTCCATATTTCTTCCGCCTAGATGTGTTCAAAATCGTCTGTTGCAGATATATTTGTATGTGGGAAAGGATTAATGAGTACTTGAGATGCACTCCATGAAAACGTACTATTTGTTATTTTCTTTCCGTGTAAAGTTTGTGAATATCGATTAAACCTGCACACTTAGCATGTGCGACCAGTGTAGTCTCAGATCAATGTGTGCATCCGCATATATCTGTATCTCGATCTACACTGGTCTATCGAAAGTCACAAATGGTTCTTAGAAACGTTTTGACCTGTTCCCTCATGTAGACGCATTTAAAGGAGTCGACTTTTGAAAACATTATGACGTAGAAATTGCTCAAGAAACTTTCTAACCCTTATCCACATGTAGACGCATTTTGATGCGGCTTTTGAAAACATTGTGACAAACATAGACATGGTTCAAAATGAATAGTTGCTCCTTATGCCACAATTATTCGAAACGAGCAAGTAATGACTTCTTACCTAGTCGGGGGTTGTAGCTCTGACGGTGGTGACGGTGATCTGTGTTTTGTGTTTTGAAAACCTAGTGACAAAAGTAGAAAATGCTCAACAAACTTCCTAACCCTTTCCTACATGTAGACGCATTTTGATGCATATGATGCAGTTTTTGAAAACATTGTGACATCGGAAGACATGGTTCAAACTGAATAGCTGCTCGATCCTTATGCCACAATTATTCGAAAAGAGCAAGTAATTACTTCTTACCTAGTCGGGGGTTGTAGCTCTGACGGTGGTGACGGTGATCTGTGTTTTCATCTGTGAAGGCGCATCTCTTTCATCTCGGTTTTTTATATCTGGAACAAAAACTGAACATGGTTAGCATGTGGAAAGCAAACACATAATTCGTATATTGTAAATAGTTTCAAGATCAATCATATATGAATAAAGCTTCTGTTCTAAGAAACAGTTTGACCCGTTATCTCATGTAGACGCATTTTGGTGCAATTGAAGCAGTCGAGTTTTGAAAACCTAGTGACAAAAGTAGAAAATGCTCAACAAACGTCCTAACCCTTTCCCACATGTTGATGGCGGTTTTTGAAAACATTGTTACGTCGGAAGACATGGTTCTAAATGAATAGTTGCTACTTCTGCCACAATTATTCGAAACGAGCAAGTAATTACTGCTTACCTAGTCGCAGGTTGTAGCTCTGACGGTGGTGGCGGTGATCTGAGTTTTCATCTGTGAAGGCGCATCATCTCTTTCATCTCGGTGTGTTACATCTGGAACAAAAGCGGAACATGGTTAGCATGTGGAAAGCCATCACATAATTCGTATATTGTAAATAGTTTAAAGATCAATCATATATGAATAAAGCTTCTGTTCTAAGAAACAGTTTGACCCATTCTCTCATGTAGACGCATTTTGGTGCAATTGAAGCAGTCGAGTTTTGAAAACCTAGTGACAAAAGTAGAAAATGCTCAACAAACTTCCTAACCCTTTCTCACATGTAGACGCATGTTGATGCATATGATGCGGCTTTTGAAAACATTGTGACAAACGTAGACATGGTTCAAATCGAACAGTTGCTCCTTTTCCCACATTTATTCGAAACGAGCAAGTAATTAATCCTTACCTAGTCGCTGAGTGTAGGAGACGTAGTTCTGAAGTCCACCAGTGTGCTGTGCCTTGATCTGTGAATCTTTCATCTCGGTTGGTTATATCTGGAACGTAAATGAAACCTGTAGACGCATTTCGATGCAATTGAAGCAGTCGAGTATTGAAAACATTGTGACAAAAGTAGAAAATGCTCAACAAACTTCCTAACCCTTTCTCACATGTAGACGCATGTTGATGCAGCTTTTGAAAACATTGTGACAAACGTAGACATGGTTCAAATCGAACAGTTGCTCCTTTTCCCACATTTATTCGAAACGAGCAAGTAATTAATCCTTACCTAGTCGCTGAGTGTAGGAGACGTAGTTCTGAAGTCCACCAGTGTGCTGTGCCTTGATCTGTGAATCTTTCATCTCGGTTGGTTATATCTGGAACGTAAATGAAACCTGTCGACGCATTTCGATGCAATTGAAGCAGTCGAGTATTGAAAACATTGAGACAAAAGTAGAAAATGCTCAACAAACTTCCTAACCCTTTCCCACATGTAGACGCATGTTGATGCATATGATGCGGCTTTTGAAAACATTGTGACAAACGTAGACATGGTTCAAATCGAACAGTTGCTCCTTTTCCCACATTTATTCGAAACGAGCAAGTAATTAATCCTTACCTAGTCGCTGAGTGTAGGAGACGTAGTTCTGAAGTCCACCAGTGTGCTGTGCCTTGATCTGTGAATCTTTCATCTCGGTTGGTTATATCTGGAACGTAAATGAAACATGTAGACGCAATTCGATGCAATTGAAGCAGTCGAGTATTGAAAACATTGTGACAAAAGTAGAAAATGCTCCACAAACTTCCTTACCCTTTCCCACATGTAGACGCATGTTGATGCATAGGATGCGGCTTTTGAAAACATTGTGACAAACGTAGTAGACATGGTTCAAATCGAACAGTTAATGCTCCTTTTCCCACATTTATTCGAAACGAGCAAGTAATTAATCCTTACCTAGTCGCTGCGTGAAGGAGACGTAGTTCTGAAGTCCACCAGTGTGCTGTGCCTTGATCTGTGAATCTTTCATCTCGGTTGGTTATATCTGGAACGTTAATGAAACCTGTAGACGCAGTTCGATGCAATTGAAGCAGTCGAGTATTGAAAACATTGTGACAAAAGTAGAAAATGCTCCACAAACTTCCTTACCCTTTCCCACATGTAGACACATGTTGATGCATAGGATGCGGCTTTTGAAAACATTGTGACAAACGTAGTAGACATGGTTCAAATCGAACAGTTAATGCTCCTTTTCCCACATTTATTCGAAACGAGCAAGTAATTAATCCTTACCTAGTCGCTGTGTGAAGGAGACGTAGTTCTGAAGTCCACCAGTGTGCTGTGCCTTGATCTGTGAATCTTTCATCTCGGTTGGTTATATCTGGAACGTAAATGAAACCTGTAGACGCAGTTCGATGCAATTGAAGCAGTCGAGTATTGAAAACATTGTGACAAAAGAAGAAATTGCTCCACAAACTTCCTAACCCTTTCCCACATGTAGACGCATGTTGATACATAGGATGCGGCTTTTGAAAACATTGTGACAAACGTAGTAGACATGGTTCAAATCGAACAGTTAATGCTCCTTTTCCCACATTTATTCGAATCGAGCAAGTAATTAATCCTTACCTAGTCGCTGCGTGAAGGAGACGTAGTTCTGAAGTCCACCAGTGTGCTGTGAATCTTTCATCTCGGTTGGTTATATCTGGAACGTAAATGAAACCTGTAGACGCAGTTCGATGCAATTGAAGCAGTCGAGTATTGAAAACATTGTGACAAAAGTAGAAAATGCTCCACAAACTTCCTAACCCTTTCCCACATGTAGACGCATGTTGATGCATAGGATGCGGCTTTTGAAAACATTGTGACAAACGTAGTAGACATGGTTCAAATCGAACAGTTAATGCTCCTTTTCCCACATTTATTCGAAACGAGCAAGTAATTAATCCTTACCTAGTCGCTGCGTGAAGGAGACGTAGTTCTGAAGTCCACCAGTGTGCTGTGCCTTGATCTGTGAATCTTTCATCTCGGTTGGTTATATCTGGAACGTAAATGAAACCTGTAGACGCAGTTCGATGCAATTGAAGCAGTCGAGTATTGAAAACATTGTGACAAAAGTAGAAAATGCTCTACAAACTTCCTAACCCTTTCCCACATGTAGACGCATGTTGATGCATAGGATGCGGCTTTTGAAAACATTGTGACAAACGTAGTAGACATGGTTTAAATTGAACAGTTAATGCTCCTTTTCCCACATTTATTCGAAACGAGCAAGTAATTAATCCTTACCTAGTCGCTGCGTGAAGGAGACGTAGTTCTGAAGTCCACCAGTGTGCTGTGCCTTGATCTGTGAATCTTTCATCTCGGTTGGTTATATCTGGAACGTAAATGAAACATGTAGACGCAATTCGATGCAATTGAAGCAGTCGAGTATTGAAAACATTGTGACAAAAGTAGAAAATGCTCCACAAACTTCCTTACCCTTTCCCACATGTAGACGCATGTTGATGCATAGGATGCGGCTTTTGAAAACATTGTGACAAACGTAGTAGACATGGTTCAAATCGAACAGTTAATGCTCCTTTTCCCACATTTATTCGAAACGAGCAAGTAATTAATCCTTACCTAGTCGCTGCGTGAAGGAGACGTAGTTCTGAAGTCCACCAGTGTGCTGTGCCTTGATCTGTGAATCTTTCATCTCGGTTGGTTATATCTGGAACGTTAATGAAACCTGTAGACGCAGTTCGATGCAATTGAAGCAGTCGAGTATTGAAAACATTGTGACAAAAGTAGAAAATGCTCCACAAACTTCCTTACCCTTTCCCACATGTAGACACATGTTGATGCATAGGATGCGGCTTTTGAAAACATTGTGACAAACGTAGTAGACATGGTTCAAATCGAACAGTTAATGCTCCTTTTCCCACATTTATTCGAAACGAGCAAGTAATTAATCCTTACCTAGTCGCTGCGTGAAGGAGACGTAGTTCTGAAGTCCACCAGTGTGCTGTGCCTTGATCTGTGAATCTTTCATCTCGGTTGGTTATATCTGGAACGTAAATGAAACCTGTAGACGCAGTTCGATGCAATTGAAGCAGTCGAGTATTGAAAACATTGTGACAAAAGAAGAAAATGCTCCACAAACTTCCTAACCCTTTCCCACATGTAGATGCATGTTGATACATAGGATGCGGCTTTTGAAAACATTGTGACAAACGTAGTAGACATGGTTCAAATCGAACAGTTAATGCTCCTTTTCCCACATTTATTCGAATCGAGCAAGTAATTAATCCTTACCTAGTCGCTGCGTGAAGGAGACGTAGTTCTGAAGTCCACCAGTGTGCTGTGTCTTGATCTGTGAATCTTTCATCTCGGTTGGTTATATCTGGAACGTAAATGAAACCTGTAGACACAGTTCGATGCAATTGAAGCAGTCGAGTATTGAAAACATTGTGACAAAAGTAGAAAATGCTCCACAAACTTCCTAACCCTTTCCCACATGTAGACGCATGTTGATGCATAGGATGCGGCTTTTGAAAACATTGTGACAAACGTAGTAGACATGGTTCAAATCGAACAGTTAATGCTCCTTTTCCCACATTTATTCGAATCGAGCAAGTAATTAATCCTTACCTAGTCGCTGCGTGAAGGAGACGTAGTTCTGAAGTCCACCAGTGTGCTGTGCCTTGATCTGTGTCTTGATCTGTGAATCTTTCATCTCGGTTGGTTATATCTGGAACGTAAATGAAACCTGTAGATGCAGTTCGATGCAATTGAAGCAGTCGAGTATTGAAAACATTGTGACAAAAGTAGAAAATGCTCTACAAACTTCCTAACCCTTTCCCACATGTAGACGCATGTTGATGCATAGGATGCGGCTTTTGAAAACATTGTGACAAACGTAGTAGACATGGTTTAAATTGAACAGTTAATGCTCCTTTTCCCACATTTATTCGAAACGAGCAAGTAATTAATCCTTACCTAGTCGCTGCGTGAAGGAGACGTAGTTCTGAAGTCCACCAGTGTGCTGTGCCTTGATCTGTGAATCTTTCATCTCGGTTGGTTATATCTGGAACGTAAATGAAACCTGTAGACGCAGTTCGAAGCAATTGAAGCAGTCGAGTATTGAAAACATTGTGACAAAAGTAGAAAATGCTCTACAAACTTCCTAACCCTTTCCCACATGTAGACGCATGTTGATGCATAGGATGCGGCTTTTGAAAACATTGTGACAAACGTAGTAGACATGGTTCAAATCGAACAGTTAATGCTCCTTTTCCCACATTTATTCGAAACGAGCAAGTAATTAATCCTTACCTAGTCGCTGCGTGAAGGAGACGTAGTTCTGAAGTCCACCAGTGTGCTGTGCCTTGATCTGTGAATCTTTCATCTCGGTTGGTTATATCTGGAACGTAAATGAAACCTGTAGACGCAGTTCGATGCAATTGAAGCAGTCGAGTATTGAAAACATTGTGACAAAAGTAGAAAATGCTCCACAAACTTCCTAACTCTTTCCCACATGTAGACGCATGTTGATGCATAGGATGGGGCTTTTGAAAACATTGTGACAAACGTAGTAGACATGGTTTAAATCGAACAGTTAATGCTCCTTTTCCCACATTTATTCGAATCGAGCAAGTAATTAATCCTTACCTAGTCGCTGCGTGAAGGAGACGTAGTTCTGAAGTCCACCAGTGTGCTGTGCCTTGATCTGTGTCTTGATCTGTGAATCTTTCATCTCGGTTGGTTATATCTGGAACGTAAATGAAACCTGTAGACGCAGTTCGATGCAATTGAAGCAGTCGAGTATTGAAAACATTGTGACAAAAGTAGAAAATGCTCTACAAACTTCCTAACCCTTTCCCACATGTAGACGCATGTTGATGCATAGGATGCGGCTTTTGAAAACATTGTGACAAACGTAGTAGACATGGTTTAAATTGAACAGTTAATGCTCCTTTTCCCACATTTATTCGAAACGAGCAAGTAATTAATCCTTACCTAGTCGCTGCGTGAAGGAGACGTAGTTCTGAAGTCCACCAGTGTGCTGTGCCTTGATCTGTGAATCTTTCATCTCGGTTGGTTATATCTGGAACGTAAATGAAACCTGTAGACGCAGTTCGAAGCAATTGAAGCAGTCGAGTATTGAAAACATTGTGACAAAAGTAGAAAATGCTCTACAAACTTCCTAACCCTTTCCCACATGTAGACGCATGTTGATGCATAGGATGCGGCTTTTGAAAACATTGTGACAAACGTAGTAGACATGGTTCAAATCGAACAGTTAATGCTCCTTTTCCCACATTTATTCGAAACGAGCAAGTAATTAATCCTTACCTAGTCGCTGCGTGAAGGAGACGTAGTTCTGAAGTCCACCAGTGTGCTGTGCCTTGATCTGTGAATCTTTCATCTCGGTTGGTTATATCTGGAACGTAAATGAAACCTGTAGACGCAGTTCGATGCAATTGAAGCAGTCGAGTATTGAAAACATTGTGACAAAAGTAGAAAATGCTCCACAAACTTCCTAACTCTTTCCCACATGTAGACGCATGTTGATGCATAGGATGGGGCTTTTGAAAACATTGTGACAAACGTAGTAGACATGGTTTAAATCGAACAGTTAATGCTCCTTTTCCCACATTTATTCGAAACGAGCAAGTAATTAATCCTTACCTAGTCGCTGCGTGAAGGAGACGTAGTTCTGAAGTCCACCAGTGTGCTGTGCCTTGATCTGTGTCTTGATCTGTGAATCTTTCATCTCGGTTGGTTATATCTGGAACGTAAATGAAACCTGTAGACGCAGTTCGATGCAATTGAAGCAGTCGAGTATTGAAAACATTGTGACAAAAGTAGAAAATGCTCCACAAACTTCCTAACTCTTTCCCACATGTAGACGCATGTTGATGCAAAGGATGCGGCTTTTGAAAACATTGTGACAAACGTAGTAGACATGGTTTAAATCGAACAGTTAATGCTCCTTTTCCCACATTTATTCGAAACGAGCAAGTAATTAATCCTTACCTAGTCGCTGCGTGAAGGAGACGTAGTTCTGAAGTCCACCAGTGTGCTGTGCCTTGATCTGTGAATCTTTCATCTCGGTTGGTTATATCTGGAACGTAAATGAAACCTGTAGACGCAGTTCGATGCAATTGAAGCAGTCGAGTATTGAAAACATTGTGACAAAAGTAGAAAATGCTCTACAAACTTCCTAACCCTTTCCCACATGTAGACGCATGTTGATGCATAGGATGCGGCTTTTGAAAACATTGTGACAAACGTAGTAGACATGGTTTAAATTGAACAGTTAATGCTCCTTTTCCCACATTTATTCGAAACGAGCAAGTAATTAATCCTTACCTAGTCGCTGCGTGAAGGAGACGTAGTTCTGAAGTCCACCAGTGTGCTGTGCCTTGATCTGTGAATCTTTCATCTCGGTTGGTTATATCTGGAACGTAAATGAAACCTGTAGACGCAGTTCGATGCAATTGAAGCGGTCGAGTATTGAAAACATTGTGACAAAAGTAGAAAATGCTCCACAAACTTCCTAACCCTTTCCCACATGTAGACGCACGTTGATGCGGCTTTTGAAAACATTGTGACAAACGTAGTAGACATGGTTCAAATCGAACAGTTAATGCTCCTTTTCCCACATTTTTTCGAAACGAGCAAGTAATTAATCCTTACCTAGTCGCTGCGTGAAGGAGACGTAGTTCTGAAGTCCACCAGTGTGCTGTGCCTTGATCTGTGAATCTTTCATCTCGGTTGGTTATATCTGGAACGTAAATGAAACCTGTAGACGCAGTTCGAAGCAATTGAAGCAGTCGAGTATTGAAAACATTGTGACAAAAGTAGAAAAATGCTCTACAAACTTCCTAACCCTTTCCCACATGTAGACGCATGTTGATGCATAGGATGCGGCTTTTGAAAACATTGTGACAAACGTAGTAGACATGGTTCAAATCGAACAGTTAATGCTCCTTTTCCCACATTTATTCGAAACGAGCAAGTAATTAATCCTTACCTAGTCGCTGCGTGAAGGAGACGTAGTTCTGAAGTCCACCAGTGTGCTGTGCCTTGATCTGTGTCTTGATCTGTGAATCTTTCATCTCGGTTGGTTATATCTGGAACGTAAATGAAACCTGTAGACGCAGTTCGATGCAATTGAAGCAGTCGAGTATTGAAAACATTGTGACAAAAGTAGAAAATGCTCTACAAACTTCCTAACCCTTTCCCACATGTAGACGCATGTTGATGCGGCTTTTGAAAACATTGTGACAAACGTAGTAGACATGGTTTAAATTGAACAGTTAATGCTCCTTTTCCCACATTTATTCGAATCGAGCAAGTAATTAATCCTTACCTAGTCGCTGCGTGAAGGAGACGTAGTTCTGAAGTCCACCAGTGTGCTGTGCCTTGATCTGTGAATCTTTCATCTCGGTTGGTTATATCTGGAACGTAAATGAAACCTGTAGACGCAGTTCGAAGCAATTGAAGCAGTCGAGTATTGAAAACATTGTGACAAAAGTAGAAAATGCTCTACAAACTTCCTAACCCTTTCCCACATGTAGACGCATGTTGATGCATAGGATGCGGCTTTTGAAAACATTGTGACAAACGTAGTAGACATGGTTCAAATCGAACAGTTAATGCTCCTTTTCCCACATTTATTCGAAACGAGCAAGTAATTAATCCTTACCTAGTCGCTGCGTGAAGGAGACGTAGTTCTGAAGTCCACCAGTGTGCTGTGCCTTGATCTGTGAATCTTTCATCTCGGTTGGTTATATCTGGAACGTAAATGAAACCTGTAGACGCAGTTCGATGCAATTGAAGCGGTCGAGTATTGAAAACATTGTGACAAAAGTAGAAAATGCTCCACAAACTTCCTAACCCTTTCCCACATGTAGACGCACGTTGATGCGGCTTTTGAAAACATTGTGACAAACGTAGTAGACATGGTTCAAATCGAACAGTTAATGCTCCTTTTCCCACATTTTTTCGAAACGAGCAAGTAATTAATCCTTACCTAGTCGCTGCGTGAAGGAGACGTAGTTCTGAAGTCCACCAGTGTGCTGTGCCTTGATCTGTGAATCTTTCATCTCGGTTGGTTATATCTGGAACGTAAATGAAACCTGTAGACGCAGTTCAATGCAATTGAAGCAGTCGAGTATTGAAAACATTGTGACAAAAGTAGAAAATGCTCCACAAACTTCCTAACTCTTTCCCACATGTAGACGCATGTTGATGCAAAGGATGGGGCTTTTGAAAACATTGTGACAAACGTAGTAGACATGGTTTAAATCGAACAGTTAATGCTCCTTTTCCCACATTTATTCGAAACGAGCAAGTAATTAATCCTTACCTAGTCGCTGCGTGAAGGAGACGTAGTTCTGAAGTCCACCAGTGTGCTGTGTCTTGATCTGTGAATCTTTCATCTCGGTTGGTTATATCTGGAACGTAAATAAAACCTGTAGAAGCAGTTCGATGCAATTGAAGCGGTCGAGTATTGAAAACATTGTGACAAAAGTAGAAAATGCTCCACAAACTTCCTAACCCTTTCCCACATGTAGACGCACGTTGATGCGGCTTTTGAAAACATTGTGACAAACGTAGTAGACATAGTTCAAATCGAACAGTTAATGCTCCTTTTCCCACATTTCTTAGAAACGAGCAAGTAAGACACGACATGACCTAAATATAATGAAACCGTGCCTAGAATGACACCGTAAACCTTAAATCTCCTCTCTTTGCTGCCTCTTAAGGAGAAAGAAAGGACCTTGTGCCTGCATTCAATGTTGAAAAGCCTTAATGACTCCCCAAGTAGACACGACATGACCTAAATATAATGAAACCGTGCCTAGAATGACACCTTAAACCTTAAATCTCCTCTCTTTGCTGCCTCTTAAGGAGAAAGAAAGGACCTCGTGCCTACATTCAATGTTGAAAAGCCTTAATGACTCCCCAAGTAGACACGACATGACCTAAATATAATGAAACCGTGCCTAGAATGACACCTTAAACCTTAAATCTCCTCTCTTTGCTGCCTCTTAAGGAGAAAGAAAGGACCTCGTGCCTACATTCAATGTTGAAAAGCCTTAATGACTCCCCAAGTAGACACGACATGACCTAAATATAATGAAACCGTGCCTAGAATGACACCTTAAACCTTAAATCTCCTCTCTTTGCTGCCTCTTAAGGAGTAAGAAAGGACCTCGTGCCTACATTCAATGTTGAAAAGCCTTAATGACTCCCCAAGTAGACACGACATGACCGAAATAGAATGAAACCGTGCCTAGAATGACACCTTAAACCTTAATTGTCCTGTCTTTCCTGCCTCTTAAGGAGAAAGAAAGGACCTCGTGCCTACATTCAATGTTGAAAAGCCTTAATGACTCCCCAAGTAGACACGACATGACCTAAATATAATGAAACCGTGCCTAGAATGACACCTTAAACCTTAAATCTCCTCTCTTTGCTGCCTCTTAAGGAGAAAGAAAGGACCTCGTGCCTACATTCAATGTTGAAAAGCCTTAATGACTCCCCAAGTAGACACGACATGACCTAAATATAATGAAACCGTGCCTAGAATGACACCTTAAACCTTAAATCTCCTCTCTTTGCTGCCTCTTAAGGAGAAAGAAAGGACATCGTGCCTACATTCAATGTTGGAAAGCCTTAATGACTCCCCAAGTAGACACGACATGACCGAAATAGAATGAAACCGTGCCTAGAATGACACCTTAAACCTTAAATCTCCTCTCTTTGCTGCCTCTTAAGGAGAAAGAAAGGACCTCGTGCCTACATTCAATGTTGAAAAGCCTGAATGACTCCCCAAGTAGACACGACATGACCTAAATATAATGAAACCGTGCCTAGAATGACACCTTAAACCTTAAATCTCCTCTCTTTGCTGCCTCTTAAGGAGTAAGAAAGGACCTCGTGCCTACATTCAATGTTGAAAAGCCTTAATGACTCCCCAAGTAGACACGACATGACCGAAATAGAATGAAACCGTGCCTAGAATGACACCTTAAACCTTAATTGTCCTGTCTTTCCTGCCTCTTAAGGAGAAAGAAAGGACCTCGTGCCTACATTCAATGTTGAAAAGCCTTAATGACTCCCCAAGTAGACACGACATGACCTAAATATAATGAAACCGTGCCTAGAATGACACCTTAAACCTTAAATCTCCTCTCTTTGCTGCCTCTTAAGGAGAAAGAAAGGACCTCGTGCCTACATTCAATGTTGAAAAGCCTTAATGACTCCCCAAGTAGACACGACATGACCTAAATAGAATGAAACCGTGCCTAGAATGACACCTTAAACCTTAAATCTCCTCTCTTTGCTGCCTCTTAAGGAGAAAGAAAGGACCTCGTGCCTACATTCAATGTTGAAAAGCCTTAATGACTCCCCAAGTAGACACGACATGACCTAAATATAATGAAACCGTGCCTAGAATGACACCTTAAACCTTAAATCTCCTCTCTTTGCTGCCTCTTAAGGAGAAAGAAAGGACATCGTGCCTACATTCAATGTTGGAAAGCCTTAATGACTCCCCAAGTAGACACGACATGACCTAAATATAATGAAACCGTGCCTAGAATGACACCTTAAACCTTAAATCTCCTCTCTTTGCTGCCTCTTAAGGAGAAAGAAAGGACATCGTGCCTACACGGGCCTTCTGGGGCTAGGTTACAGACGAATGGAAAAGTTTCTGTCATTGCATTTATAAACATTATGTGAATGCTTGTTTTATATTTTAATGTTTAATTACATTGTTGAATTTCATGTTCAATGTATGATTGTTGAGGGACACAGGGAAGATTAGTGTAACTAACTGTGTTACCCTCATTAAATAAAGTATTATTATTATTATTATTATTACATTCAATGTTGAAAAGCCTTAATGACTCCCCAAGTAGACACGACATGACCTAAATATAATGAAACCGTGCCTAGAATGACACCTTAAACCTTAAATCTCCTCTCTTTGCTGCCTCTTAAGGAGAAAGAAAGGACCTCGTGCCTACATTCAATGTTGAAAAGCCTTAATGACTCCCCAAGTAGACACGACATGACCTAAATAAAATGAAACCGTGCCTAGAATGACACCTTAAACCTTAAATCTCCTCTCTTTGCTGCCTCTTAAGGAGAAAGAAAGGACCTCGTGCCTACATTCAATGTTGAAAAGCCTTAATGACTCCCCAAGTAGACACGACATGACCGAAATAGAATGAAACCGTGCCTAGAATGACACCTTAAACCTTAATTGTCCTGTCTTTCCTGCCTCGTCAGGAGAAAGAAAGGACCCGTGCCTACATTCAATGTTGAAAAGCCTTAATGACTCCCCAAGTCGACACGACATGACCTAAATATAATGAAACCGTGCCTAGAATGACACCTTAAACCTTAAATCTCCTCTCTTTGCTGCCTCTTAAGGAGAAAGAAAGGACCTCGTGCCTACATTCAATGTTGAAAAGCCTTAATGACTCCCCAAGTAGACACGACATGACCTAAATATAATGAAACCATGCCTAGAATGACACCTTAAACCTTAAATCTCCTCTCTTTGCTGCCTCTTAAGGAGAAAGAAAGGACCTCGTGCCTACATTCAATGTTGAAAAGCCTTAATGACTCCCCAAGTAGACACGACATGACCTAAATATAATGAAACCGTGCCTAGAATGACACCTTAAACCTTAAATCTCCTCTCTTTGCTGCCTCTTAAGGAGAAAGAAAGGACCTCGTGCCTACATTCAATGTTGAAAAGCCTTAATGACTCCCCAAGTAGACACGACATGACCTAAATATAATGAAACCGTGCCTAGAATGACACCTTAAACCTTAAATCTCCTCTCTTTGATGCCTCTTAAGGAGAAAGAAAGGACATCGTGCCTACATTCAATGTTGAAAAGCCTTAATGACTCCCCAAGTAGACACGACATGACCTAAATATAATGAAACCGTGCCTAGAATGACACCTTAAACCTTAAATCTCCTCTCTTTGCTGCCTCTTAAGGAGAAAGAAAGGACCTCGTGCCTACATTCAATGTTGAAAAGCCTTAATGACTAACCAAGTAGACACGACATGACCTAAATAGAATGAAACCGTGCCTAGAATGACACCTTAAACCTTAAATCTCCTCTCTTTGCTGCCTCTTAAGGAGAAAGAAAGGACCTCGTGCCTACATTCAATGTTGAAAAGCCTTAATGACTCCCCAAGTAGACACGACATGACCTAAATATAATGAAACCGTGCCTAGAATGACACCTTAAACCTTAAATCTCCTCTCTTTGCTGCCTCTTAAGGAGAAAGAAAGGACATCGTGCCTACACGGGCCTTCTGGGGCTAGGTTACAGACGAATGGAAAAGTTTCTGTCATTGCATTTATAAACATTATGTGAATGCTTGTTTTATATTTTAATGTTTAATTACATTGTTGAATTTCATGTTCAATGTATGATTGTTGAGGGCCACAGGGAAGATTAGTGTAACTAACTGTGTTACCCTCATTAAATAAAGTATTATTATTATTATTATTATTACATTCAATGTTGAAAAGCCTTAATGACTCCCCAAGTAGACACGACATGACCTAAATATAATGAAACCGTGCCTAGAATGACACCTTAAACCTTAAATCTCCTCTCTTTGCTGCCTCTTAAGGAGAAAGAAAGGACCTCGTGCCTACATTCAATGTTGAAAAGCCTTAATGACTCCCCAAGTAGACACGACATGACCTAAATATAATGAAACCGTGCCTAGAATGACACCTTAAACCTTAAATCTCCTCTCTTTGCTGCCTCTTAAGGAGAAAGAAAGGACCTCGTGCCTACATTCAATGTTGAAAAGCCTGAATGACTCCCCAAGTAGACACGACATGACCTAAATATAATGAAACCGTGCCTAGAATGACACCTTAAACCTTAAATCTCCTCTCTTTGCTGCCTCTTAAGGAGTAAGAAAGGACCTCGTGCCTACATTCAATGTTGAAAAGCCTTAATGACTCCCCAAGTCGACACGACATGACCTAAATAGAATGAAACCGTGCCTAGAATGACACCTTAAACCTTAATTGTCCTGTCTTTCCTGCCTCTTAAGGAGAAAGAAAGGACCTCGTGCCTACATTCAATGTTGAAAAGCCTTAATGACTCCCCAAGTAGACACGACATGACCTAAATATAATGAAACCGTGCCTAGAATGACACCTTAAACCTTAAATCTCCTCTCTTTGCTGCCTCTTAAGGAGAAAGAAAGGACCTCGTGCCTACATTCAATGTTGAAAAGCCTTAATGACTCCCCAAGTAGACACGACATGACCTAAATAGAATGAAACCGTGCCTAGAATGACACCTTAAACCTTAAATCTCCTCTCTTTGCTGCCTCTTAAGGAGAAAGAAAGGACCTCGTGCCTACATTCAATGTTGAAAAGCCTTAATGACTCCCCAAGTAGACACGACATGACCTAAATATAATGAAACCGTGCCTAGAATGACACCTTAAACCTTAAATCTCCTCTCTTTGCTGCCTCTTAAGGAGAAAGAAAGGACATCGTGCCTACATTCAATGTTGGAAAGCCTTAATGACTCCCCAAGTAGACACGACATGACCTAAATATAATGAAACCGTGCCTAGAATGACACCTTAAACCTTAAATCTCCTCTCTTTGCTGCCTCTTAAGGAGAAAGAAAGGACATCGTGCCTACACGGGCCTTCTGGGGCTAGGTTACAGACGAATGGAAAAGTTTCTGTCATTGCATTTATAAACATTATGTGAATGCTTGTTTTATATTTTAATGTTTAATTACATTGTTGAATTTCATGTTCAATGTATGATTGTTGAGGGACACAGGGAAGATTAGTGTAACTAACTGTGTTACCCTCATTAAATAAAGTATTATTATTATTATTATTATTACATTCAATGTTGAAAAGCCTTAATGACTCCCCAAGTAGACACGACATGACCTAAATATAATGAAACCGTGCCTAGAATGACACCTTAAACCTTAAATCTCCTCTCTTTGCTGCCTCTTAAGGAGAAAGAAAGGACCTCGTGCCTACATTCAATGTTGAAAAGCCTTAATGACTCCCCAAGTAGACACGACATGACCTAAATAAAATGAAACCGTGCCTAGAATGACACCTTAAACCTTAAATCTCCTCTCTTTGCTGCCTCTTAAGGAGAAAGAAAGGACCTCGTGCCTACATTCAATGTTGAAAAGCCTTAATGACTCCCCAAGTAGACACGACATGACCGAAATAGAATGAAACCGTGCCTAGAATGACACCTTAAACCTTAATTGTCCTGTCTTTCCTGCCTCGTCAGGAGAAAGAAAGGACCCGTGCCTACATTCAATGTTGAAAAGCCTTAATGACTCCCCAAGTCGACACGACATGACCTAAATATAATGAAACCGTGCCTAGAATGACACCTTAAACCTTAAATCTCCTCTCTTTGCTGCCTCTTAAGGAGAAAGAAAGGACCTCGTGCCTACATTCAATGTTGAAAAGCCTTAATGACTCCCCAAGTAGACACGACATGACCTAAATATAATGAAACCGTGCCTAGAATGACACCTTAAACCTTAAATCTCCTCTCTTTGCTGCCTCTTAAGGAGAAAGAAAGGACCTCGTGCCTACATTCAATGTTGAAAAGCCTTAATGACTCCCCAAGTAGACACGACATGACCTAAATATAATGAAACCGTGCCTAGAATGACACCTTAAACCTTAAATCTCCTCTCTTTGCTGCCTCTTAAGGAGAAAGAAAGGACATCGTGCCTACACGGGCCTTCTGGGGCTAGGTTACAGACGAATGGAAAAGTTTCTGTCATTGCATTTATAAACATTATGTGAATGCTTGTTTTATATTTTAATGTTTAATTACATTGTTGAATTTCATGTTCAATGTATGATTGTTGAGGGCCACAGGGAAGATTAGTGTAACTAACTGTGTTACCCTCATTAAATAAAGTATTATTATTATTATTATTATTACATTCAATGTTGAAAAGCCTTAATGACTCCCCAAGTAGACACGACATGACCTAAATATAATGAAACCGTGCCTAGAATGACACCTTAAACCTTAAATCTCCTCTCTTTGCTGCCTCTTAAGGAGAAAGAAAGGACCTCGTGCCTACATTCAATGTTGAAAAGCCTTAATGACTCCCCAAGTAGACACGACATGACCTAAATAAAATGAAACCGTGCCTAGAATGACACCTTAAACCTTAAATCTCCTCTCTTTGCTGCCTCTTAAGGAGAAAGAAAGGACCTCGTGCCTACATTCAATGTTGAAAAGCCTTAATGACTCCCCAAGTAGACACGACATGACCGAAATAGAATGAAACCGTGCCTAGAATGACACCTTAAACCTTAATTGTCCTGTCTTTCCTGCCTCGTCAGGAGAAAGAAAGGACCCGTGCCTACATTCAATGTTGAAAAGCCTTAATGACTCCCCAAGTCGACACGACATGACCTAAATATAATGAAACCGTGCCTAGAATGACACCTTAAACCTTAAATCTCCTCTCTTTGCTGCCTCTTAAGGAGAAAGAAAGGACCTCGTGCCTACATTCAATGTTGAAAAGCCTTAATGACTCCCCAAGTAGACACGACATGACCTAAATATAATGAAACCGTGCCTAGAATGACACCTTAAACCTTAAATCTCCTCTCTTTGCTGCCTCTTAAGGAGAAAGAAAGGACCTCGTGCCTACATTCAATGTTGAAAAGCCTTAATGACTCCCCAAGTAGACACGACATGACCTAAATATAATGAAACCGTGCCTAGAATGACACCTTAAACCTTAAATCTCCTCTCTTTGCTGCCTCTTAAGGAGAAAGAAAGGACCTCGTGCCTACATTCAATGTTGAAAAGCCTTAATGACTCCCCAAGTAGACACGACATGACCTGAATATAATGAAACCGTGCCTAGAATGACACCTTAAACCTTAAATCTCCTCTCTTTGCTGCCTCTTAAGGAGAAAGAAAGGACCTCGTGCCTACATTACATTCAATGTTGAAAAGCCTTAATGACTCCCCAAGTAGACACGACATGACCTAAATATAATGAAACCGTGCCTAGAATGACACCTTAAACCTTAAATCTCCTCTCTTTGCTGCCTCTTAAGGAGAAAGAAAGGACATCGTGCCTACATTCAATGTTGAAAAGCCTTAATGACTCCCCAAGTAGACACGACATGACCTAAATATAATGAAACCGTGCCTAGAATGACACCTTAAACCTTAAATCTCCTCTCTTTGCTGCCTCTTAAGGAGAAAGAAAGGACCTCGTGCCTACATTCAATGTTGAAAAGCCTTAATGACTCCCCAAGTAGACACGACATGACCTAAATATAATGAAACCGTGCCTAGAATGACACCTTAAACCTTAAATCTCCTCTCTTTGCTGCCTCTTAAGGAGAAAGAAAGGACATCGTGCCTACATTCAATGTTGAAAAGCCTTAATGACTCCCCAAGTAGACACGACATGACCTAAATATAATGAAACCGTGCCTAGAATGACACCTTAAACCTTAAATCTCCCCTCTTTGCTGCCTCTTAAGGAGAAAGAAAGGACCTCGTGCCTACATTCAATGTTGAAAAGCCTTAATGACTCCCCAAGTAGACACGACATGACCTAAATATAATGAAACCGTGCCTAGAATGACACCTTAAACCTTAAATCTCCTCTCTTTGCTGCCTCTTAAGGAGAAAGAAAGGACCTCGTGCCTACATTCAATGTTGAAAAGCCTTAATGACTCCCCAAGTAGACACGACATGACCTAAATATAATGAAACCGTGCCTAGAATGACACCTTAAACCTTAAATCTCCTCTCTTTGCTGCCTCTTAAGGAGAAAGAAAGGACCTCGTGCCTACATTCAATGTTGAAAAGCCTTAATGACTCCCCAAGTAGACACGACATGACCTAAATATAATGAAACCGTGCCTAGAATGACACCTTAAACCTTAAATCTCCTCTCTGTGCCTAAATTCAATGTTGAAAAGCCTTAATGACTCCCCAAGTCGACACGACATGACCTAAATATAATGAAACCGTGCCTAGAATGACACCTTAAACCTTAAATCTCCTCTCTTTGCTGCCTCTTAAGGAGAAAGAAAGGACATCGTGCCTACATTCAATGTTGAAAAGCCTTAATGACTCCCCAAGTACACGACATGACCTAAATATAATGAAACCGTGCCTAGAATGACACCTTAAACCTTAAATCTCCTCTCTTTGCTGCCTCTTAAGGAGAAAGAAAGGACCTCGTGCCTACATTCAATGTTGAAAAGCCTTAATGACTCCCCAAGTAGACACGACATGACCGAAATAGAATGAAACCGTGCCTAGAATGACACCTTAAACCTTAATTGTCCTGTCTTTCCTGCCTCGTCAGGAGAAAGAAAGGACCCGTGCCTACATTCAATGTTGAAAAGCCTTAATGACTCCCCAAGTCGACACGACATGACCTAAATATAATGAAACCGTGCCTAGAATGACACCTTAAACCTTAAATCTCCTCTCTTTGCTGCCTCTTAAGGAGAAAGAAAGGACATCGTGCCTACATTCAATGTTGAAAAGCCTTAATGACTCCCCAAGTAGACACGACATGACCTAAATATAATGAAACCGTGCCTAGAATGACACCTTAAACCTTAAATCTCCTCTCTTTGCTGCCTCTTAAGGAGAAAGAAAGGACCTCGTGCCTACATTCAATGTTGAAAAGCCTTAATGACTCCCCAAGTAGACACGACATGACCTAAATATAATGAAACCGTGCCTAGAATGACACCTTAAACCTTAAATCTCCTCTCTTTGCTGCCTCTTAAGGAGAAAGAAAGGACCTCATGCCTACATTCAATGTTGAAAAGCCTTAATGACTCCCCAAGTAGACACGACATGACCTAAATATAATGAAACCGTTCCTAGAATGACACCTTAAACCTTAAATCTCCTCTCTTTGCTGCCTCTTAAGGAGAAAGAAAGGACCTCGTGCCTACATTCAATGTTGAAAAGCCTTAATGACTCCCCAAGTAGACACGACATGACCTAAATATAATGAAACCGTGCCTAGAATGACACCTTAAACCTTAAATCTCCTCTCTTTGCTGCCTCTTAAGGAGAAAGAAAGGACATCGTGCCTACATTCAATGTTGAAAAGCCTTAATGACTCCCCAAGTAGACACGACATGACCGAAATAGAATGAAACTGTGCCTAGAATGACACCTTAAACCTTAATTGTCCTGTCTTTCCTGCCTCGTCAGGAGAAAGAAAGGACCCGTGCCTACATTCAATGTTGAAAAGCCTTAATGACTCCCCAAGTCGACACGACATGACCTAAATATAATGAAACCGTGCCTAGAATGACACCTTAAACCTTAAATCTCCTCTCTTTGCTGCCTCTTAAGGAGAAAGAAAGGACATCGTGCCTACATTCAATGTTGAAAAGCCTTAATGACTCCCCAAGTACACGACATGACCTAAATATAATGAAACCGTGCCTAGAATGACACCTTAAACCTTAAATCTCCTCTCTTTGCTGCCTCTTAAGGAGAAAGAAAGGACCTCGTGCCTACATTCAATGTTGAAAAGCCTTAATGACTCCCCAAGTAGACACGACATGACCGAAATAGAATGAAACCGTGCCTAGAATGACACCTTAAACCTTAATTGTCCTGTCTTTCCTGCCTCGTCAGGAGAAAGAAAGGACCCGTGCCTACATTCAATGTTGAAAAGCCTTAATGACTCCCCAAGTCGACACGACATGACCTAAATATAATGAAACCGTGCCTAGAATGACACCTTAAACCTTAAATCTCCTCTCTTTGCTGCCTCTTAAGGAGAAAGAAAGGACATCGTGCCTACATTCAATGTTGAAAAGCCTTAATGACTCCCCAAGTAGACACGACATGACCTAAATATAATGAAACCGTGCCTAGAATGACACCTTAAACCTTAAATCTCCTCTCTTTGCTGCCTCTTAAGGAGAAAGAAAGGACCTCGTGCCTACATTCAATGTTGAAAAGCCTTAATGACTCCCCAAGTAGACACGACATGACCTAAATATAATGAAACCGTGCCTAGAATGACACCTTAAACCTTAAATCTCCTCTCTTTGCTGCCTCTTAAGGAGAAAGAAAGGACCTCGTGCCTACATTCAATGTTGAAAAGCCTTAATGACTCCCCAAGTAGACACGACATGACCTAAATATAATGAAACCATGCCTAGAATGACACCTTAAACCTTAAATCTCCTCTCTTTGCTGCCTCTTAAGGAGAAAGAAAGGACCTCGTGCCTACATTCAATGTTGAAAAGCCTTAATGACTCCCCAAGTAGACACGACATGACCTAAATATAATGAAACAGTGCCTAGAATGACACCTTAAACCTTAAATCTCCTCTCTTTGCTGCCTCTTAAGGAGAAAGAAAGGACCTCGTGCCTACATTCAATGTTGAAAAGCCTTAATGACTCCCCAAGTAGACAAGACATGACCTAAATATAATGAAACCGTGCCTAGAATGACACCTTAAACCTTAAATCTCCTCTCTTTGCTGCCTTTTAAGGAGAAAGAAAGGACCTCGTGCCTACATTCAATGTTGAAAAGCCTTAATGACTCCCCAAGTAGACACGACATGACCTAAATATAATGAAACCGTGCCTAGAATGACACCTTAAACCTTAAATCTCCTCTCTTTGCTGCCTCTTAAGGAGAAAGAAAGGACATCGTGCCTACATTCAATGTTGAAAAGCCTTAATGACTCCCCAAGTAGACACGACATGACCTAAATATAATGAAACCGTTCCTAGAATGACACCTTAAACCTTAAATCTCCTCTCTTTGCTGCCTCTTAAGGAGAAAGAAAGGACCTCGTGCCTACATTCAATGTTGAAAAGCCTTAATGACTCCCCAAGTAGACACGACATGACCTAAATATAATGAAACCGTGCCTAGAATGACACCTTAAACCTTAAATCTCCTCTCTTTGCTGCCTCTTAAGGAGAAAGAAAGGACCTCGTGCCTACATTCAATGTTGAAAAGCCTTAATGACTCCCCAAGTAGACACGACATGACCGAAATAGAATGAAACCGTGCCTAGAATGACACCTTAAACCTTAA